>CM014275.1:9891578-10004192 GCA_004135705.1 Alloteropsis semialata
CGGACCAAGACCTGTGCTCAAAGCCGTTGAAGAAGTAGAATTGATTCACATGGCGTAGATCTAAACCAATCTAGCAACTCCAACAAACCGCAAAGACTACCTTTAGTAACCAAGATTACTCTAGCGCCGACGTAGGGAATCTAGACTAATCTTGATACCTAGCTCCGACGTAGGGAATCTAGGCTTAAAGTATAGTCCGATAAACGATAATCTGTTGAATAATCAATATTGATCTAGCTCCGACGTTGGGAATCTATATCAATCTTGATTATTCAGAGATAAATCGGTTGAACAATATAAACGAGAAAGGGCGATGCGCCTCAATTCAAAGCCTATATTAGTTCGATAAATTGACTAACTTACTGGTAAGCCGGAGATCAGAACTGATGCAGCCCGTCCACCAATGAGCTTCGTCGGTAACTACTACTAGGGTTTTGGCGTGAAGCCGGGTTGTATTGATTGTGAGAGTTATTCTTTACAATGGACGAGGGTTCATATTTATACCCTGGTCATAGAGAGTCCTGATCGGACCAGACTAACTAAATAAGGTAAACTAAACTTAAGATACAACGGGACTCTCATACGTCCTCTGAAAAGGAAATAGTCCCTGAATCTGATACGCCTCTTCCTTAGCCGACGTGTCTTCCCTTTCGAACTCGTCATTGGATCGGACTCCTGCTTCATCGAACTCCTTTTCAGCATCAGCTTCCTTCTCTGTCACCTTTGGCATTGACCAGTCAACGGGTCCACTTCGCAGTCTCAACTTCATCATGTCATCATCCGACCCAGTATGTCAGGTGCGAAAATCCGGTGTCAACAGAAGGCAAAGCTGATGACGGAGCTTATTGAAAATGAGATGCTCACTATTGACTGTAGTTAACTGTAATTGCAAGAGCATGGCATGGATGTTACAGACCAAATGCTTGAAAAAGATGCACATCATGCTGGTGTGTAATATGTTGAGTAGAGTACCGCAGCACTGCCCCGACCCAAGTAAATGTCTGGTGAAGTTTATAGGTGCGAAATACATGATATTCTTCTCTGCCTCTTTGACAATGACATTAGTGTACAGTTTCCTTGGCAACAATCATAGAAGCTGACGTCTTCCTGGTCTACAATGTTGCTAGCTGTGTGTTAACAGAAATACCATTTTGGGGACGCAATGGATTCAGCCCAGGAAATTTTATATCGAAATTGCTCATTTGGTTTTCAGTAAAAATAACTTTATGGTTCGAAGTGGCTCCAGTCCTTGGAGATGTGAGCTAGACACTAGGCTTTCGAGGGCTTATTCTAATATGCAGCTTAGTGATGAAGTTGTCAAGTATGAGTTGTGTGCAGATGTTTATCTGATGCATGTGGAGTCTAACAGGGCAACGGCATGCACTTTTGGTATTCCAAAGACAACAATTCTGAATATGTCAAAGGTCATTTTCAGTTATTTCAGAACTCCCAGGTGTTCTTTTACTAATACAAGAGATGAAATCCTGACACCACACAAGAGAAGATCACTCTGTAATGCTTTCAATGGTCATTTGTTGGCGCCTGTGGTCATGATACAAGGAAAATTTGAGAAATTGGTGCTATTGCCTAGCATTCAGGAGACAAAAATTTTGCTTTTGGAGTTTTGGTGGAGAAAGTCACCATGGCCTGGTTTCCAGTGCTCATCTTGATATCAGAAGAACTGCCATGTAAAGAAAAGGAGCACTATAGGATGCGTATAAATTGTGGGTTCTATTTAGAAGGTAACGCTGGAGTTGCTATTATGATCTCATCAGCCCCAAATGGAACACATAATCCAAGAAGCGACGAAATTGTTTCTCTTTCCATGCTGTAATTAGCTTTCTTTATTTTGATGGCCATGTTATTACCTATATCTATATAACATTTTGCTTAATTTCCTTGTACCAAGGTACTTGCACTACGGGAAATAGCTCAGCACACGGCAAAGGCCATTTGACCCACGGCAAAGGTTTTGCCGTGAGCCGCCCACGGCAAAGGCCACACGACAAAGTTTGGCCGGCAAAGAGGGCCTTTGCCGTGGGCCTTTCCTCGGGCACACGGCAAAGCTTTGCCGTGTGTCACATTTGGCCCACGGCAAACTAAAGTAACGTGACGGGAACCTGACGGCGTGGCCCTCCTTTTGCCGTGTGCCCTGACGGCGTGGCACACGGCAAAGCTGCTGCTGGCCCACCCTTTGCCGTGTGCAAGCCTTTGCCGTGTGCCTTGACCACAGCACACGGCAAAGGGGCCCCCCTCCCCCCCTGTTTTTTTTATTTTTTTGGTTAAATGGGACCCCAAATACAAATCACAGGCAGTATATAATTCACAATAAGCATCACAGGCAGTTTATAATTCACAATAACCATCACAGGTAGTTTATATAGTCAAACAATCCACGTATGCAAATAAACTCAAGTATCGTTCATCCACAACCACTAGTAGTCCATACAAATCCATAGAAGTCCATAAAAGTCCATACAAGTCGATAAAGGTCCATACAAATCCATATAGGTCCATACAAGGGCACAAGTCCAAAGAACTCACATAGACCGCAATGACCGGGTTTCCGGTAGTGTTGTCTCGTAGTTTAGCACTCTTTCTTCTACTTTTTTTTTCCAAGTACCTTTCATCGTAATAAACTATTGGATCGCTGTCAACAAAAAGACCCCTTAAACTGTAAAACATCTCTAAGGCCATGTTTAGTTCGTGAAACTTTGAAAACTAGTTTGCAAATTTGCAACTTTGGAACTAAACACCCCTCCTTTCAACTAGTTTGCAAAGTTGCAAAAGTAACACATTGGAAAACGTGCCCTCTCTCTCGTGACACGTTTTCCAATGCAACTTTTGCAACTTTGGAACTAAACACTCCCTTCAACTAGTTTGCAAACTTTGGCACTTTTGCAAACTAGTTTTCAAAGTTTGCGAACTTTCACGAACTAAACAAGCCCTAAACATGAATCATTGAGAAAAAAACCGTGAAATTCTAACGTGGCTGATCCAATTCTCTCCCTCTCTTTTCTTCTATTTCTGACAGATACTCAGAAAACCATATATGAACTTATTACATCGATCTCAATACTCTACCGAAACAGTCCACAGGTATAGTTCTTGCTCGTGAAGGCCAAGCTCAAAGGTGACCAAACCACAGGCATCGTCGTAGAAGAAATCAACCGCCTTTGAATCGACGGCTACACTCTTCGGCCTCGTCGAGGAGTAAGCTCCCACCGTGCCCGAGCCCCGCACTTTGAGCTCAACGCCGGCGTCCTCACCGACTCTCAGCTCCCTCACCGCCCCACCGGAGTTGAACATGCCGATCAGGCCGATCGGCGCAAAGGAGGCGCCATTCGGCAAGTGTTTCACAGGAACAACGGTAAACACCTCGTACTCGCGTGATCTCAGTGTCACGGGCAAGGAGGCGTTCTTTGGCAGGTAGACCACCTCCCCTGAAAAATGGACACGGTACTGCTTGTTACTGATCTGAAAGGTAGCAGCCAGTTAAGATGAATGATTCAGGACGAACGATGGTTTACCTCCTATGTGCGAATACACGATCACGTCGCCGTTCCAGGTTTGATCAGCAACCTTAGCAAGGTAGTCCACATCCCGTGCCCGGATGACACCAGTGACTGTTCCTGGCTGCTCATCATGGACAAGGTTCTTCTTCCCCACCCGGCACCAGCCAGCACCTTGGCAGTTGAAGGCGCCAATGACACCGGTGTGTTCATTCAAATTCCATATCTTGAGGATGCTGCAATGGTAAGACGGTTTCAGAACGGTTGGGCTGTGACATCAGCAAAAGTAGTATAAGAAGTTCCTAGAAGGTAGTTGCCAAGCAACCTTTTGCCATCCCTGGCAGGATCAGAGAACAAGCAATCTCTGGTTGGTCTCCCGGGGAGTTTGGCACGCAGGATCGATCCATCAGGGAGCACAAGCTTCTTCAGCAAATTGAAGTCATGGCTTCCAGGCTTGTCACTGCAAAATCACAAATAAATTAAACATCTAATTGTTAGCATATAGTATAGTTCAATACTATGCTGTAAATTACTCTGTGTGGCCGAAAGTTCTTTTTATTTACCTGACGTATATGGCACAACCACCAACTGCTCGTGCTGCAGCGTGGTATTCAGCCATCGGGTGAACACTCTGTTGACATGGAAACAAAGAGTCATATTAGCAGCCAAGCCATAAAAGAACTCATACTGTAAAAAGAGAAGAAGACAAATATTACTCACATGGAACATGTCCCAGTCCGGCTGCATGAATTCTCCAAGAAAGACTGTGTTGTAGGCGACAGATGCAATGTGTATAGTATGGGAAGCCGGGTCTCTCGGCCAGAAATCATCAGAGGCTCTCACAACTGCACTCCTTTTTGAACTGCAGCAAGAATAGGAGCATGTGAAATACCCCCAATTTCAGGTAATTTCGCAAACTATCAAGCAATGCTCTGAAGGTATTTTAGCACGAGATGTTACCTGTACAAGTTGTCTGTGTTGTGGCTCATGCATGATATGATGCCATTGTCAGGGAAGTTCCTAGCGATGGAAGCTTCTAGAGCATGTTGATACTTTCTAGCCAACAGTACCCTTCCCCCATGGCCAGCGCCTAGCGTCTCAAGGATGTTCTGCACGTCTACTTTGACGCCATCGATCCCAGCAGATGCAAGATAAGAATGGAGCTCATTGTAGAAACTGAATACTTTTTCAGGGTTCACAAGTCCCAGTCCGTTAGTTGTAATGCTGTTCAAAGCATCACAGTGCTCGTTTTTCTGAACTCCTGGCGATGACACAGGATGCTGCATCTTCGATTCATAGTGCTCCATTCCAACAGCACCTGGTCTGACTCCACCCCAGTATCCAGTAATTGCATGCCAAACATATACATACCTGAATTGTTTAACATGATATGTCAGAAAGATTAACTTCCAAAAATTTATCATTTGTAAACTGAATAAGACAACCAATTATCATATGATGACATACTTCAGCTCGTGTTTTCCTTTAATTTCATTTACAATATGTGCGAGGCCTTTTGCTGGATCATCTTCCCTGTGACCCTCCCTCCCATTTTTCTGAAACTTGTGGTTCTCCTTAATATGAGTCAACCTGTTTGCAAAGCTGATAGACAGAATAGGCAAAGTTCAGAATCTAAACTGAAACTCTCACAGGGCTCGTTTCTCTGAACTCCGGTGATGACTGGCAAAGTACAATATATGTTTAGAGTTCTTACTTGGCTGAGTTATCAGCTAAGCACGCGATTCCCACAGGATCCATACTGACCGATTGCCATCCATCATCAATTATGACAAACTTCGGAGAAACTCCACCTTTTTCAAAACTGAAATAAAGAAAAATATGCTGGTGTCTGAGTACATTGATAATGTGGTAGGAATTATTATTGGGGAAAATGTGTGAGGTTTGTAAATACCTCTGTAATCCCTCCTTCACTCCTTCAGCAGTAACATTGGTGTAAAATGCATCCCATGTGCACCAGCCAAACCAATTTAGAATGTCTGGCATCTGCAGAAATTTGAAAGTTTAGAACTCTGAAACAGAAAGAAACCAAAAATGCAGATACCGTTTCTTCAAGAAACATCTCACAACCTTTTTCTTTTCCCTGTGAGAAAACGTCTGCAAGTGCCTCTCAACAGCTCTGCAGCAAGTTGATTGATGTTATTTCAGATAGCAAGCTACACATTTAGAGAAAGTAGCTGGCAAATTGAATCAGAAGCTTAAAGGAAATGCAACACGCAAAATAGTGGACTAAAATAACGAAGTTTATCAGAGAAAGACATTAACTTACTTTACTGAACTTGTGATCACCTCAAACGGATCCGATCCAGCACCGACGAAAACAAGATGGGTGCCTTCAAAAGATTCCACATCTGGATCACCTGAATTACGGCAACAAATAAGATACTATTATATGGCACGACGCGACTGTACAAAGTCAAAGAAGTGAACTCTATTTATATGGTTATCTTAGTTACCACTCTCCAAGCAAATCTCCAGCTCATCATCAGTGTTCCCCTGAAGAACAGCACGGAATGACCCCTCCAATATCGGAAGGAAGACGGTGTACACCACAGGCTGCTCGGTGCTGTCGCCGGTGAGCTGCAATCCGTCAGTGCCCTCGACGATCAAGAACTGTGTCTCGAAGGGGATGTCACGGCCTGACGAGCCCATCCTCTGCGTCATCCACCACATCTTGAACCGGAAAGTGCACATGAACCGTAGGTCTCTGAAACACAAGCATAGCGTGAATTCAGTTTCTTTTTCTTTCTTTTTTTTTGCTCTTTACTTTTTTCTGATGAAACAAATTCTTTCTGCACTCAACATTTGGTAGCGGAAATTCTTGTTTGAAGTAACTACTGATATTCATTTGGCCATGGAAAAGCCAAGTGTTTCTGCTTAGTTTCTTCCTCTTCGCGAGAAAATTATTGGCAGAATAGGAAAAAGGACCCGACTAAGTGATATTTGGAACAAGTAAAATCTGAATGCATCAAAATTGTCCCAACAATCTCCTCTTTCCGCAAACAGCATCGGAATTCCACTGTTTTCCCTCACACTAAATGCTCGATGTTTACTGCGAATCAAAATTTACATCCTAACAGTTACCATTTTACCAGTTGTCCAGAGAACAAAATTTGAAAGAACTAGAAAACACGATAGCGTGCACAAACCCAACTGAACATGAACATATACATATCGCTGAGCCATCGCAAACAGACAGATAACCTTATCCGGAAATGGGGGAGAAAAAAGAACATCGAAAACAGAACGAACAGAGCAGAAGAATGTGTGCCGCATACGTACCGGAGCTTCCCGACGGGGAAGACGCTGCGGCTGCCGGCGGGCGCCGAGCGCACGCCGAGGAACGCGCCGTTAGTGAGGCCGCCCCCGGCGGCCGGCGTGACGTGCACATTGCCGCGCACCTCCCGCAGGATCTTGGCCCCCAGCGCCACCAGGCACCCGTCCTGGACCGCGATCCCGGCGCCCACCGTCATCTTCCTCCCGACCTTCCGATCAACCGCCCCCGCAGGCTCAAAGGCGTCTACAGCCGGCAGCTCGGGGTCCGTGGAGCCAGGGGTGGGGTTATCGCGACGGCGATGAGCTCGCTCTCTCAGGTCCGTCGCCTCCGCTTGGCTGGCACCGCTCCTCTTCCTGCTTTATATAGCGCTTGGGGGCGGGGCCGGCGGGGAAGCTTTTTGCACGTGACCCCCTCGGTTATGGTCCAATTGAAGGTCCCCCTGTCTGTGCTCGGCGGCGTGCTTTTCACACAAGGCGAATATGGTAAGTTGTTAGAGTTCTTACCATTGTTTCTTTTTGTCACGTAACCTTTCTGGTGTCAGACGGTCAGAGTTGTAAAGCATGAAGTTGTAGGAAATAGTCCTGTCCTGGAACAGCTCGAGTTCTTCCCTTGGAGGGATAATCAAATTCGTGATCAACGATTCCGTGTTTGGAACAGCTAGAGCTAGCCTAACACGCTACTGGTACCTGCTCTGAATAACTGATTTGTACAACTTACAATTTGATCCTCACCTTCGTGCTTGCTTTGGAAAACGTTTAAAATCAACGCGATGGGTCAGTGGAGTTTCATTTTACAATACTCTTGTGTTCCAAATTATAAGTTGTTTTAATTTTACATGATTTATTGTTTTTGCCTTACATCTAGATACAAATAATGTCTAGATGCATGCAAAAATAATAAACCTTGAAAAATCAAAACGACTTACAATCCGAAACGGATGAAGTTGATTTGGGATTTTTAGAACTTAGAATCCATGGCAAAATCCCTCACACATGCCCAACCCATCGAGAAATAAAAGAATACAATCATAGCATTCAAATTTATGTCTTGTTCATTGTATTTATTTATCTCCTCCGAAGCTCCAAGAAACCCAATGACTCTCACTAGCACATAAACCAACCATCACAAATCTAATCATGCGCAGGCATACAATTCTCTCCTGACGATCCAATCAAGCCGGCGTGCGAGCGCAAGCATTCGGGTTAATCTAGACCATTATCGGCAGTAGCCAAGTACGGGTAGCCAATAGCTAAGCCGGGGGCAGAGGCAGTCTGCATAGAAGCCACCACACGCACGACGCACGCCACACGTTTTGAATTTTGACCCTCCTCTCCCTCCCCGGAATCATCACTCCACATGTGATCCGAGTCGGACGACGCCGACTCTCTCCCTTGGAGGGTCACCCTGCCACGTCAGCGCTCCGCCGCCGTGGCCGGGTCCTCGCCGCAGATATTTTCGGCTCGGAAAAAAAAAGGAAAGAAGGAAGAGGCGAGAGCGAGACGTTTTTTTTACACGGATTCGCGGCGCCGCTCCGCGACCCTGCAGCGTCCGCCGTCGACGGTGCGCGGGCCCCGGGCGGCGGCGGGCGGCTGGTGACCGTTGGGATTGGGCAGCAGGTAATATGCTCTGGTGACTGAAAGGACGGCGACGCGCGCCTGACCTCTATCGCGTGGTGCTCCTTTTTCTTGAAGGATAAAAACGTGCAGCGTCCGAGACCGTTCGATGCGTGCGACGGCGGAAAAGTTTTTGTTGCATGCTTGCAAGATCTGCATCCTCTCTTGCACCCCAGCCGAATGGGGCTGTGCAGCTGTGCCTGGGGAAGAAACAGACAGCTTCAGATCTGCTGCTGCCTACCCGGTGTGGTGCCCCACAATTGTCTCTGTGTCTTCGTCTAACCGGGGTTTGAAAGAAAAAAAAAAACTCTTTTTATTTTAAAAAATCTTGGTCTAAGATATTTAATCGCCTATAGCAGGAGTGACAAAGTGAAATTCCTGAGGCATTAAAAGCTACGGAATCGTAGTGTTGATTGAAGTAGCGATAGAAGAGTACACGCTGAATAGCTCAGTCATTCTAAAACGTGGCACGTTTTGAACTACTGTCTACTGTCTTCGAAAACGTGACACATTTTGAAAAAAACTAGTTCCGTTAGGCCCTGTTTGAATCCACTCTAGCTAAAGTTTAGCTACTCAGCTAAAGTTTAGCCAGCTAAAGTATAGTCAGCTAAAGTTTAGCTGGTGCTGTTTGGACACCACAGCTAATTGATGTTTATTGACAATACAACCCTTTCTTCATTCACGGTCTCCTCTCCATACTGAGCTGGTCTGACCCTTGTCTCCTCTCTATCCCCGATCTGCTCCGGACTCAGCTCATTTTCCGGCATTGCAAAACCAAATCAAGCATCAATTAAAAATTTCGATCCTCTACATTCTGCGTGCTCTCTCTCTCCCACTGCTCTCAATTTTTAATCCTATCTTGTTACGAGCTACACCGCATAAGCAAAATGGAATCAATGGGCTTGGCCCTCTGAGGCCAAGATTGGTTTAGAGACCGCCGCCCGCTCGCCCCTGCACCGGCCTCTCCCTGCTCAGCAACTTCATCAGCGACATGCATGCGCTGATCCCATGCTCCGGCGTCGAGATGCAGCTGCCCGCCTCCTCCTTCACAGAGTCCTACGGCTTCTCCAGCACCAACCGAGCTGCCATGGCCGACGCTCGAGCTCGGCCCCCGCAATGGCCGGTGCTCGGGAAGAAGGGGAAAAAGAGGAGGGTTCAATCTGCCGCGGCAGCAGGGTCAGCCGGTCAGGCGAGCAGCCGGGAAGCCGCAGGGCGACAGCCATGGCAGCTCCCGGTTCTTGCGCACCTGGGCCTCGAGTTGCGTCGTGAAGGTCCCATCCTCGACCGGCGCGGGTAGGTCCGCCTATCCGCCCCACGCGATTCCAGCAACTAATGGGCCAAGGCGAGGCGTCATGCCTCTGCACCGCCACGGGGCCAGCACCAGCCCCGGCCTCGGCCATCGTCGCCCGCTCGGCCCTATGCCGCCGGTCGTCGCCTGCTCGGCCCTATGCCGCCGGCCGCCGCGACGCCATCGGAGGAGAGAAAGGGGAAAAGTTGGGCGGCGCCGTGGGGAGCAGAGGAGCGTCGGGACAACAGAAGCGGAGAAAAAGAAGAGAGGGTATTTTGGTCTTTGAACATGTTTTAGCTGGTTTAGCTGGTTGGAACAGCTAAAGAAAAAGTGGGGTTCCCATTAGCTATAAGCACTTTAGCTATCATTTTAGCTGGTCTGTTTGAATCCACTATAGCTAATTTTAGTCAGCTAAAGTTTAGTTGGTGGATGCTTACAGGCCCAATTGAACCGAGGAGGGTCGGTGGTGACTCTTTAACCTGTAAAGTAACTATTTAATTCGCACTCCTACTAGCTCCCCGGCTGTTTGACCATCAGGATAATCTAGCTAGTAAATATTTCAAACTCTACGAAGAAAGTGATTATGGAAGCCGGCCATTTTCTCGGAGATGTTCATGGAGGGGAGGGTCTGCGTGCATATGCTTTCGTAGATGTGAGTGTACATACATGTATAAGCGTGTGCGTCAGATGTTTTTAAATAAAAAGTAATTATAGATACAAAGCCAATAAAAAAGCAGTCATTTCAAATTACCATTCGACAAAGGACCCTCTTTTTGAGATGACAAAGTCCCTCTAAAACCAACTGGGAGCTGCATTAAAAACACTGCCAGGCATACCATTGCTACATTCCAACAAATATAGGCCTTGTTTAGTTCGTGAAAGTTGGTTGAATTTTCCGTAAAAAAAGTGCACTGAAAAACATGTTGCAGAGAGAGAAGCACGTTTTCCAATACATTACTTTTGATTGATTTGCAAAAACTTGCAGGAACTAAACAAGGCCATAAACGATGCAGAGTGCCTCTCCTTGTCGGCGATGCAGGGATCTTGCAGGGCAGGGATTAGGTCGGCACGTAGGCTTGGAACTTTGGGTGCCCGATTTTGTCGTGGACTAGACATGCACGCCACGCATTATCTGTGAGATGGCCCGGACACGAACGGCGCGCGGAGTCTCACGAGTGCGGTCCGGCCGGGTCCTAGCCTCCTAGGCGCCTAGCGGAGGAAGACGATGCCAACGTCCGTACACTTGGCTGGCCGAGCCCAATGATAGCCACACGGAAAAAGGGCAGCAACGCCGGCGCTTCTCCGTGCAGGCGGGCACCGAGATTATTTTTTTCGCTCGCCCAACATGGCAACATGGATCCTCGCCGGCAGACTGGCCGGCCGGCCGGCCGGCGGCGTTGGGGCCCCGGCAAGCAACTGGATGATGATTTGGTGATGCTACTTGCTTCTCCGATCCAATCCAGCTGTTGGTTCGAGTAGAGAGATTTGGCACAACCGCGCGAGCATGTTGGTCCCATCATCAGCCGCCCTATAGCATGCAAGTGGCGCCTCACACGCGCGCACAGGCACAGACTCTGCACGGCCCCAAGCTCCTCCGGATAGCGTAGCCTCCGTAGCGTGTGGTTGCAAATTGCAAGAAGCGATGTCTCTGAAATGATTGGTAGCCTGGCGAGTAGCACGTCGAGCGTTCATGGCAAGACCGCAAAGAGTGTTGCTCGGCATGGCAAAAGAGCGTGTATCCCATCACGCCGGCAAGGCACACAAAGGTTATGAGAAGAGAGTTTTTAACCCTGAGTCCCTGACGTGAACACGTTGGTGCACTCCTCTTTGAAAGACTGAAATCAGTTAGGTGCCACAAATGTATATTGTGTTCTTTGTATGGAGTAATGGGGAAAAAACATGGAAAAGAGCACGGAAGCACTAAAAGCCTCAACAGAGGGAAAAGGCATGAAAAAAAAAACCTGAAGAGGGCCGAACTCGACCCTTAGGGGAATTTAGCCTAACGGTTGCAGAGTATCTCCAGGGGTTCAAAGTTTTTTAAAAAACATTCAAAAACAAATTAAAAAATTAATTTGGCCCATGCAGGTCTCGAACCTGCGACCTTCGCGTTATTAGCACGACGCTCTAACCAGCTGAGCTAATAGGCCATTTGTTCTAGTTTTCATACCGAATGTATAAAGTCTTTTGCTTGCTCATCTGAGTGATACAAACTTCTGCAGTTTGGCAGTTCGTGCTCGAGTAAACTTGAGCATGTAAATATTGAATTTCCTTAATTTCAACTAAACATAGGAGTTAGTGAGACTACAACATCGATGCCACTTTGCCGTTGACAAGACTTCCGATTAAAAGGTATTTATTTACCACGAACATAAGTCTACTTCCAATGGAAGTTTCATTTTCATTAAATGTGGTGCTATATAAGCATTTTTTATGACATGGCAAAGTTTTTAAGAAGAGAGATGGAAGAAGTTTCATCAAGATGAAAACCCTATATACATTGTTTCGAAGACACAATGAGTTTTAGAATTAAATGTATATAAAACACCAAAATGAAACTATGCATTGTAGGAGGGTGTTTCATCCATCAATTAATTGTAGTTTGTTGACATGACACTATGAAAACATCAAAATGAAGCTTGCCATTGGGATTAGCCTAAGAGTTAGTGGAGTTTTAAGTGCCTTTTGCTATGAAGAGCAAGAGGAGTGGCCCCAGCTAGAAAATTGATGTTTATATGGGGCCTTTCCTTTTTTTTTTTTTTTTGAGATGTGGTATGGGGCCTTTCCTATTCCAGCGTTGTAACTGCGTTGTTCATGGTTAAACTCTTAAGCGTCTTGTGCCCATTGTTTCTTCGTAAACTTCTGCTCTTCCCACGTGCAAATGCTTGAGGCTTCGGTCAGTACTGGGAAGCTCAGTATATTTCTTCTCTTTTTTGACATATCATTGTGTTGACGCAAAATTCGGTCAACACACGAGAGCGCTAGATCGCGCGGGTCGCAAATGGACCGAACGGCAGGGATGCTGCCTTGACCGATCAGACCGGTCAGGGACAAAGGTCAGACCGGTGCCCTAGGGTTTCGCCGGATCGATCGTTTCAAGAGGATAACTATCACGCTTACGTGGTGAACGACGGCGAGGTTTACGAGCAAACCAGCAAAGGGATAACCAGTGTACTTACGTAGCGAAGAACGACTAGTTTACGAGCAAACTAGCAAAGGCCGTCGAAGCTCTCGCCCGGAGGGACCCCGTCAGGGCGTGGACGTCGGCGGACGTGCCCTAGGTTGACCAGCAAGCTTAGGACGCCATCTTGATCGCGGAGATCAGTAGACGAACAGCATGGAGAGGTTGGAAGAGAGATTTAGGGTTTAGAGGATAAAAAGTAGATGTATTGTTGTTTGATTCGATTGGGATACCCTCAATCGGCCGTGGCCCTTTATATTTATAGGGAGGGGAGGTCATACCCCTGGTGGAGTCGAAACTCATACAAATTTCATGTCAAAATACAACTCCTACTCGGATTCTACAGACCACACCGGTCTGACCTATCAAGGGCACCGGTCTGACCGGTCAACCCAGGGTGCAGGAATTCCCGAAGCCATATCTCGCTCATCCGAACTCCAAATTGGACGTTCTATATATGAATCTTGATCTTCTTGACGAGAGCTATCCAATGGTGAAGTCCAATCTGCATTTGAAGAACTTTAAACTTACCAGTCTGACCGTTGAAGGCAACCGGTCTAACTGGTATTTCCTGCGTGCCACTTTTGGGTGTCAACATATGCCCCCCTGTTTCTTGGTAAAGCTTGTATGCCAAGAAACATTCTTCTGAACCAAAACTTGTACAAAGATGATGGCTAACACCAGCATATTTGGTTTTGCTGATATCTTGCCCCCCGAACATTGAAGTCAATAAATAATCTCTCATCGGGAGACTATTGTTTTAGAACGATAGTCAAAGACATTTATCGGCCATATGTGTTGCCAAGGACGATAATAAAATATCACCCATAATGAATTCATCCATAATAGTATGCACAACCGAAATAAAGTATAGAGAGATTTATAAATGTAGAAACTAAAACCATCTCTAGGAACTAAATATTTCGGCTTTATAATGATCAAGAACAACACCTATTATGCATAGCTATTTGGTGAAAACCCTCCATGATATAAAGACCCATATAGTATCCAAGGATCAAAATAAGAATATGAGGGATAACCAAACATATCTAAGGATGAATTCGAAGATATAGGCATATGTGGCATTTGTAAAACAAATGGATGATGTAAATCCCAATAATCTTGATGATTTTGGTGCAAACCTCAGTTTTGAAAATCTTCTCTCATGCCTTTTCTTCTCCGTTAACTTTGTTGCACCTTTCGCTTGAACATCACCCTTGTCTTGAGTTTGAATGCTTATTTTAGGAACCCATGCCATGCCCATCTTTCTCAGCTCTTGAGCACTAAGTTTTTGGAACTTCTTCCTCTGCCAATTTGATAAACCAAGTGAATGGTTTTGCTTTGCTTCAGTTCTGGACAGTAGTGCCCTCTTCTTAATTTTTGGCACTCTCAACTCATTTAGTTCAGATTTGGCACTTGAAGGATCAATAGCTGATTTTTGTTTTTCTTTGCCCCCAATAGCCGAAGTTTTCAACACTTCAGTCGGCTTTTCATCAACTATATTCAGATCTGAACTTTTATCTTTGCGACCATCCCTTTTTACTCGATACACTTGCTTGACAACCCTTTTCTTGTCTTGAACTCTAGACCGATCTTTTCGCTCAAAACGGTCATTTTCAACATATGGTTGTCTCGCATATGAAGGTTCTCTTGGAGCTGCATACTCTACATGATATGGTCTAAAATATGAAGGAGTATGTGCCCAAGGATTATTCCAATCCCATGATGAGTAAGGATTAAAACAAATGGGATATGGAGTATATGGAATTGGCATTGATGATTCAAAAGGAGAATATGATGCTGCTGAATAAGAGTTTTTCCTTTGCCAATTCCAATTCCCAGAACTACGTTTAGGAGGTGATCTTGATGATTTAATATCATTTGACTGATTAGCACGTTTGGCCTCATTTTCTTTTTGGTATTTAACCAGAAGTTCATCAAAAGTGAGCTTTGGCTTTTTACCATTGTGCTTGACACGGTCTTTAACTCCTTGCGCTGCAGAACACTCAGGTTCCAGATTTGTTGGATGCTTCTGACCAGGACCGGTCTGACCGGTCTGCATAACCGGTCTGACCTGTCTGGTTAGCTCAGCAGGAGCAATCGGCTCTTGTTCCGATTCAAAAATACTCGCTTGCCCCCCAACGACTTCTGGGATTTTTGTAGGCTCATCGTTCTTAGGAATATGCAAATCATGAACGATATCCTCATTATCACTTGAGGGCATTGAATTTTCCACTTTATCAACTTCTATTGGATCTTTGTATGAATCGGCTGATGCTAACCGATCCGATGATCCCTTGCCATCAAAACCAATTGGAGTCAACTGGTCATCTTCTGAAATTTCAGTAAATCTCAATCATCCTGCATTAATGGCCAATTGGATGACTAGGCGAAAAATATTGCAATGGCTAGTGCTATGACCAAATGAATTATGCCACTTACAATATTCTTGCTCTTTTAGTTCCAGAAATGATGGCATGACTTTGTGATCAAATAACTTAATAAAATTATGCTCAAGCAAGATATCAAATAAGTCATCACACAAAGTCAAATCAAAAGTGTACTTTGTCTTCTTTAGTTGATTCTTTTGTGGAGAAGGTTTCAAGGCTAAGCAAACGAACGGTTCAGATTTATCATCAATCCATTCGGCTATACCTTTACTTGTGCTTCTCTTACCCGATGTTTTGGAATTGGTCACTATATTATCATCGGGCCTCACAACGTTTATCAACTTTGGTTTCTTGTTTTTCAATCCAGAATGACCACAAGCAAACCATGAAGACAAAAAATTTGGCAATGATGATGTGGAAAATTTAAATGCCAAAGTATTTTTATGATCAGCCTTTCTAATCTTCACAATGCATTGGCTGTTAGAATTTAAAGGCATACTATTACCAGCAAGTAAATTACCATCCTCAATCGATCTTTTAGAATTATGCATGATAGAATCACTAATGGATGAACTAACTGAAAATACATGATCTGATTGGGAATTACTTGCAAAGCATATCTTATCAAATATATTGGAGAAGCAAGGAACCTTGATGTGGATGATATCATGCTTCTCCTCTAGATGGCAGCCTACAGCCACACTCTGCAAAGACCGGTCAGACCGGTTCATAGGACCGGTCAGACCGGTGACTCCAGGATTGCTGGAGATCACGTTGCATTGACATGCCAATGCCGTCTCCTTATTTCTTTTGTCATGATCTTCAACAATTTGATGTGTTAACTTTTCTCAGCCAGAACTTGTCGTTCAATGATGTGATTGTGACACCCCGGTGTCACTAACGTAATTAAGACCCTTAATTAACTTAATTAAACTCATTATGACATGCATCATTTCATAATTGTAGTGATTGTGCATATTTGTGTGCATGGGTTGACATTGTTAACCAAAATAATCAAAATAGTCAAAATATAAGAATTATACCAAAATGTCACCAATGATGTCCACTACATGTATATGAACTCAAATAAGTATGGAAAGTTCAAACAAAAAATTCGAAATTCGATTTTGAACCCGTT
Source organism: Alloteropsis semialata (assembly GCA_004135705.1). Lineage (NCBI taxonomy): Eukaryota > Viridiplantae > Streptophyta > Magnoliopsida > Poales > Poaceae > Alloteropsis > Alloteropsis semialata. The sequence continues at coordinate 9,907,993 of CM014275.1, forward strand.
CGATCGTCATTTCATGTGTCGCGAGTTTTGCTATTTACCCTTCTCGAGAGGCCAATATCTTTATATTTTGCCTACACACTTGAAATTTCACCAATATAAAAGTTGGAGTACAAAGTACCCTATTTACAATGGTGGTGATGTGGATAAAGGAAAACTTGGTTTGGTCATACAAAATCTTGGCCAAAATCGGGTAAAAACTCTGAATTTTCAACACTTGGGCGAAATCGGCTAAGTCTGAAAACGTGGTTTTTGCCCATTTTCTTCGCCCCGTAACTTTCAAACCGCTGCCCAAAAGGTGTGACGCTCTTTGTAAGAGTTGTAGCCTAAGGTACCAGCTACAACTTTTGTATTGGTCGATCTTGATGTTTGTATGTAAATATTAGAGAAAAAGGTCATCGAATTTGGGCCAAAATCACTCGATTCAGACTTAAAAATTTCAGTTCGTCAGATTGACAGCATTTTGGCCGACTTCTCTATGATTTATCTCTCAAACCATTGGTCAAACACTATAACTCCCTTTGTAGAAGTTGTAGCCTGATGTACCATCTTTAACTTTCGTATTGGTTGAATCAACTTTTTATGTACAAAAAGTGGAGTTTAAGGCAGATGAAGTTGGACCCGTGAGCTGTCACTTAGCTCTGAATTTTTCGGAAATTCGAATTTTGGCTGAGAATTAGGGCCTTGCAACTTCCAAACCGTTGAGCAAATGGTATAAGTTCCTTTGTAGGAATTGTAGCCCTATGAATTCTCTACAAAGTTTGTATTCGTTGCTCCTTGAGTTTCTACGCGGAATCGTGAGAAAAATCGAAAAGGAGCAGCTGCGTCGCTCGGCCACGGAACTGAACCGGCAGCCAGCAGTTCGGCAATGGCCAGAGGCTCGGCCTCGGCGTCGTCGACGCCATTCACCGCCCTCCAGCTGTCCACACGCGTGTCCTCGCGCCATTGCGCCGCTTGGCCGAGCCGGATGTCCAGGATGAGCTGGCCGGGATAAGGATTACCGAGCTCCGAGGACAGTAAAGGACCTCGGTACGTCCTCGACCAAATTCACCCCCCCTCCGCCCCATCATTCCTCTATTCCTCGCCCCTAGCGCTTCACCACATCACCCTCTCCGCCCTCCACTGCCTAGCTCCCTCCGCCATAGCCCAGACGCAGAGAATTTGGAGAAATTCGTCCGCCATTGCCGAGTTCGGTTCGAGCTCAACTCCACCGTGGTCGTAGCTCCACGTTCGTCCCCCACCCAAACCGAGTCGCAAAATAGATTCCCCATGGATCCTTGAACCTTCCCGGCCATTTTCCTCACTTTCTTACCCACTGTCCAAGCCGGGCCACCGTCTTCAGAGCCGCCGCCGGGCACTGCTCGTGGCCAGCCGCCCTTGGGCCAGGCGCCGGCAGGGATGAAGGGGGCTAGGCCGCCCTTGGCCCTCCCTGGCCGCGCGCCGCCCCTCTGGCCGGCCACCCGGCCACCAGAGGCAAGGTCCAGGCCAGCAACAGAGGAGAACCGAGCTGAACAGAGCTTCAGTTCGTGTCTGATCGAAGGTTGAAGAAGAGGGACCCAAGGTGAGAATTTGGAAAACCTTAGGGGGTGTTCCATCAATGTTTTGGAGTTATGATTAAAAGTGGGATTATTGCAGGGGGTTATCTGCAAGATTAAGGACCTATTCGTGAGGAAAGGATCGATCTGCAATTATTTTCAGATCCTCAGGGGCCTGGATGTAAAGACCGATTTCACTATTTACGTTTTCTTTTCCTTTTAAATCGGCTGAACTTTCATAAATCGCCAAAAATCACACAAAAATCGTAAAATCACAAACTTGGACTTTCTGGAATCCTTGAGAAATTATCATGTATAATCCATGTGATTCCCAAGGTATTTTTGAATGTATGAAGATGTGCTTGAGAGGATGTTTATTGCTTTATAAATCATAGGAATGTGCTAAAAATACAAAACCACCTTTAGTGGATCTGTTGTGGTCAGTAGAGTTGAGTGGAGTATGTGTTGGCCACAGCTTATTCATGATTTTGGTAGATTTGGAATTAAGTTGTTTCTAGCTAGTTAAGAATGGTTAAATCACCAAATATTCTATGCAACTAAGAAAAATCTGAAAAATTCACATAAAAAGCCTCTGGTAGAATAATGGTTACAGTATAAATTTCAGCTGCAGAACATTTTTTTAGAATTTATTATGATTTTCTAATTGGTGATAAATGTGGGCTGTTAATAAAAATAGAAAATAAATAGGTAAAATGCTGGAAAATTTCTGAAAAATATGTTTAACTGTCAAGAACACAGAAACAGGTTTACCTTAATTTGTGTTTATGAAAATATATTTTCTAGGCTTTATTTGGTAAGAACTAGTTAGAAAATGCTTAATTAATAATTAGTTTTCTTGTGGTAAAAATAATTCTGCAAACATGTACAGCACCTAGGAGTGCTGAATGTTAGATTAAGCAATTAAAACTCTATTATATTACTAGTGGTTATTTGTGGATGTTTTATTTAATTTATGTAGTAACTTAAGTAGTTATAACATATTAAAAAAGGGTTAATAAGATTTCTTTATATATTATTTCAGAATTGAGTTAAGTTTAATTAGCAACTAAAAGCAACCCACCCCGCTTTATTTGTGAGCTTCTTAATTGTTTATAATCCATAAATGATTGTCCAGTGATGTATTAGTGAGTTGTTGCAGTAATTCTGTAATTGATTTGTCGCACTACTGCATCTCATGCATCCGCATTTTAATGTAGAGCAAACCCTTGCTGACGGAGTGTACGAGATCGAGGTCGAGCCCGAGGACGATCCAGCTGCTGCCGAGTTGAACCTTACTGCTGCACAAGACCCGAACCAAAGTTCGGAAGGGCCCAAGGCCAGCGGTGATCAGGAAGGCAAGCCCCGGAGCATAACCCACTGTTCAAACTAACTCTTTTACTTTGTGCCTTACATTGTGCATTTACGTTTAAGGAGTTGTTTGAAACCCTAGTTGCATGATCCCTAGGTACCTATGTCCTAATACTAGTATGTGTAAGTCGTTTAGACTGCCATGCTTAATTAGGATCAGTAGAAGTCGAGTGATTGCCTTGTCACTCGCGAGAGATAGGTTTTTACTTTATTATCAGTTTATGAAGTTCGGCAAGCGGGGCTTGTGCGGTATTTCTATTTGGTTGGACACCCCGCTTGCATAGAAAATTGTTGGCTAAGGCATTGATTGTGTGGCGATGTTGGTCAAGCTTTTGAAGGTACTAATCGTATGCCGGGAAATGTGGTAAACTGGTAAACCTAGTACTTGATTCAAACTGACGTCTGACGGACATGTCCACTCCATTGGGCGAGGGGGATGATGGCGAGTGTAGCAGTGGCCGCGGCACAGGTTTGCCTGGGGCACCTGGGGTCCGTTGGGGCGTGCACTCGGGTGGAGTGGTATCTGATGGCAGGTGGCAGGGAGAGATGAGAACGGTTGCCTCGTGAGGTCCTGGGTGTCTCTCACGGGTCGTACGATTAGGTTATCCCATGCATGGTGAAAATCAACTCGAGTTGTCCGTCCTTCGCGGTTACATGAAGCTGCTTGATCTCTTTTCATACATCAATGTCCTTGGGCCAAATGGGTGGAAGTGTTGTTAGATGAGAAATATTGATGATTGGTTAATCAATTATTTTTCGACATTGATTGTTATTGGATAGATTGGCAAACTTAGTAATTGTTAGTTTTACTTTAAAACTGGGCTAAAATGTTGAAAATAGGGATCAACTGGTAGATGCTTTTGGCAAAACAAACCCCACAGCCAGAAAGCCTTGCATGTCTAGTTTTAACCTGGTCGGGTAAGTCTTGCTGAGTATTAGTATACTCAGCCTTGCTTGTGGCTTAACTTTTCAGATATTGGTGAAGGTTATGACCCCGTTGCTGCTTTGACTTGGCCCGGTGTGCTCCCTGATGGTTGGACAGTCGAGTGGGGGCCATCTGAGTCCGACTCAGGCTGCGGGGATTAAATGTCATATGTGGGCTCCATGTGATGTTATGTGTATCGACGTTTAGACTTCCGCTGTATTATAACTCTGGTTTGTAATAACTAAAACATATTCACTGTATTTGTATAATTATCTATGTGAACCCCATGTTGTAAAATTTGTGATAAGTTGTACTGACTGAGCCCATCTTCGAGTGGGACTGCTGCTATTTTGTTTCGGTCGAGAGAAAAGGTGGTTTAATCGGGAAGGTATCCGACGGATTGCACGATTAGCTCGGTTTAAGGGCGTGGAGCACTGCTATGATAGTGGGCCCATGCTTTTAAACCGGATTAATTGGGGCGGTCTGCCACAGTGATAATCACTAGAAAACTGCACGACACCTTCGGTTTTAGAAAAATCAAGTATGGCCTTTTTCTTATGTTTGACTTGATTTTGTACAGCCAAACTTGTTTCTTTTGGTTTAACAGATTCAAATCGTTTGGTCGCTGTAATATCCGAACTATTGCTCAAATTTGAATCGTTCTTCTTTCTCTTATTGATCACCCATTGAGAAAAGTATTTCTGTCTGGATTGTCTAAGAAGCATATCCAATTCATGACGATACTCCTCAGAGAGGTCCTCGTATCTGACTTCTTCATCTAGAAAATCGGATGCTTTGGTTTCAAAGACAGTACTTTCCGATTTTGCAATTACTGCATGCTTTTGCACATGTGGAAATAAATGCACGCTTGCTGAATTTCCATTAATTTGGCTTTGGTTATGAATAACACTTGGACCCAAATTATGATTATTAGCATTTGCATATGGTGCTGAATTTATTGATGCAACCTCCACTTTATTAATACGTTGTGCAGCATACAATGGTTGAGAATAGCTGGCCGGATAGCTAGAATTAGCATGTCCAACTTTCTCATTTACCGGCATGTTTTGTGGTGTAATCCCATATTGTGGATTTGTAGCCGATGAATTAAAAGATGAAACACCTTGCTGAATATTACTAGAATTATTAAGACATGGTGCTTCATAAAAATTGGCCGAACTCACAATGTTAGTTTGGCCTTGATAATCATTAACCGGCATTTGAACTTGTCCCGCTGCCGGTGTATGAGAATAATGTTGCATGTTGCTAGTAACATTAAAATTCAAAGCATGCATATCATTTAACATTGGCTTTTGCATATAACATTCAGAATTATAATTCACATAATTGAAAGCATTATCTGAACAATGACTAGCCGATGCAATATGCCTACTAGTATCATATCTAGCAACATCAACATGAGGATTTGTGGTACTTGCAAAATAATTATTAGAAAAACCTAACATATTTGCAACTTGTACCTCGGGCTTGTTGTAGTAATATTGTTGTGGAGTGTATGGATAGCCTGTCATATATGTCTTGATGCTTCAAGTCTTGTGACCAATAAATCCAATTGTTCTTGATAACTTGAGCAATCAATGACCAAAACTTCGCTTCTCTTTTGATCTTCAATATACAAGAGCAAGCAAAATACAATGCAAACGGCTTGAGCAGCCTGATGCAAAGTTACAAGTATAGATGCAATCGGTCTAAAAGGACCAGATCCAACTATAATGGTGAATCAAAATAGTAGATCAATTAAGTAGATGGCTAGGTCAGAAAAATTCGGTTGTTTGAATAACCAGAATATTCATCCCCAGCGGAGTCGCCAAAAGTATGTTGACGCAAAATTCGGTCAACACACGAGAGCGTTAGATCGCGCGGGTCGCAAATGGACCGAACGGCAGGGATGCTGCCTTGACCGGTCAGACCGGTCAGGGACAAAGATCAGACCGGTCAGGGGCAAAGGTCAGACCGGTGCCCTAGGGTTTCGCTGGATCGATCGTTTCAAGAGGATAACTATCACGCTTACGTGGTGAACGACGGCGAGGTTTACGAGCAAACCAGCAAAGGGATAACCAGCGCACTTACGTAGCGAAGAACGACTAGTTTACGAGCAAACTAGCAAAGGCCGTCGAAGCATATCTTAACTTTTCAGATATTGGTGAAGGTTATGACCCCGTTGCTGCTTTGACTTGGTCCGGCGTGCTCCCTGATGGTTGGACAGTCGAGTGGGGGTCGTCTGAGTCCGACTCAGGCCGCGGGGATTAAATGTCATATGTGGGCTCCATGTGATGTTATGTGTATCGACGTTTAGACTTCCGCTGTATTATAACTCTGGTTTGTAATAACTAAAACTTATGCACTGTATTTGTATAATTATCTATGTGAACCCCATGTTGTAAAATTTGTGATGAGTTGTACTGCCTGAGCCCATCTTCGAGTGGGACTGCTGCTATTTTGTTTCGGTCGAGAGAAAAGGTGGTTTAATCGGGAAGGTATCCGACGGATTGCACGATTAGCTCGGTTTAAGGGCGTGGAGCACTGCTATGATAGTGGGCCCATGCTTTTAAACCGGATTAATTGGGGCGGTACGCCACAGCTGGTATCAGAGCCGAAAAATAGGTAGCGGGTGGTATGACAAGTCTTAAAAGTGTTTTCTTGATTTGCAAAACCTAATCTGGACTTTTGAAAACACCGTTGGTTACGCTAGGGTTGAAAAGAATAGAACGTGAGCCCTAGGGTATATATGGGTAGTTTTCAGGTGGCTTGTATAGTATATGTATATCACTGACTCCCAGCACATTTATTTTCTGCAATTTCAATTCTGTAACGACGCAAACAGACGTCAGGTGAGTAAATGGTCGCCCATTGCCAGAGGGTGTGAATACTGGACGCTGTTCCCCAAGCAGTGGCCTACTTGGGGTGCAGTCAATATAACATCTTCGGTGTTATAATGACTGTAGTGCTTTTACTTTACTGGTTGAACTGTTGCTTTTATAATGAGCAACAGGATGTGGTTATCATATGCGGGCAACCGCATATGCGTCACCCATGTGGCGTGAGGTACATGGGGGCTGTTTGTGAGTGCTGGCACGAACGGTTCAGTGATGAAAATTTTCTGCAGGTACACTAACCACGAGGCCCTAGGTTTGTGTTCGCTAGAATATCGAATAGATATTATAAGGAGAGACGTATATATATGTGCCACCGGTTTCTAACTTCGTAAGTCCAAGAATACTTGGCAGTTGTTTCTTTTTGGTGAGGACGAATAGGTCGATTCATGCATGCATCATATCATGAATAACATATAAATCATGAAATCATTAAGAAATGGGTTAGTAAGCCTCTAGGAATTTCTTAAAAATTTACCATTGAGGGAGTTTATGTCAAACCTTTAAGGGTAATTTAGAAAATTTTAACCCTGTCTGTTGGTATAAGCCTTTCGACCCACAAGACCACCCCAACTGCCAAGGCTCACATTAGAAACGTTGTTCCAAATTTCATTGTTTAGCTCCTGTCAAAATTTCAAAATTTTTGGCCCCACCAATTGGGAGTTATGTTAGTTTTACCATGATGCTGAATTCTGTCAACTTTGTGCAGATCTGATTGCAGCAATGATTTCCCCTTTTCAGTGATGTTTCCTTTGAAACTCATATAAAACAAAGTTCTTTCCAACTTGATGCTCTAATTGTTGCCAAAAATTCAGGTCATTTGGCCCAGCGGATTAAGAGATATAGCCTTTTTACTACCTCTCTGTTCTGCTGAAATTCCAGCATGCACCAGTTATCAAACTCTAAGGATTTGAACCTCTTACTGATATATTTAGCCATGTCCTAGAATACCAAAGTTGTAGATAACTTATCTAGGAATATTCTGGTGAAATCTCATGATTTTTGGATTGCTCAATTTTGAGCTATGAATTTTTGAAATTCAGTCCAGAATCTGTCCATTTCGAGTTATGCCATTTCATAGCTAAATGTTTGGACTAAACTCTATTTTGGTTAAATTCTTTCAGATGGCCGGTCCTAGCAACCGTACAATGCACATTGATGAGCAAGGGCATTACCACTCCACTTGCCTCCACTTGGGGGGTTTTCCCGCGCTTCTGTGGGAGACTGTGCAGCGCTGCGGATACACCGAGCCGTCCCGCTATGTTGGGGTGCACCGCGTCGAATGGAACGTGATGCAGTTCGAAGTCACCGTCACCATTCCGAGCCCACCTGAAGTGAGGCCGGAAGACTTGGTGGTGTCCACCCGGGCCCATGCTTTCTTGTCCGGTTGTGAGCTTGCAGCACAACATGCTTTGCTGCTGTTTGGGCCGCAACATCAGGTGCAGCTCTACGACACTCCGGCAGCCTTGTTTCCACCACGGCCTGGGAATGCCATATTGTGGTGGGACAGCAGAGCCCAAGTTCAGGACCCTACCACGAATGCTTTGGTTAACTATGGGAGAGCATCTGCTGACCTCATTGAGACACTCGTTCACTAGAACCATTTGGTGGCAGCAGCAGCTCAGGCTCTGGCTGATCAGGTCAGGGGCTTGGATCACCAAGTCCACCACCTCAACGAAGAGCTAGTTGAGCAACACGAGTTAGTGGCCCACTTGGAGGGTGACCTAAATGAAGCTCAGGAGGTGATTGCAGAGTTGCAGCATCCTCCACCAGCGCCTGTGCCTCCAGAGCTGCCTGTGCAGGGCGAGTCAGGCCTGGACACCGTTTCAGGGCAGCCGTGGTGACCTGAATGAAGCTCAGGAGGTGATTGCAGAGTTGCAGCATCCTCCACCAGCGCCTGTGCCTCCAGAGCTGCCTGTGCAGGGCGAGTCAGGCCTGGACACCGTTTCAGGCCAGCCGGTTAAGCTTGATGATCCGGCCATGTCCGATGGGGAAGGCTCAGTAAACCAAGCACCACCTCCTAATGGTGGAAACGATGGGTCCGATGATGAGGAAGATCCCGAGATCCTTTACCTTGTCGACTAGATGATGTTTTAGAGAGTGACCCTCTTTTGTATCCATGAAGTAACCCTTGCACTTATGGTAGACTTTTGATCCGCCAAAGGGATGATGTAAATTGTTCATGGATATTGTGAGATATGCCCCTAGTAGGTGATGTAAATTATCTCATGGATCTTGTAATATATGCCACTAGTATGAAAGAACCACCTATGTACATATGCTGTTTTCAGCTTTGTTGCAATCAGATTGTCCTCGGTTTTACTCCTAGAAAATGATGTTTTTCAAAGGGGTCATGAATACCAAACTTGTGCACAATTTCATGATATTGATTGTGTCAAAAATTGAGCTCTTTTGGAGCAAAGTAACAGAAGTTATGCTCGATTTACTCTGACCCTGCTTGCTGAAAATTCCAGCAGGACAGACAGTTAGAAATTTGCAAATTTCACCATCTTCCAATTGGAACCAGCCTGACCACCAAATACAAAAGGTTTGGACAATTACATAAGCTCTCTTTTGGCAAAAGATGAGAATTTTTGGGTTAACAGAACTACAGATATGAATTTTTGAATCTCATGTCAGAAATCTATTAACACCCCCGAAATTGGCATTAGCATTGCATCTAATATTGGGTAGTTTCCTTATTACCCTTTTGCAAGTTAGGGATGCGAGTACAACATGATGGATGATGACTTATACTAACTTTGTAAAGAACTATTCTTATAATTGTTAGTAAATTTTATCATCCTATTGTGTTGTACTTTTAAGATGGCATTACTAATTGGGAGTTTGAAATAATGCAGATGTCGAAAACCCCGGAGGGTGGTCTACCTCATCCACCACCTCTGCCCACCAACATCGCTGAGATATTGGCTATGCAGACGGAGCTTCTTCGGCGCTTGACCGAAGGGCAATTGAATCCGCAGCCAAATGGTGGACGTCACAATCAGTATCCTCAAGAGGCGACATACTCGGACTTCACCAGTACTCAGCCACCTCTGTTCACCAAGACGGAGGATCCTCTGGATGCTGACGCTTGGCTCAACGTCATTGAGTCCAAGTTCTCCCTGTTGGTGTCTCCTTGTTCAGATGCCAACAAGTCCCGGTTTGCCGCTCAGCAGCTACGCGGTCCGGCACGCTTATGGTGGGATACTCACATTGGCATGCTCCCTGCCGATCATATTGTGTCTTGGGATGAATTCAAGACGGCTTTTCGTGCCCACCATATCCCCGCTGGTCTTATGGATCGCAAGCTGAATGAGTTCTTGGCTCTTACTCAAAGGAACCGCAATGTGCTGCAATATGCTCAGACTTTTAATCAGTTGGCTCGATATGCGGGTTATCATGTTGATACTGACGCCAAGAAGCAAGACCGTTTTTGCCGAGGCCCTAGCTCAAAGCTAAGGGATAAGCTCTCTCTTGTCAAGACAGACAGCTATAATGATCTGGTAAACATGGCTATCACAAAAGAAGACAGTATTAATGCACACAAGGCTGAGAAGAAGAGGAAGGCCCCAGTTGGCCAATCTAGCTCTCCACCGCCCAAGTTCCGGCTGGTGCAGAAGAGTCCTGCTCAGTCTTTTCAGAGGGCCCCTCAGCCAGGGTCATGGGTTATCAGGCCTCCACAGCAGCAGAATCAAGGTTATCGTACTCCAGCTCAGGGAGAGCAGCCGCCTCGTCCTGGTAATGCTCCTTGTTACAACTGTGGAAGGCCAGGCCACTTTGCGAGACATTGCAAGTTGCCCAAGCAGGGTGGAAATAATGCCCAAAGGCCGGCAAATAATCCAGGCAAGAAGCGAGTGGCAGTTGTCAGGCAGGGCAGACTGAACTTCGCTACTATGGATGACCTCCCCGCTGGTGCTCCAGTAATGTCGGGTATTTTCTCTATCCGAAATATGCCTACATATGTTCTATTTGATTCTGGAGCATCGCATAGTTTCATGAGTAACAAACTTGCTGCCACACACAATTTTACTTTTATGCACACTACTCAACAATATGTCATATCTACCCCTGGTGGTAGAATTGGGTCTCATCAAATTGTGCAAAGGGTACCTCTCAAGTTGGGTAGTAAAGTGTATGAGACTAATTTCATTCTCTTGGAGAATCAAGGGATAGATATTATTTTGGGTATGAATTGGATGGAAAATCATGGGGTCAACTTAGATATTTCTTCCCGTTGTGTGGAAATTAATTCTCCAACCCATGGGGCATCAACACTATGTTTGCCTCGTCAAGAACTCAGCAATTCTTGTGCATTCTCTGCAATTGAAACCCCTTTGGAGAAGATTCCGGTTGTATGTGAATACCCGGACGTATTTCCTGATGAATTACCAGGAATGCCACCTGACCGGGACATTGAATTCGTGATTGAATTACAATCCGGTACAGCTCCAATCTCCAAAAGGTCTTATAAAATGGCACCCAAAGAATTAGCAGAGTTAAAAGTTCAACTTCAAGATTTGCTAGATAAGGGCTATATTCGTCCCAGTTCTTCACCATGGGGCTGCCCCGCTCTGTTTGTGAAGAAAAAGGATAAAACTTTGAGGTTATGTGTTGATTACCGACCTCTCAATGCGGTGACTATCAAAAATAAATATCCTCTTCCCCGCATTGACGCACTCTTTGATCAGTTGTCTGGAGCAAAAGTATTCTCGAAGATTGATGTTCGCTCTGGGTATCATCAAATCAAGATTAGGCCAAGTGATATACCGAAGACGGCTTTTTCAACTCGCTACGGGCTCTATGAGTACTTAGTGATGTCTTTCGGTCTCACAAATGCTCCGGCATATTTCATGTATCTCATGAACTCGGTTTTTATACCCGAGCTAGATAAGTTTGTGGTCGTATTCATTGATGACATCTTGATATACTCCAAAAATGAGGAAGAGCATGCTCAGCACCTCCGCATTGTGCTCCAACGCCTCAGAGATCATCAGCTTTATGCAAAATTCAGTAAATGTGAATTCTGGCTGTCCAGTGTAAAATTTTTGGGGCACACTGTTTCAGCCGAGGGAATTGCTGTCGATCCAGGAAAAGTGCAAGAAGTACTGGATTGGAAGCCTCCTAAATCAGTCCACCAAATTCGAAGTTTCCTGGGATTGGCAGGATACTATCGCCGCTTTATTCCGGACTTCTCCAAAATTTCCAAACCTATGACCGAACTTCTCAAGAAAGGAGAGAAATTTGTGTGGAGTGAGAAATGTGAGCAAGCCTTCCACACATTGAGGAAGCTTCTGACCTCAGCACCGGTTTTAGCTCAACCGGACACATCCAAATCTTTTGATGTTTATTGTGATGCGTCTGGCATTGGTCTGGGTTGTGTGCTTATGCAAGAAGATTGAGTCATCGCTTATACTTCTCAAGCTCTTAGGCCTCACGAGATGAATTATCCCACGCATGATTTGGAATTGGCTGCTGTAGTCCATGCCTTAAAGATTTGGAGGCATTATCTTATGGGCACGCATTGCAATATTTACACTGACCATAAGAGCCTCAAATATATCTTCACCCAAGCTGATCTAAATATGCATCAAAGAAGATGGTTAGAGCTAATCAAAGATTATGATCTTGAGGTGCATTACCATCCAGGAAAAGCCAACGTGGTGGCCGATGCACTAAGCCGCAAGGCTCAATGTAATTGTCTCACCACAACATCTTTCAATGAAACTCTTTGTCATGAAATGTCCAAATTGAATTTGGAAATTGTTCCTCAAGGCTCATTAAACCACATGGTGGTAGAGTCCACATTGAGGGAAAGGATCATTATGGCCTAATCAAAAGATAAAGGAATTGCTCATATAAAGCAAGGGCTAGCTCAAGGGTTACCCAAATATAAATGTTTCCGGCAAGATTGGAAGGGTATTCTTTGGTTTGAGCAACGACTTGTGGTACCTAAAGACCATGAGTTGAGAAAACAAATTCTTGATGAAGCTCATCTATCCAAATTCTCTATTCATCCGGGTAGCAATAAAATGTACCAAGATTTGAAGGAGAATTTTTGGTGGACAAGAATGAAAAGAAAAATTGCGAAGTATGTGTCCGAATGTGATACATGTCAAAGGGTGAAAGCAAGCCATTTAAAGGTGGCGGAAACCTTGCAACCACTTCCTATTCCATCTTGGAAATGGGATGATATATCCATGGATTTTATTGTGGGATTGCCCAACACCTCTCGTAGACATGATTCCATTTGGGTGATTGTGGATAGGCTCACAAAGACTGCTCATTTTATTCCGGTCAACACAAATTATAATGCCAAGAAGTATGCGGAGATTTACATCGACCGAATTGTTTGTCTTCATGGGATTCCCAGGACAATTATTTCTGATCGAGGCACCCAATTTGTTGCTCACTTTTGGGAACAATTACATGCTTCCCTAGGCACCAAATTGATCCGCAGCTCCACTTACCATCCTCAAGCTGATGGACAAACCGAAAGGGTGAATCAAATAGTGGAGGATATGCTTAGAGCTTGTGTCATACATTATGACAAAACTTGGGATCAATGCTTGTCTTTGGCGGAATTTTCATATAATAATAGCTATCAAGCAAGCCTCAGAATGGCACCATTCGAAGCCTTGTATGGGCGATGATGTCGTACCCCTTTGAATTGGTCCGAACCCGGTGAACGGAATTTCTTTGGACCGGATTTAGTCCAAGAGGCCGAAGATAAGGTGAAAATCATCCAGAAAAATCTTCAGGCTGCACAATCCCGCCAAAAGAGCTATTATGACCAAAGAAGAAAGCCTTTAGCCTTTAAAGTGCGTGATCATGTTTATATTCGGGTTTCACCAACAAAAGGCGTTCAAAGATTTGGGGTAAAGGGAAAATTAGCTTCTCGCTACATTGGACCTTTCCCGATCTTGGAAGTTTGTGGACCCGTGGCATATAAGGTGCAGCTCCCAATCAATCTCTCCGCCGTGCATAATGTATTTCATGTCTCTCAACTCAAGAAATGTCTTCGAGTTTCAGAAGAGTCCATCTCTTATGAAGAAATTCCTCTTGAACCCGATCTCACCTATGAGGTTCGTCCTATCAAAATTATTGATCAAAAGGACAGAACCACAAGGCGAAAGGTTATCAAATTCTATAAAGTTCAGTGGAGTAATCATACTGAAGACGAAGCTACTTGGGAGGAAGAATCATATCTGAGATCTAAATATCCGGATTTTATGAGCTCCATTCCAGGTAATTTCGTTTTCCGCACTAAATTTTCTGCACCGGAATCTCGGGGCGAGATTCTTTTAAGGGGGGAGGGCTGTGATACCCCGGTGTCACTAATGTAATTAAGACCCTTAATTAACTTAATTAAACTCATTATGACATGCATCATTTCATAATTGTAGTGATTGTGCATATTTGTGTGCATGGGTTGACATTGTCAACCAAAATAATCAAAATAGTCAAAATATAAGAATTATACCAAAATGTCACCAATGATGTCCACTACATGTATATGAACTCAAATAAGTATGGAAAGTTCAAACAAAAAATTCGAAATTCGATTTTGAACCCGTTCGATCGTCATTTCATGTGTCGCGAGTTTTGCTTTTTACCCTTCTCGAGAGGCCAATATCTTTATATTTTGCCTACACACTTGAAATTCCACCAATATAAAAGTTGGAGTACAAAGTACCCTCTTTACAATGGTGGTGATGTGGATCAAGGAAAACTTGGTTTGGTCATACAAAATCTTGGCCAAAATCGGGTAAAAACTCTGAATTTTCAACACGGGCGAAATCGGCTAAGTCTGAAAACGTGGTTTTTGCCCGTTTTCTTCGCCCCGTAACTTTCAAACCGCTGCCCAAAAGGTATGACGCTCTTTGTAAGAGTTGTAGCCTAAGGTACCAGCTACAACTTTTGTATTGGTCGATCTTGATGTTTGTATGTAAATATTAGAGGAAAAAGGTCATCGAATTTGGGCCGAAATCACTCGATTCAGACTTAGAAATTTCAGTTCGTCAGATTGACAGCATTTTGGCCGACTTCTCCATGATTTATCTCTCAAACCATTGGTCAAACACTATAACTCCCTTTGTAGAAGTTGTAGCCTGATGTACCATCTTTAACTTTCGTATTGGTCGAATCAACTTTTTATGTACAAAAAGTGGAGTTTAAGGCAGATGAAGTTGGACCCGTGAGCTGTCACTTAGCTCTGAATTTTTTCGGAAATTTGAATTTTGGCTGAGAATTAGGGCCTTGCAACTTCCAAACCGTTGAGCAAATGGTATAAGTTCCTTTGTAGGAATTGTAGCCCTATGAATCCTCTACAAAGTTTGTATTCGTTGCTCCTTGAGTTTCTACACGGAATCATGAGAAAAATCGAAAAGGAGCAGCTGCGTCGCTCGGCCACGGAACTGAACCGGCAGCCAGCAGTTCGGCAATGGCCAGAGGCTCGGCCTCGGCGTCGTCGACGTCATTCACCGCCCTCCAGCTGTCCACACGCGTGTCCTCGCGCCATTGCGCCGCTTGGCCGAGCCGGATGTCCAGGATGAGCTGGCCGGGATAAGGATTACCGAGCTCCGAGGACAGTAAAGGACCTCGGTACGTCCTCGACCAAATTCACCCCCCCCTCCGCCCCGTCATTCCTCGATTCCTCGCCCCTAGCGCTTCACCACATCGCCCTCTCCGCCCTCCACTGCCTAGCTCCCTCCGCCATAGCCCAGACGCAGAGAATTTGGAGAAATTCGTCCGCCATTGCCGAGTTCGGTTCGAGCTCAACTCCACCGTGGTCGTAGCTCCACGTTCGTCCCCCACCCAAACCGAGTCGCAAAATAGATTCCCCATGGATCCTTGAACCTTCCCGGCCATTTTCCTCACTTTCTTACCCACTGTCCAAGCCGGGCCACCGTCTTCAGAGCCGCCGCCGGGCACTGCTCGTGGCCAGCCGCCCTTGGAGCCAGGCGCCGGCAGGGATGAAGGGGGCTAGGCCGCCCTTGGCCCTCCCTGGCCGCGCGCCGCCCCTCTGGCCGGCCACCCGGCCACCAGAGGCAAGGTCCAGGCCAGCAACAGAGGAGAACCGAGCTGAACAGAGCTTCAGTTCGTGTCTGATCGAAGGTTGAAGAAGAGGGACCCAAGGTGAGAATTTGGAAAACCTTAGGGGGTGTTCCATCAATGTTTTGGAGTTATGATTAAAAGTGGGATTATTGCAGGGGGTTATCTGCAAGATTAAGGACCTATTCGCGAGGAAAGGATCGATCTGCAATTATTTTCAGATCCTCGGGGGCCTGGATGTAAAGACCGATTTCACTATTCACGTTTTCTTTTCCTTTTAAATCGGCTGAACTTTCATAAATCGCCAAAAATCACACAAAAATCGTAAAATCACAAACTTGGACTTTCTGGAATCCTTGAGAAATTATCATGTATAATCCATGTGATTCCCAAGGTATTTTTGAATGTATGAAGATGTGCTTGAGAGGATGTTTATTGCTTTATAAATCATAAGAATGTGCTAAAAATGCAAAACCACCTTTGGTGGATCTGTTGTGGTTAGTAGAGTCGAGTGGAGTATCTGTTGGCCACAGCTTATTCATGATTTTGGTAGATTTGGAATTAAGTTGTTTCTAGCTAGTTAAGAATGGTTAAATCACCAAATATTATATGCAACTCAAAAAAATCTAAAAAATTCACAAAAAATGCCTCTGGTAGAATAATAGTTACAGTATAAATTTCAGCTGCAGAACATTTTTTTAGAATTTATTATGATTTTCTAATTGTTGATAATTGTGGGCTGTTAAGAAAAATAGAAAATAAATCGGTAAAATGCTGGAAAATTTCTGAAAAATATGTTTAACTGTCAAGAACATAGAAACAGGTTTACCTTAATTTGTGTTTATGAAAATATATTTTCTAGGCTTTATTTGGTAAGAACTAGTTAGGAAATGCTTAATTAATAAATAGTTTTCTTGTGGTAAAAATAATTCTGCAAACATGTACAGCACCTAGGAGTGCTGAATGTTAGATTTAGCAATTAAAACTCTATTATATTACTAGTGGTTATTTGTGGATGTTTTATTTAATTTATGTAGTAACTTAAGTAGTTATAACATATTAAAAAGGGTTAATAAGATTTCTTTATATATTATTTCAGAATTGAGTTAAGTTTAATTAGCAACTAAAAGCAACCCACCCCGCTTTATTTGTGAGCTTCTTAATTGTTTATAATCCATAAATGATTGTCCAGTGATGTATTAGTGAGTTGTTGCAGTAATTCTGTAATTGATTTGTCGCACTACTGCATCTCATGCATCCGCATTTTAATGTAGAGCAAACCCTTGCTGACGGAGTGTACGAGATCGAGGTCGAGCCCGAGGACGATCCAGCTGCTGCCGAGTTGAACCTTACTGCTGCACAAGACCCGAACCAAAGTTCGGAAGGGCCCAAGGCCAGCGGTGATCAGGAAGGCAAGCCCCGGAGCATAACCCACTGTTCAAACTACTCTTTTACTTTGTGCCTTACATTGTGCATTTACGTTTAAGGAGTTGTTTGAAACCCTAGTTGCATGATCCCTAGGTACCTATGTCCTAATACTAGTATGTGTAAGTCGTTTAGACTGCCATGCTTAATTAGGATCAGTAGAAGTCGAGTGATTGCCTTGTCACTCGCGAGAGATAGGTTTTTACTTTATTATCAGTTTATGAAGTTCGGCAAGCGGGGCTTGTGCGGTATTTCTATTTGGTTGGACACCCCGCTTGCATAGAAAATTGTTGGCTAAGGCATTGATTGTGTGGCGATGTTGGTCAAGCTTTTGAAGGTACTAATCGTATGCCGGGAAATGTGGTAAACTGGTATACCTAGTACTTGATTCAAACTGACGTCTGACGGACATGTCCACTCCATTGGGCGAGGGGGATGATGGCGAGTGTAGCAGTGGCCGCGGCACAGGTTGCCTGGGGCACCTGGGGTCCGTTGGGGCGTGCACTCGGGTGGAGTGGTATCTGATGGCAGGTGGCAGGGAGAGATGAGAACGGTTGCCTCGTGAGGTCCTGGGTGTCTCTCACGGGTCGTACGATTAGGTTATCCCATGCATGGTGAAAATCAACTCGAGTTGTCCGTCCTTCGCGGTTACATGAAGCTGCTTGATCTCTTTTCATACATCAATGTCCTTGGGCCAAATGGGTGGAAGTGTTGTTAGATGAGAAATATTGATGATTGGTTAATCAATTATTTTTCGACATTGATTGTTATTGGATAGATTGGCAAACTTAGTAATTGTTAGTTTTACTTTAAAACTGGGCTAAAATGTTGAAAATAGGGATCAACTGGTAGATGCTTTTGGCAAAACAAACCCCACAGCCAGAAAGCCTTGCATGTCTAGTTTTAACCTGGTCGGGTAAGTCTTGCTGAGTATTAGTATACTCAGCCTTGCTTGTGGCTTAACTTTTCAGATATTGGTGAAGGTTATGACCCCGTTGCTGCTTTGACTTGGCCCGGTGTGCTCCCCGATGGTTGGACAGTCGAGTGGGGGCCATCTGAGTCCGACTCAGGCTGCGGGGATTAAATGTCATATGTGGGCTCCATGTGATGTTATGTGTATCGACGTTTAGACTTCCGCTGTATTATAACTCTGGTTTGTAATAACTAAAACATATTCACTGTATTTGTATAATTATCTATGTGAACCCCATGTTGTAAAATTTGTGATAAGTTGTACTGACTGAGCCCATCTTCGAGTGGGACTGCTGCTATTTTGTTTCGGTCGAGAGAAAAGGTGGTTTAATCGGGAAGGTATCCGACGGATTGCACGATTAGCTCGGTTTAAGGGCGTGGAGCACTGCTATGATAGTGGGCCCATGCTTTTAAACCGGATTAATTGGGGCGGTCTGCCACAGTGATAATCACTAGAAAACTGCACGACACCTTCGGTTTTAGAAAAATCAAGTATGGCCTTTTTCTTATGTTTGACTTGATTTTGTACAGCCAAACTTGTTTCTTTTGGTTTAACAGATTCAAATCGTTTGGTCGCTGTAATATCCGAACTATTGCTCAAATTTGAATCGTTCTTCTTTCTCTTATTGATCACCCATTGAGAAAAGTATTTCTGTCTGGATTGTCTAAGAAGCATATCCAATTCATGACGATACTCCTCAGAGAGGTCCTCGTATCTGACTTCTTCATCTAGAAAATCGGATGCTTTGGTTTCAAAGACAGTACTTTCCGATTTTGCAATTACTGCATGCTTTTGCACATGTGGAAATAAATGCACGCTTGCTGAATTTCCATTAATTTGGCTTTGGTTATGAATAACACTTGGACCCAAATTATGATTATTAGCATTTGCATATGGTGCTGAATTTATTGATGCAACCTCCACTTTATTAATACGTTGTGCAGCATACAATGGTTGAGAATAGCTGGCCGGATAGCTAGAATTAGCATGTCCAACTTCTCATTTACCGGCATGTTTTGTGGTGTAATCCCATATTGTGGATTTGTAGCCGATGAATTAAAAGATGAAACACCTTGCTGAATATTACTAGAATTATTAAGACATGGTGCTTCATAAAAATTGGCCGAACTCACAATGTTAGTTTGGCCTTGATAATCATTAACCGGCATTTGAACTTGTCCCGCTGCCGGTGTATGAGAATAATGTTGCATGTTGCTAGTAACATTAAAATTCAAAGCATGCATATCATTTAACATTGGCTTTTGCATATAACATTCAGAATTATAATTCACATAATTGAAAGCATTATCTGAACAATGACTAGCCGATGCAATATGCCTACTAGTATCATATCTAGCAACATCAACATGAGGATTTGTGGTACTTGCAAAATAATTATTAGAAAAACCTAACATATTTGCAACTTGTACCTCGGGCTTATTGTAGTAATATTGTTGTGGAGTGTATGGATAGCCCGTCATATATGTCTTGATGCTTCAAGTCTTGTGACCAATAAATCCAATTGTTCTTGATAACTTGAGCAATCAATGACCAAAACTTCGCTTCTCTTTTGATCTTCAATATACAAGAGCAAGCAAAATACAATGCAAACGGCTTGAGCAGCCTGATGCAAAGTTACAAGTATAGATGCAATCGGTCTAAAAGGACCAGATCCAACTATAATGGTGAATCAAAATAGTAGATCAATTAAGTAGATGGCTAGGTCAGAAAAATTCGGTTGTTTGAATAACCAGAATATTCATCCCCAGCGGAGTCGCCAAAAGTATGTTGACGCAAAATTCGGTCAACACACGAGAGCGTTAGATCGCGCGGGTTGCAAATGGACCGAACGGCAGGGATGCTGCCTTGACCGGTCAGACCGGTCAGGGACAAAGGTCAGACCGGTGCCCTAGGGTTTCGCTGGATCGATCGTTTCAAGAGGATAACTATCACGCTTACGTGGTGAACGACGGCGAGGTTTACGAGCAAACCAGCAAAGGGATAACCAGCGCACTTACGTAGCGAAGAACGACTAGTTTACGAGCAAACTAGCAAAGGCCGTCGAAGCTCTCGCCCGGGAGGGACCCCGTCAGGGCGTGGACGTCGGCGGACGTGCCCTAGGTTGACCAGCAAGCTTAGGACGCCATCTTGATCGCGGAGATCAGTAGACGAACAGCATGGAGAGATTGGAAGAGAGATTTAGGGTTTAGAGGATAAAAAGTAGATACATTGTTGTTTGATTCGATTGGGATACCCTCAATCGGCCGTGGCCCTTTATATTTATAGGGAGGGGAGGTCATACCCCTGGTGGAGTCGAAACTCATACAAATTTCGTGTCAAAATACAACTCCTACTCGGATTCTACAGACCACACCGGTCTGACCTATCAAGGGCACGGGTCTGACCGGTCAACCCAGGGTGCAGGAATTCCCGAAGCCATATCTCGCTCATCCGAACTCCAAATTGGACATTCTATATATGAATCTTGATCTTCTTGACGAGAGCTATCCAATGGTGAAGTCCAATCTGCATTTGAAGAACTTTAACCTTACCGGTCTGACCGTTGAAGGCAACCGGTCTAACCGGTATTCCCTGCGTGCCACTTTTGGGTGTCAACACATCGTTTTTTTTTACACTATCATTTTCATTGAGATTTGGATAATAGTCAGTATACCTTTTTTCGAAACAATCCCTGTAAAACAGCCCCTTTTCTTACAGATGGTGTAAATAAATTACATTTGTTTGAGCCAGTGTAAATAAATTACTTTTTTTGTGACCATGTAAATAAATTACTAGTAGGCAAAGAATAGACAAACGATGAAAGAACTGAAACGAGGACTGCAGCGCCTCTGACTTGACGCGCTGCCCTACCGTGGGCCTAATAAAGAAGAAGGCGGCAACACTAGACGGGCGCGGCCCATTACATGTGCCAGAGCGCTCGACCACGGCACAGCCGCGCGCCCGCGCAGAGCATGCAGCGCCTGCGGGTTCAGCCGTTTAGTCCCACCTCGCCGAGCCAAGCAAAACTGAGGCGTCGACCAGCTACATAATCAGACCCAGGGCTTCTCTTCAAATCATACCTTTCTCGGCCTTTTGGCTAAGATCAAGTGTAGTATCTGTTCTTATCAGTTTAATATCTGATACATGGGCCATGTGCCCATTTTGATATTAAATTAATTTTTTGTGGGGGAGGGATCAGGGCCTTCGAGTGTCGCCCAGCTGTTGCACTGCTGGCAGGGCCTGGCGCACCCCAACCAATTCAAAATCAAATTTGGTCGGTTTGGATCTGGATTTGGAGGTATTTGTCTGCTAGATTAATAGGAGCGATTTGGCTATTGGTTCTAGTGGGCCTGGAATGTAGCCTATTCGGCCCAGCTGAGTCCACTGTTTCTCACTGTACCGTAGGAGTTGCCCAAGCCGCTGACGCAAAGGCTTTCCACGTTTTAGTTGGGATTTGTTTGAATCTGATTTATGTTGCAGTGTTTTTTCATTGCTAATCCAAACTAACAGTTGAGTTGGAACGGCTTTCCACGTTTTAGGGACTGTTCGGCTGGCATGTTGAACAGTGTTCGGCTGGCAAGTTTCGGCTTATTTCCTCTCACACAATACTATTCATTCTACCAGCCGAGCACTATTCATTCTACCAGCCGAACAGCCTCTTAGTTGGAATTTGTTTGGATCTGATTTATGTTGCAGTGTTTTCATTGCTGATCAAACATTAGTACGAGTTGGAACCCATTTCCACCTCCAGATGGATTTCAAATCGAGCCAAAGTTCGATTCGGCTATCCCAATTCCGTAAAGCAAACGGAGCGTCAGGCCAGGCCCATGCTCTCAGTTCTGCTCTGATCCACTGTTGGACGAGAATCAAACGTTCAATCCGCGGTTCGTTCTATTCCGTATTCATCTGTCCAGCTGCTGCTCTCGTTAAAAAAAAAATGTGCTGTCAAAATGAGGCGGCAGTGCTCAATCTGAACCATTCTTCCACTCTACTGATGTCAAATGAATCAGGCGTTGTTCTGAATTTGGGGGTGTGAACCGAGGAGATCTCTCTCTCCATCCAGCACGCATCGCGAGGCAAGTGGGTGATATCCGCTGACGGCCTGGCGCTACTGGTTTCTCCAGTCGTACTCTCCTTCATCCCAATCAGTGCTTCTGCAGATAGCGGTGTCCGTTTGGCCGTCCGGCAAGTAGAAGCACGGAGCATGGGGCGGCAATTGGGCGCACGGCAAAGAAGGCGGCCCGTGACGCTCTCTGATACGAACGAACAAATTGGTTTACTTATCCCTGATGAGTCCCTGTTGAAATCAGTTAGCAGTGTAATCAAAAGATTATTATGCGGTGCCCATTAAAAGATGAAAACAAATTTCAAAAGATCTAAATCAGTTAGTAGTGTAATCAATGAATATTATCCAGTGGCAAATAGAAACATGCAGTCGGGAAAATATGTAGTGGAAACCCATATCTACGTGTAAACTCGTGTAAACCACGGCAAAAAAGTCATCTAAATTCAAACAAAAATATCACACATGTAGATGACATGATGATACACAAATTTGTTAAAGGAAGTTTTGCCAAATTCGACTTCGTTTGTGAGATATAAAAATAACAAATTTGAAGCCAGAAAGCTGTCCAAATGATTTGTTAGGAATTTGTTATTTTTATATCTCACAAACGAAGTCGAATTTGGCAAAACTTCCTTTAACAAATTTGTGTATCATCATGTCATGTACATGTGTGATATTTTTGTTTGAATTTAGATAACTTTTTTGCCGTGGTTTACACGAGTTTACACGTAGATATGGGTTTCCACTACATATTTACCCCCAGTTCTCGAACCTAACAAAGTGCAAAATATTTAAATAAAAAATAAAATGCAAAAAGTTAATATGGCCCATGCAGGTCTCGACCCTAACAAATTGCAAAAAAATTATGAATATATTCAAAAATGAAAAAAAATATGCAAAAGATTTATGAATATTATGCAGTGTTCACGAGTAGAAGATAACAATAAAATGCAAAAAAATAAAATTGCATAAAATTAATATGGCCCATGCAGGTCTTGACCCTAACAATTTGCAAAAGATTTATGAATATATCAAAAATGCAAAAAATAATATGCAAAAGAAAGAATATTATGCAGTGTCCACTGGAACATAAATTGCAAAAGATTTATGAATATATCAAAAATGCAAAAAATAATATGCAAAATAAAGAATATGATGCAGTGGCCACTGGAACATAAAAAAATTGCAAACTAATATGGCCCATGCAGGTCTCGAACCTGCGACCTTCGCGTTATTAGCACGACGCTCTAACCAGCTGAGCTAATAGGCCAGTTCGTTATTTTGTTAAATTTATCTGTTTACTAACCAGTGCAATGCAATGTTCACCTTGAATTACGATGGAAAGCATCAGTTATCAGTGAAGCCTCAAGTAACTTTTGACATGAGTACCAATGTACCATACCAACTAATGTTATTACAAATCGACCAATAGGTCACATGCTGACATGAATTTGATTTCCACATAATAAAAGCAAAATCCAATCAATGCATACACATTAAATTCCAGCCATCCAACTACTGGCATGTATGTACTGTATGCACATATTTACATGTTTTCCCAGCAAGATCCTCCAAAACAATGCTTCTGAACCAACCCAGATGTACACATCTGCAACTGCACTGCCATGGCATGCTTAACGCCCGCTCCACGCTGCAAGGACGCCATGGAACACCTCGGCCACCAGGTCCCGCTCCGCCGTCTGCAGGAACGCGTTGAAGTCGTCGTGCATCTCGTACACCTTCCTGAAGTCCACCAGGAACCTCAGGCAACCATCCTTGAGCCTCGGCAGCCGGTACAGGTGCGCTGTCTGGAGCCGCTCCAGCACGTTGCCTGTGTCGATGTCCTCCAGCAGGCTCTCGTGGCAGGCCTCCTTGAGGTCGGCGATGTCGTACTTGTCGGCGGCCCGGAGGAG
The DNA here is from genome assembly GCA_004135705.1 of Alloteropsis semialata. Classification (NCBI taxonomy): domain Eukaryota; kingdom Viridiplantae; phylum Streptophyta; class Magnoliopsida; order Poales; family Poaceae; genus Alloteropsis; species Alloteropsis semialata. Next base: position 9,932,143 of record CM014275.1, read on the forward strand.
CGCCAGCCGGTTCGCGAGGAACTCCTCGCTGCGCAGGTCGCCGTAGATGTAGTTGAGGAAGGCCTGGCATGCGTCCAGGGACATGTCGGAGATGTCCACGGTAGAGAGCTCCTTCTCCCTCAGGTCGTGCGAGAACATGCTCCGGAAGACGGGAGAACGCGTCGACAGAATGGCTCGGTGGGCACGCACGCTGCCGTCAGCGGCGTTGATCGTGATGTCGGTGAGAATGTCCTCGTGCAGCATCCGAGCCAGGGCGGACAGTGCGGTGTTGTCTGAAGACTGCTTGATCTGGCGGGAGGCCCAGATTGAGGCCGGTTCGCCGCCCTGAAATGCCAGTTCATGAACATGATGAGGTGAGACTGTCAGAGGAATACTCTTCCAAGCATAAGAGGTGAATACTGAATTTCTTTTTTTGTCTTCAATTTGTTTTCAGTGAAATCCTTCCAGTAACGGATGTGTTAATGACATGTTGTAGGGCCTTGATGTTGAGATTTGCTGGTTAACAGATCAAAAGTCTGCTCAGGATCTCCAAAAAAAGTACTGAAACCACTTTCTTGGTTGTTGTCAGAAGATGGTATTAACTAATAAATAACTGCAATATTTGCAAAGTTCGAGTTACAAAGAAAGGTTATCCTGGCATTAGATCTCTGTTCTTTTAGTTTCTTTTATGCTCAATATAGCCTCTGACTTTGAAAAATGAAAAATCATTCATTCACTATGAAACAACGTCTCCAAATGTCATATCAACATCGCACATAATTTCAACCGGCAGCAACAGACCAGGGGGCTGTTTATTTCATGCGATGTTTGTGAGTGTGAACCTGTGCAAGATTAGACCTGACTTCAAGTGAGTCAAGGGCATCACTCCACGTACCCTACCACTCACCAATAGTTGTTGCACCAACCATTGACCAAAAAACAGAAGAAGACGGTGAGACAGTCCTTACAGATGGATCAGCAATCTTCAGGTCGAGAAACTCTATCTCAATCACAAATCTCCCAGTAACGGTACTGTCGATCGACCACACAAAACCGTCGTGTTTCAGCTGCTTGTCAAAAATTCCTGAATATGTGCAAAACATTTGTTAGTTAGAAACAAGTAACATTTGGCCATCATGTTGTTACTTCCACATGCTCTTCAGTCTATCTAATCAGCGTGAAGAACTCAGCTTGAAATCACAATAACACAGCCAATTTGAAACCTAGCAGATCATTCAAACGTTCAGTAAAATAAAGTACTATTGTATGTTTGGTTTGTGCTATTCAAATTCTGCATACACTCTCGTAGCCAGATAAAATAAACTGCAGGTGTTTCCTTTCCTTTTTCATAATGACTAACTTACATATTGAGAAATTCAAACATATACCCATTACCCGATAGTAGTTGAGAACTTCGATTGATAGAAGACACATTTTTCTTTAAAGAATTACTAGAAGAAACTTACCTGGGTGGACTATGGTCTGTTGATTAGGTGGACGAGCTATGAGAAGTTTGGTGACAAAGGAAGCTATTGGGGCCGAGGGGCCGTTCCTGGTAGAATTCGAGTTCTCTGCAAAGAGCTTAACACAAGTTTGCTTGTTGTTTCTCTCCACAGATAAGTACCTTCACATTGCAGAAACAGAAACCTGTTAGTTCCTTACAAAATGGCATAAGTTTTCCCTTTTACTAATGCTGCAAGAATTATTGATGATTTTAATTATGCCAAGGTGGATAATGACTTCAACTTCTAAAAAATGTAAGGAAGCATACAGCTTGATCAATGATTTTCGTAGTAACAGTAAAAAGTAAACCATAAAAGTGGATGTTCACAGAAGTGAAACTTTGTCTGAAATATCTTTGGTTCCAAGCAAAGTCTACTTTTATCTGACAGACCAAATGTGGTTAAGAAAAATCCTGGCTACACACGGGTTGGTGAGGAAGGTATCCAACTATATAACTAAAAGGAAGCTAAATATCGTTTCGGTTGGAAGTATAATATTTAAGCGGATACATCCAAAATCAATAAACAACATAGCAACCTGAAATGCTATTAAACTGAAACTGCTGTCAGAAACCAAATTCAGACATGAGGCTGTTGCTAAAGTTCTGAATATTTTCCGGCATCTGACAAAGGACATAATCTGATGAAAGTTGAGTCCCACCATAAATAAATAAAATTGAAAACTATAACATGATTGAATAGCTCACTTCAATCAGAACTCTAGGTACCATGCTGAATGAAAGATTTGCAAGTAATTTGCAACTCCCCCCTTCACTTTGCACTACCGACAGTATCTGAACTTGTAACCACATCCAGGAATCTCAAATTAGCGAAAACAACAGTAACCCAGGATTCACTAGGACAGGCGATTCCATGTCAAATTACACCAATGAAAACCGAAACTTAGTGTCAAATTCAGCCGAAATGAATCACAGAGCAGCTACAGCATCATAACGATCCCAAAGTCGCAAGCTTTTGCACCCTAAACGACATGGCAACCAGGTAACAAAGCACAGAGTTTTTGAACAATCAGTAACAAATCTGCAGGGAGTTGAGAAGGGAAGGGGAGTGGAGCGGCAGGGATGACGGACCAGTTCCAGAGGCCGATGCGGAAGGGGAGCGACTTGCGGTAGGTGTAGCAGGGGAGCGCGTCGACGCGCCATTGCGCTAGCCTGGGCGCCGCCTCCACACGCGTGCCGTCGGTCATGGGCCCCCACGTCGCCGCCACCGCCGCCACCACCTCATTGACGCAGCCCAGCAGCCCCAGCGCCTCCCCCGCCTCCTTCCCCAGGTTGCCTCCCTCCCCCGGCACAGCCCCTCCTCATGTACGAGCACAGGCACACCCGCCAATCGCCAAGAACTCGGCCACTCAGCCTCACCACCGCAGCACCCAGCCCCGGGCGCGCAAGAACTCCGAGAATTCAAGGCACCTGACGCCTGACGGATGCGTGCGCCAAGAACCAGTGGGGACTGGGCGGGACGACTGGTTGCTTGCCCCGGTTCTTGGCGGGCGGGCGGGCGCCACGGAGTGGGAGGGTGGTGTGGCCTGTGGCGGTGGCGGTGGCGGCTATATGGTGGCTGAATGGGCGGAGGGGGGAGAGAATTAATTCGCCACGCAATGGCTTCGGCGATGTACGCGAGCGAGCTCGAGGCCTGTTACTTCTACGCGAGTGGAACACGGACGGATGATGGCGAATTACTCGATTATCAAATCTGATTAATTTCCTATCATTCGTTCGCGCCTGTCGCTTCCACCCCACTTCAGGCACCACTCCGTCCCTTTACTAGTACTCCATTTTTTTGCAGAGATTTTATCCTTCTTGCGGTGATCATTTCGTCGTGGACTCGTTGATTTGGTACAGACGCATGCTCTCGGAGGAACAGGAGCAGAAAATGGGGGCCAATTACTGGCCACCGAGGTGCGGTTAGTGGATCACTGACGGATCAGAGACTAAAACGAGCAACGGTTCTGCAGTTGTATGCATGCATCTAGTATCTTTGCGCATGGACCATGATTTGTTCTCTCTTTTTTTAACTGAAAGGTTTGTTCCCTTTTGACTTGGAAATGCTGCAAATTGTCACCTCTGCTTTGCTTCCCCACTTTTCTCTCTCTCATCTCCTCCTGAAACCATTTCCCCACAGCACTTGCTGAGGCCCATGCAGCAAGTGGGGATTAATTTATGAGGAGGGAAAGAATCAAGAACATCATTATTATTGCTGAGATACGCAGTGATAGATGATCGGCCAGGAGGAGAAAGAATCTCGACGCTAAAAATTTAACATTTTCTTCGGGGAAAAACGGGGGCACTTATGCCTTGGATTGCATGCACGCGAAGCAACTCGTTGAGCACCACTGCAGAGAGAATCCAGCCGCAGGGGTTAACAGGCCGTTGTCACCTGATCACGACACAAATGATTTGCTTTCCGTCTTGACGAATTCTAATCTGTTTCTTTTTTAACCGCGAGAACAGATTTGATTTGTGCGCAGTGTGAAGAGCAAGAGAGCTGCGGATGAGAGCTGCTGTTGCGATCTGCTCCTTGGAGATACCCAGTGGACAAGGAAGTATCTGCGCGATTCCAAGTGGGCCCGCACCGGTTGCCCACTGGATTCGCTCTCCGAGCCACCTCCCGCGGCCCAAGACGACAAGCAACCGTTGCTGGGCCCCGCGGTTGGAATCTTTGATTCTCTCTGGCTGCGTCAATGCGGCAGCTCGTGTAGTGCAGCAAAACACGTTGGGCTGAATCTTGGATAGTGCAGATTATTAGCTGATTAAGTACATGTCCATGTTGCTAAAAAAATTAAATTACATGGATAGTAGAGATTATGACACTGATCCCATATAAAACCTGCAAAAGAAGTAATTTGAAACCTAGTTCATGGTGCAGCAACATTTCAAAACCCCCAGTGTGTGTAAGGGCAAGGGCCGATTTTGTTTACTATGAACTTTCAGATATTTTCACGGTTCAAAAGGTTAGTAGAAAAATGTGCATAATCCATACAATGATCATCTACAAAAATCTTTATTCAGATCGAGAATAGAACAATGCTTGGATAGTCAAACCGTTGACTTTTTTGGCAAGCAATTACGGCATATAGTCACGCTGACCTGAACTCAGCCTGTTCGCTTGGCTTATCAGCCACCAGCCAGCAGTATTTCAGTCTCACAACAAATCAGCACCAGCCACCAACCAACCGAACAGGCTGTTTATTGCCACAATGCAGCACACGCATTCAAATTTGCGAAGAAGGGGAGAGGGGGTAGAAAACAGGCAAGACGTTACATTCAGAAACTCATCTTATCAAACCATTGATCACCTCTACCAAAAGCACGATCATGTAGCCATAGAATCACATACAGTATAGATCCAATGGAATTGAATGCTAGACAATCCCCCGAGGAATCTACGCTGAATCCCCAAATAAACCACAAGTACCTTTCATTTGCTTCCCACACTCCAAACACTACATCACCCCATAGCGTAATCCCTCACGTTTCATATATTTAAATTACCAGTATCAACGACAATACTCTCCTGATATTAATAGCGAAAACAAGTGTTTGTTGCATGCCTAACTCTACGACTGACTGGTTCTTCGTGTGGTCCATCTAACACTGACAGGGTAGTATCCCCCGAGTACCTAGGACTGCAGCAACCCAAGTGGCCCGTGCAAATTTTGGCAGTCATGCTTGGCCGCGAGTGGCTGAATTACCTGTCGATGTCGCCTTGATGGTGCGTAAGGTGGAACAAAAGAAATGGCAAGTTGGCGGTGAGTGGAGAGGAGGCACACGGATTGCGGGTCAGACGGTGCAACCAACCAACCCTGTCACTGCAGACTGCAGTGACCGGTGGACCAGCCTCCAGTTTTTGAGATTGTGTTTTGCCCTATCCACCGTGCACCGCGTGCAGCGAGCTAGCCAGCGACGCGTTGCACGGCCGTGTACAGCACCACGGCAATTGATCTGACATCTGAGCCGTCCATGTCCGAAATCCAGCGGTGCGTGCAGTTTCTGCTTAGCTGGTAGTGTTCAGGTTGAGGACTTCAGGTGCTCGACCCCATGAAAACGTCCGTGTGACAGGAAGAGTAGAGGAGGTACTACTACGGTAGCCATCAGCTGGATCAGTGTTGGATTTTAGTAAGCAAGGTGGTACGTTGGCATAGCCTAAATAACACATATTTTCGTGATGACAGTCTAGTGATGGGCATGTTTTTTCAAGAGAGGCGAGCGCTCATGTGGCAGATAACGAGGGACAGATGTGCAGGCCTGCGGCCTACAACTCATGTTCTAGAAAATGACACGGTGGATCCATAATTGGGCCTGCACCTACCGTTTCAGGTCTTGGGGGTGTTCAATTCCTCCAAAAACTTTTCACCAAAATTTTTTTCAAGGGAATCTTACATGTATGGAGTAGTAAACGTGTATTAATGACAAAACCCATTCCATAACCCCAGGTAACTTTTTGAGACGAATCTAATGAGCCTAATTAGGCCATGATTTGCAACAGTGATGCTACAGTAACTATCCGCAGCAGTGCTCATGGTGCTGAATCACCTGATTCCATAACCACAGGTAACTTTTCAAGACGAGCCATATTGTTTTTGCCGATGTCTGCATCAGCAGCAGTGCTCATGGTGCTGAATCACCCGATTTCATCAAAGAAAAAAAAATTCTTAAGTCGACACTTTGTCCAACGCTGCTGTGAGAGGATTAGTAGAACCAACCTAACCGTAGAAGTAGCAAGCACAGCAGGAATGAATTGAAAAAAAAAAGTCGACGACCACGGGAAAAATTTGTCCTCGTAAACTGTTTCATTTCATGCAAATCACACTGCATAATTCTTGTGAAACCAGACAGAACTAAACTTGTATTTAGCGAGACCCCAAGTCCCCAAGCTTGTGCATTAGGCAAAGACCTCGTCCAAATTGGCTCACTTATCGCTACAAAAATTTTCGCAACCAACATCTTCTAGGAAGGAAAACATCCTGTGCAGCAGAGCATATTGTCCTTTTGCAGCTTGAGCTAAAATACTTGCATACCTGACGACCACAAGGCCCATGGACTCCGCTGCAGCATCCGCACGGCACTGCACTGAATAAACGGAGTCCACTCCATCCACAGCCACGGGCCACCCGATGCTCTCTGATCCCGGCCCGTCCGCGAATGCTGGGGGGACAGCCGGACAGGACATGGACATGGCACGGAACCCCCCGGACCCGTACCCGTCCTCGCCGTCGTGGCCGGCGGGCAACGGCTGCAGCGGCGACAGGTGTGTGGTGCGCCTGGCTACGGTTGGGGAGCTCGTGTTGCGTTGGCGAGGCCGCAGCTGGTTACTGACTGTTGATGCAAACGAGATGGAGATGGCAGTAATCATCGCGCGCCTGTGATCTGATCGTTAAGCCGTACACACAGCATGGAAAACGATCGATCGACAGCGTGTTGGGGGCTGACAGTCTCAGCACGATTCGCAGTGCTGCGGGGATTTCCCAACCGAAACGCTCACGCATGCAAATGGCTTTGTTTGTGAACGTCAGGGCTACGAATTTTTGAACGGGAAACCGGCAGGAGTTCTGCCGTTTTCAGTGGCGGATCCAGGATCGAAGACTGGGGGGGGCTCATCTCCCTTCCCCTTCCTCCAGCCCTCCCTTTCTTCTTCCTCTCTTCCTTCTTTCCTCTCCTTCTTCCTCCTCCTTCCCTCTTATTTCCATGGAGTTCCTGGGGGTAGGGGGGCTTGAGCCCCCCCCTGCCCCCACGCTGGATCCGCCCCTGGCCGTTTCGTATATTAATAAAGCAGAGAAACAGAGTTGAAATCAAGAACCACAAAACAAGGGCCTAAGCCTGAGCGAGAGAGAGAGAAACAGAGTTTAGCATGGGTTATGAATAAAGAGTTTAACACTAAAATTTCTTTACAGATACAAGTCTGCATGAAAATAATGATGGAAAATTCTTAAAGCAAATCTTAATATAAAATTTCATGTCCCTTATCACCCTACGAAAATAAACTGTGGAACTCAGCCTGGGCCCCCTAGTGATCCTGATTCTCCAAGGCAGCTCTTCTGAAACATCGCTAATCACCTGAACTTTTAAGATGTTGTACGGGCTGTAACTGTCAGGCCCTATAAGCAAAGCCGAGTTTGCTGACTTTCGAGCCCAAAATAAGCCCATCTGAATAATTCTTTTAGGCTTTTTGCCCAGTCGTCTAGCACGTTGCTCGTCAATTACAAATATAATTATCTTCAGAAGATCGATTTCTCATCCATCTCTGTGCTTCATCAGCACTACATCCGCAGGCCATTATTGCAACTCGAGGGCTATGAAAGCCATCTTTCAAAGGATCGCCACCTGTTCCTTTAATCATTCTTATCTATCCCCAATCTCTGTTGTGGTACTGAACTAACCTTTAACATAAGATCGCCGGTTAATTAAATTAGGTACTTTTCTTAGTATCACCAAACAAAGTACCTGTAATAAATTTTCTCTATTGCAAAGGGAATGGTCTATGTTGTGAGTTCTGCAAATATCCACTTCATATGTTGTTGCACGTATTTTTCTGATCTAATATAGTAATGTCTAAATGTGCGGGAGTAGTAGTCTCGTGGTCCTAAAATTTAGTTTATATGGAACGATTGTTTCGTGAAACACTGACATTATATTTGTCTCATATAATGTCAATGTTGGCTAAATTGTTTCAGCTAAAATGGAAGACGTATCAGAAAGAGCAATATCAGCTAAATATGCAAGGCGAAAGTGCGCCCCATTTTACACCATCCACCATAGTAAAGTGAGCGTGTTCCATTCCAATGCTAGGAAGCTACCTCATGCTCTCTAGTTGGGATCATCAACACGATAAAGATTGACTAATGTGGACCAGTAACCATCACAAAGATCAAAATGTGGCAAGAAAGGTTGACTGAGCTGCACTTCTTTTATAGTCCATTTTGTCCATGGTGGTATCAAGGTGGAACATCTCAATAACTAATATAACATTTCTATAAACATTTTTAGAGACCATTCCATTTACGGTGGTGTCATGGTTGAACGGAAGCTTCTTCAATCCTCACCATCTCAATGAACTCTATCCTTTCTCTAAACATTTAAGGTGAATGTGCACCCAATTTGACAGCACCCACCATCATAAAAGTGCCTTGTGGCAACGCTAGGAAGCTCACTAATGCTCGATTCGGAATCATCGACAAGATAAAGATTGACTAATGCGGACGTCGCGTGTCTGTCATAGGATCAAAATTAACAAGGGTAAATCGGGAATACACGTTTTCTATGGATCTTTCCGTTCACGGTTGACACAGAAGCTTCCTGACCATCTCAATAAACCCTATCTTTTCCATAAACATGCGAGACCAATAATGCACATTATTCACCAGCCATCAGCAACAAAAGAATGTACGCGTCCTCAACGAGCACTAGGAAGTTGCCTCGTATTCGGTTGGAATCATCGACCAGTCGACCACTTAGTTGGGGGATGAAAATTTTTTCAGGGTATTAAATGCATCTTTGACCACTAATTAGGGGTATTAAATAATGTCAGTTTACAAAACTACCTCCACAACCTCTAGTAAATTTCCGAGAAGAATCTAATGAGACCTTTGATCGCATGATTAGAGGATGATTAGAAGATAGTTACTGTAGCATCACTGTAGCAAATCATGGATTAATTAGGCTCATTAGATTCGTCTCGGAAAGTTACGCTCATCCGTGAAGAGGTTTTGCAAATAGACTTCATTTAGTACTCCATACAAAAAAAACTCCCTTTTGTAAATTTTTTCAGAAGCCAACTAAACACGGCAGCAACTCGCCCAAATTGATTGTGCTCCAAATCTGAAGTCTTTCCCGCCAAGGCAGCCCCCTTCCCTCGTGCCGTGACGCATCAGGCTACGCGTCTCACTGACAGTTTCGGTTCATACCAGAAACAGCACAAGAGACAAAAAAAAAGCCCAGTCCCTGACAAGCGGGCCCTTTTACCACGAGTTGGGTTTTTTTTGGAGCAAATCCACGAGTTGGGTGAGTTACGGCCCAACCGCGAAAGCTCCCGCGGCCCAAGCTGAGCTCAGCAAGCAACCTCCCCCACACGCCCACGGCACGGTGGCTACCAAAAACAGAAGGATTCCGTTCCGCTCCGCCGCCGGGTTTGGTGCTCTGCTCGGCGTTGCCCTCGTGGCCGCGCCGCGCCCGTCGTTTACTCGCTTCGCCGCCAAAGAGTCACGGCGCGCAATGTGAGTCGGAGAGATAAACTCTCCGGGATTTACACGCCCCGTTTATTTTGCCCACCTATATATCTGGCCATCTGGGGTTTTTTAATTTGTCCGCTTATTTAGGCGGTTGGTTGGTTGCTCGGCTCCTCTTCATCTCCTACCTCACTTCTCATCTACTAGCCATCTTGTTCTTGCGGTCTCGGCGAGGGGATTCCTGCAGGTGGGTGTAGGGCCTTTTCATCAAAATCCCTATTCCTTGCTCGCTTCGTTTCGTCCTTCTGGTGCGGTCTCGACGGATTGCTGATTTTCTTGGGGTTTTATCTGCTGGTGTTCTTGACAGTGTCGAGACTCGAGACTTGAGAGGGAAGAGACCGATCGAGGGCCATGGGGTCGTGGTGCTCTAAGGAGGAACCGTCCGGGGGGCGGCAGCCGCATGACTACAACCACAATCACAACAACAGCAGTGCCGCGACTGCGAGTAAAGGGGACAAGAACCGGTACGCCAAGATCGGCGACGATTACCACACCCTGGAGCAGGTGAGGTCGATCGGTTTCTTTCAATCCGTGCTACTTGTTGAGTTCTTGCATGCGCATAACTGGCTAGTGCTGGTACAGCTAGACGCAGTGAGTTGATTGGATTTTGTTGGACACAATTCTGGTGATTTGATCTAGGCCAATTGGGTGTTGGTGGTTCTTTGTTGGCTTCAGAATTAAGAATTTTTTTTTTTTACTTCTGCATGATTATTTTAGATTCCGAGGACAGAAGGGGATTTACAAAAAATAGTTATTAAATGTGCCAAGCTCTGCAAGTGTCTTGGTCTTTTAATAATGTACCAGTCCTTTAATATTCTTGTTATTTGAGTTATTGTGGTTGTGGAACTGGATACCTTGCTTTCAAAATAAGGCCTGTTTAGTTGGTTGAATTTGCGTGAATTTTGTGTAGAAAAAAGTGCATTGAGAAGCGTGTCGCGGGAGAAGGGGGCACGTTTTTCAATGCTTTACTTTTGCGAAACTTTGCAGAAACGTGCACGAACTGAACAGGGCCTTAGAGTGGATTCTATTTTGTTGGAAATAGTTCTGGTATGTGATTTGAAATACAGACCTACCAGCCTACCAGATGTCGGTGGTTCTTTCTTGGTTTCGGAATTAAGAGATTCTTTATAATTCTCTGCATGGTTATATTAGATTATTGGGCTTGGAGGGATTTTTTTTTTACCAGAAAACTGCAGGGAAGCCTGGAGGGTATTTATTGTAGTGTAGATTATGTGTGCTTCCAAAATTATTGTCGTCTTTATCTTTGATAGTTCTTAAATGTGCCAAACTTTGCAAGTATCTTGATCCTTTAATGTAATTAAATTCTTTTTAATTAAGTTACTGTGGACACTGGACATTATTGCTGTCAAAATACTAAGTATTACTATGATAAGGGGAGATTCTTAAGACTGAAGTTGTCTTTGTGAACTTTTCTACCTTGTGGTTTTGCTATGATAAGGCCTTTTCTTTTGTTAATCTGACACGTGATTCCATTTAGTTATATCAAACCTTTTTATAATGTTATTTTGCTGTCCTCTCTTATCTAGGTTACCGATGCCCTTGCGCGTGCTGGTCTAGAGTCTTCAAATCTGATTGTTGGGATAGATTTCACAAAGAGCAACGAGTGGACAGGTAACTTTACGCCTTATCAGCACATGAGACTTGGCTATGAGACCTTTCACAAGAGTTGTTTTAATTTTTCTTTTCTTCTTCTAAGAGTACTTTCTGATCACTGTTTATGAGCAGGCAGATTGTCCAACAACAACCGGAGCTTGCATGCAATGGGAAACACTCCAAACCCATATGAGCAGGCTATTTCCATCATAGGGAGAACCCTTGCACGCTTTGATGAGGATAACCTGATACCATGCTTTGGATTTGGCGACAGTGAGTTCTTAACATGCCTCTACTCAAGTCTTTTTAAATGAAACTGCATACTCATAACATTTTAAATTTCGTGTTACAGCAACTACTCATGATCAGTCAGTATTTAGCTTCTATCATGATAACCAACCGTGTGATGGTTTTGAGGAAGCACTTGCTCGGTACAGGGAAATCGTTCCGCAACTTAAGTTGGCTGGTTGGTGCATCATCTTTTGTTTTAAGCTTCAAATATAACAACACATTAAGGTTCATTTTGCTGATATGTGATGGTAATGCTTTACAGGTCCAACTTCGTTTGCACCAATCATTGAGACTGCTATTGGAATTGTTGATAGTAGTGGTGGCCAGTACCATGTCCTGCTTATAATAGCAGATGGACAGGTTTGTTCGTGAACTAATATTCCAGTTCTGTTACAGCAACATAATACCTGGTCTGATGAATTCATCGCAACCTTACTTTTCTGACTATTATTTTTCCAGGTTACACGCAGTGTTGAAACAGGCAGTGGGCAGTTGAGCCCACAAGAAAGGGAGACCATAGATGCAATTGTGAAGGCTAGGTAACCAAATGCCAAATATTTCTGTAATTAAGACTGCTATTGAATTAGCATTAGCTAGTGTTTTCCCATACTAAGCTTTTATGTTTCAACACTAAATTCATCAATTTTGCAGTGACTACCCTCTTTCAATTGTGCTTGTTGGGGTTGGTGATGGGCCATGGGACATGATGAGGCAATTCGATGATAACATACCTTCTCGGGCATTTGACAATTTTCAGGTAAATTGTAGTCATTCTCGGGAACTATGGACTGCATATTTAGATCAAACATTGAGAAATAGTTAATACTAATTATTCTATTGCATTGCAGTTTGTGAACTTCACACAGATCATGTCAAGACCTATACCCACCAGCAAAAAGGAGGCAGAATTTGCTCTTTCAGCATTGATGGAGATCCCAGAACAGTTCAAGGCAGCAATGAGCCTCCAGCTTCTTGGGTAATTTCTTGTCTAGTCGAAATTTGGATCCCCGGTCTTCTTCTTTTTTTTTTTGTCTCTTGTAGCAATCATCTCAATTATTTTGTACCTGGTTTCTGGCAGCAAACGAAGAGGATTTCCGAATCGGCCTGTGTTGCCTCCACCTGTGAGCGACAGGCAGCAATACTCTGGATGTTCAGCAGTCAAGCAGACCCCAACTACTAGCTATGGAGCATCACCGAAAACCCCATCGGCACCTCAAACACCATCAGCGCCTCGACAGGACAGCGATATAGGGGATCCACAGGTACTGTCTTTAGAGACCATGAAACCTGAATGTGGTTATGTTTCACGCTTTTACCCCATGGCGAATACTGAACTCCTGTCCTGCAGACCTGTCCAATCTGCTGGAACCAAGCGAAGGACCTTGCTTTCGGGTGTGGCCATCAGGTACAGCTTGAAAACACTTCCTGAAATTTCCTTCAAGACAGTGGTCTGTCATGATCTAGTATGGATGAACTGGTAACTAATTATGCGTGCTGAATGCAGACCTGTTCTGACTGCGCAAAGGATCTGAAGGTGTGCCCGATGTGCCAAAAGGCGATCTCCGTGAGGCTGAAGCTCTACTGAAGCCCCCGAGAAGCTCGTCATATGCAAATCACCTGTTGAAGGAACAGCTTTTGATATGATAAATTGAATACATGTAGGAGAGGGAGGTCTTGCATTTTGCTAGCAGTAAAACTGTAAATACAGGGTTCTATACTATGGACGAGGCTCGAACTCAGTTAAATACTTGTGCCTGGTTATATAGCAGCATAAATACAGTTGGGCAACAAAAGAAAACGGTTCATATCAAACGATTCGGTATCTTTTAAATCTGTTCTGGTTTTGTTCACATACGTGTCAGATACAGGTATCTTTTACATGAGGCATGGTTTGGTGGGGCATATATTTTACAAAGCGAACATGATGAAATGATTTATATGGCAACTAGATCTGACTGTGCAAAAGGTAGAATGGAAGGAAAAATGCGTACGTACCTTAGCTGCTCCTCTGGAAGAAGAGGAATGCTGGAGCGTTGCTGTCCAATAATGGACGCCATGAATTGAATGTGGAAGGCCCCGAGGTCAGTGAACCTGCATGACTCCCTCAATGCCAACCAGGAGGCACGCCAGGCACCATGGCATTGCTTCTCAGATGGCATTCAGGGAGCCAGGCAGAGCTCGATGAGCCCATGGAAATTAAGCTCATCTTGTTTATACACAATTACACAGATAACAACACACACAATTGCAGATAACGTACGGCTCCATTTGCCACAAGACGTTCCGTTCCATGGCGACTTGGCGAGGCAGCAACTGGACTACAGGGGAAACGAAGCATATGCAGTGCAACAGTGTCAGTGATCCAGGACATACCTTGCCTTGCCAACTTGAGAGTCTGAGACCAAATACGCCATGAGCAACGGCGAGGCGAGGAGTTAGGACTAGGGGAGCACATATACTTCCATGAGATGAGGGGATTGGTGGCTAGCTGGCGAGCTGGACGCGGCCAAAAGGTCGCAGCTGTGAAGGGTCCGGTGCTGGCTCTGGTCTGGACCGCCGGGATATGCAGAGCTCGGGCTGGACGTAGCTAGGTAGCGGACGATTCCTCCACTGCCTTACAGATCAGAGCTTGTCGGGTCCGGGGCCTCCTCGCCAACATGCGCGCGGCTCTGCCTCTGCAGCCGCCCGGCCACTGGCCAGGCCATGCCACCACCGTCCCAGGCCACCGCACTGCAGAAGCTAGCGGGAGGGGGCGCGCAAGTCGCAACAACGAACGAGAGCGCGGAATTTTTTTTTAATGATTTTTCAAAAACAACGTATGTCACCCAACCGCCAAATGAAACGGCGACAGCCGTATAATACGACGACAGAAACTGAAACCGCCAAATCAAACGGCGGTAGGAGAAACCGCCAAATGAAATGGCGGCTGCTACAGTTGTACTGTAGCAACAAAACCGCCGAATCATTCGGCGGTTGCTACAGTATCCGTGTGGTACTGTAGCAGCTGCTTCCCGGTTCCTCGTTTCTCTGTCAAAAAAAATTATAACTTTTTTATATGAACTTGAATGGAGATAAAATTTATACGAAAATTGTAGATCTCGACAAGATCTACAACTTTGTAGTTCAAACTTTTTTCATTTGAAATCATCTTTATGTTCAAATAATCTACACAATATTCATATCTAAATTTTGAATTTTAGATCTGAACATTCTCTCGATTATTTGAGCACCAAAATTATTCGCAATGAAAAAAGTTTGAACAACAAAGTTATAGATCTCATCGAGCTCTACAATTTTTGTATGAAGCTTATCTCCAACCGAATTCATATGAAAAAGTTATAATTTTTTGAAGATGTGCTGTCCAGAGGAGGAAAATTTTCTGGTTCATTAGATATGAATATTGTGTGGATTATTTGAATATTAAGATGATTTCAAATGAAAAAAGTTTAAACTACAAAGTTGTAGATCTCGTCGAGATCTATAATTTTCGTACAAATTTTAGCTCCATTCAAGTTCATATAAAAAAGTTATGATTTTTTTTTGACAGAGGAGCGAGGAACCCTCAGCTGCTACAGTATTACGTGGGCACTGTAGCAACCGCCGATTGATTTGGCGTTTTGTTGCTACAGTACCCGCGGTACTGTAGCAACTACCATTTCATTTGGCGGTTTCTCTTACCGCCGTTTGATTTGGCGGTTTCAGTCTGTCGCCGCACCATACGGCTGTCGCCGTTTCATTTGATGGTTGGGTGTGCGTTGTTTTTGAAAAATTATAAAAAATAAAATAAAAAATAAAAAAATTCCGAGAGCGCGCGCCACCACAGCTGACAGCCCACAGGCCACAGGGTACCAGTCACCAGATGGGAAAAGTCTTATTTGCCCCCTGGACTATTGACCGAGTGCATGTTTTCACCCTCAACTTCAGAACCGTCCTTCTCTTCGATCCCCAAAAACAGGACACACGGGGGGCCACCGTGACCCAAATTATCCCGTTTAATCTGCGCGTGGTGCCACGTGAGTCATCCTAACTAGCTACACTCTCTGTCGAAAAAAAATTGTAATTCTCGTATTTTCAAGAAATCAATCCATCTCAATTTTGACCAAACATATATAGAAAATAGAAATAATTTATGATACCAAATAATAGTAGAAATATTTTTTTATCATGAAATATATTTTCATAGCATGTATTTCTCTGTCCCAAAAAGAATGCAACTATGAGTTACATGCCAGTTAACATGGTTCACGTTTGACCAAGTTTCTAGTGAGTTCTATTCATATTTATGGCCCTAAATAAATTTATTATGAAACTACATGTTGCAATGAATCTAATAATATTTAATTGATATCATAAATATTGATACTTTTTATCTATAATCGGTCAAACCTAAGATACTAAAACATGGTCTTGTGCTAGAATTGTATTTTTTTGGACAGAGGGAGTATATTTGCAGTAACAAAAGTTAATAAAATTTTCTACTCAGCTCAAATCTAGAATTTCATTCTTTTTGTACGTCAGGAAAATTTGATCCCCCCTAAACTTCACCCTGCTTGAGCCGTACTCGTGGACCTCGGTCCGCTGGTAGTGTCACAACGCTTGGCGCCGTGGATGGCTCCACAACCTTGAGTACGTGGAGCTCAAGCGACTCCATCTCCGTCACATGCACCGAGTACTCTACCATAGCACCCGTGTTGATGTGTATGGCGAGCAATGCGTCCTCAAATCGTAAAACAAAAAATCAAGCCGGGTCACCGGTTCGACCGGAAAAACCGTGAGCCGATGACCCTGCTAGTTTGGTCTGAGTGAAAGACCATTTTGGTAAAAACACCGGATCCAAAAGAGGATATACCAGCACTGTTTGGCTGAAAAGCCAGGCTCAAGGTGGCCCAATTCAACATACATAGGTCCGCACATGTGGGGTTCGAACACTGTTGTGCAGGTCAAGAGCCGGCTCCACTAGCCATCAAGCCATGTTTTTTTTTTCAAATTATGGGACTAAACATATTATTTAAACCTAGTTAAACCGGTTGACCCAGTGGCATGACCACTAAACCAATGAACCGCTAGCTTTATCGGTTCAATGGCCAGTTCAACTTTTCGTTCTACGTCTCAAACTCGTCCCGTCCTTAAACGCAAAAACCAGTAGGGTTGAAAAGTCCTGTTTTGGGAACCTGGACGGCGGTTTTTTAGTTGACCGTGGATGTGACTTGGTCAATAGTCCTCAAGAAGCCAAATAGAACTTTTTCCCACCATACGGAGAGATCGGAGCACGGAGCGGCAGCAGGCTGCACGAGCCGTTCGCTCTCATCCCCGACGGCGAGGGCAGCGGTGTCGTTGGCTCAGGCGCACCGAGCCCTGCGCGTCCAGGCCGATCCACCAACCTGTGCAGCGATCGAAAGAAATGAACGCGTTTGCACTGTGATCCACGGCGAGAGAGACCATCTCAAAAACAAATCCAAGGTCGAAATCCAAGGCCAAACAAGCTGCTAAACCAGAAGCAAACCACGATGCGGATTCGTACCTGATGCCTCTGTGTGCTGTAGCCCGTCGAGAGGGAGGGAGGAGGCCTCTTCGGTGCCACCCCTGCTGCTGCTCTGTGTCCTCGAGGAGATCGAGAAGCGAGGGAGACGCTCGGCATCGCTTGCCTTTTTATAGAAGCTACAGGTGCCGTGCTTGGCTCCGCGCCGTTCCCGCTCCGACGAGCGCGCCCAGCCGGTCGCTCAGCTCCCATAGTCCCATCCCCTCCTCCTGACCAGGGCACTGCTGCACCACCACCATTTTGTCCAATGCTCCCTCGCCATTGACTGATCCCCTTCGTTCGATCTCCGAGGGCGCGGGAGCTTTCCCGGACCGGCGGCGGTGCGTGGCCGATCCCGATCCTTCCCTTCCCTCTTTCCTCTCCCCGTGCGCGGCGGATCTCGGTACCGGGGCACGAGCGGCGATGGGGCGAGTGAAGCTGCCGATCCGGAGGATCGAGAACACCACCAACCGGCAGGTGACCTTCTCCAAGCGCCGCAACGGGCTCATCAAGAAGGCCTACGAGCTCTCCGTCCTCTGCGATATCGACGTCGCGCTCCTCATGTTCTCGCCGTCCGGCCGCCTCAGCCACTTCTCCGGCCGCCACGGGTGCGTGCACGCATCTGCATCCACGCACGGTGATCATCCGTCCATGATTCTTCTGCTCATTGTCTGATCCTTCTCGCATTGTTGCCCCGTCTGCTGCTGATGCCATGCAGGGTGGAGGACGTGACCCTCCGGTACATGAACCTCTCGGAGCACGACCGGGGCGAGTGAGTCTCCGAATCCCAGCCCTCGCCATTATCATTGCTTGTCGAGATGACGCATCTCGTTTTAGTTTTTCTGTCTCTTTGCTTTGGGTTGTCCGACTGATCGATCCATCGTTGCAGCGCCATCCAGAACCGAGAGGTAAGGCACTGATCTGACGGACGCTGCCTTCATCGTCCGTTGCATTTTCTCTTGCTCCATCTTCCTCGATCGAAAGGATCGGGATTTCATCACGTGACAACGACTCAGTGTCAGTGCAGTACCTCGCCAGCATGCTCCAGCGGCTCAAGCGCGAGGGCGACGTGGCCACGCAGCTCGCCAAGTACGGTATCCCCCCATGATTCTTCTTACTCGTAATAAAATCTTGAAAGCACGCCTCCCTTTCGTCTTAATCGCGTTCTCCTCTTTCGAACTTACAGCCCCGGGGCACTGAACGAGAGAATCGAGGTGATGAGTTCAGAGTTCAGAAATCTTCAGAAAACTCGTTGGATCCCAACCATCTTAAACTGATTACTCCAATGCGTGTGCATCCCAGGAGATCCAGCGCGAGATCTATTCTCTGCAGCAGCAGCTGCACGTCTCCGAGGAACGCCTGAGGTCGGTCAGCGATGCGTCATCAGAAATTCAGAACTGAGATCGCCGTGCTGAACCGAAATCGCTTCTGAACTTGCATGCTGCAGGCTGTTCGAGCCCGACCCTGCGGCGCTCGGCTCCACGAGCGAGATCGACGGCTGCGAGAAGCTCCTCATGGACGTGCTGGCCCGTGTGGTGGATCGGAAGGTTGGTCTTTCTGAATCGCAAGCTGAACACTTGCGATCTGATACAGCAGTGAACTGAACTGACTTTGCCCCAGCTTATTTTTTGCAGAACCAATTGCTGAGCGATCAAATTACCCCGTTCGATCCGACAGCATCTGGGATGGAGGTATCGGTTTCTACTTTTGTTGGTCAAATTTTTTAGTATGAGGGTTCAAACTTTACATGAAGAGTGCGTGCATCGTGCAGGGGGCAAATGGAGCGCCGGTGTACACGGACCAGGCGGAGGGAATGGGCACGTTCGTCGGCGACGCCGCGCTGTGGGCCGCCGCCGATGTGGGACCCGACCCCGGCCACCAGATGTTCGGCGCGTCTGACCCGTTGATGATGTACCTCAGGTACGTGCCTGCCTGTGCCTGGCCTGCCGCATCATCACCGCACGTGCGGCGCCCACGTCACCGGAAGTTTTCTTTCTCTCGTGCCAGGGACCAGGACGTGTACGACGCCACGTCCCAGGTGGCCGGGCTGCACGGCGACCCGTGCGCTGCCGGTGCTGGTGCCGGCGGCGAGGCCGACGCCGAGGTGTGGCGGGAGGCGTACACCTGCACCGAGCTGCTCTCCACGCTCATCCCCGCCACGCCCTTCCCTCTCATGCCGGTGAGCCACCACCAATGCATCCGTCGCCGTTAGTCCACGGCCTGCGAACGCCACGACGGCGGAGGCGATGACCCTGACGTGTCTGTTGTTGTTGTCGCTGCAGCAGTGCCTGGGCCCGGACGACCAGTTCCTGCCGCTCCCGGACGGCGGCATGGCGGCCGTGCAGGAGCTGGTGGAGGCGTCGGCGAGCTGCTCCTACGTGCCCAGCGACGACGCCGGCACTCCGGCGACGGCGGCGTACGACAGCGCCGTGCCGCCCGCGAACGTCGCCTGAGCTGACGAGTTCACCCCACTGTAATTACAGCTCAGCACATATCAGAATAACCAGAGAATAATTCTGCTCCATAGCGAGTGCCTAGTGGCGCGCCTTGTGCTCACAAAAGGAAAACAAGGTGGCGCAGCGCACAAACATGTAACCTCTAGAACAAA
This sequence comes from Alloteropsis semialata, assembly GCA_004135705.1. Taxonomy (NCBI): domain Eukaryota; kingdom Viridiplantae; phylum Streptophyta; class Magnoliopsida; order Poales; family Poaceae; genus Alloteropsis; species Alloteropsis semialata. The sequence continues at coordinate 9,951,897 of CM014275.1, forward strand.
ATCATGTGGTCTGCTCATAAAGCGCGACGAGATCGGAACCCGAATCATTCACAGAAGTTGTAGATGGTACAGATGACCAGATGATCCGATCCTCTTACCAACGAACAAATCCGGACTCTGGATTGCACCTGAAGAAGAACGAAGGCGACACGGCGTAGTGCTCCGCTCTCCCATCCAAGGAAGATCCATCGTCCATGTAAAGCTGTGCTGTGTGGTGTCAGCTTTCGACGTCGCTGACAAAGCAGGGGGGGCAATACACCAAAGCCATGGACTCCTCAGGAATGTTCCTTCCTGTGGGAGATCTCGTTATCAAACCTAGCCGGTTTTGTGGCAGCACATATAGGTTCCTTAGTCATGAATTAACCCCATACCTGGCTTTATTTCGAAACGGAACGGATCCGGGACCGCCTTTTTCGCCTTTTCTGAGGCTAAGCAACTTGTTCTGGTTGATCTCTTCTTGTGCTCTCCTCCCAGAGCGTACTTCTCATCTCACCTGCTGATATACTGACTGCTTTTCAGTTTTAAACTTCTTTTGAACTTGGACTTCATTAACAGGAAGATTGCATGAACTTACATGATTGTGACACATGCTACCACTTCATCTCACTTTGGTCAATGTTAAGAACTGCATGAGAAAAGCATTGAGCAGGTGTTCCTGATGAATGAACCACTAATCCACTGTATTAGTGGGAAGAGCACGTTCAAAGTTGATGTCTGAACAAGCCAAGCCAGATTGCCAGAAAACATAGACACCAAGCATCAGATTATTTGGTAATGTGAAGAATAACCGAAGCTTCATCTTTCCCCAGCGCAAGAATTATGCTTTTGTGAGATAAAGCAGACCCCAATTGATTGCCGGCAGCCGGCAGAGTTGCCCCACTTCACACCTTTGCTTGAAGCAGCTCTCATTTTTCAATGGCAAAACACAAGGCAGTGGCCCCACGCCCGATTTTCAAAAGCTTCTCTTTTCTCCTTCTTTATTTTGGGGACACCACCATTAGCCCAGCCCAGCCTCCTTTTAACTCCATCACTCTATTCCCTTGCTCTTGTTGTTGTTCTTGCTCTGTAGCTTGCTTTCCCCATTTGCACTCTGAGCTCCTCGTCTTTCCTTCTTGGACTTTGTGGTGTGGTGCTGCTGAAGAAATGGGCACTCCTTACCACCTCCAATCACCAAGAACCATCCTGGCTAAGCTGGTCCACATGAGGCAGCTGCCACCGGCGCTGCCACCGCCGCCGGAGCCCCCGTCCAAGACGATCCGGCAGCCAGAGGTGCTGCCGCAGCGGCTGCCAGCAGCTCCTTCGAAGATAATCCTGCAGCCACGTGACAAGACCTCACCGGCGATGTGGTTCGCGGCCATCGTCTGCTTCGCCTTCAGCATCCTCTTGATCGTGGCTGGTGTGGTCATCTTGATCATCTTCCTGGCGATCAAGCCGAGAGCGCCCTCCTTCGACACTGCCAACGCCAGCCTCAACAGCATCTACGTCGACTCACCGGCCTACTTCAACGGCGACATGATGCTCGTGGCCAATTTCTCCAACCCCAACCAGAAGATCGACCTCGTGTTCCGGTCTGCCACCGTTGAGCTCTTCTTCCGGGACAGGCCCATGGCCGTGCAGGCGCTGCCGCCATTCCTGCAGCGTCGGGGCCAGTCCCAGGTCGTGAACTTGCACATGGTGTCCAGCCGTGTGCTGCTACCGCCAGAGGTGGCCATGGAGCTTGTGAACCAGGTGAGGAGCAACAGAGTTGTGTATACCATCAGAGGCACCTTCAAGGTGGAGGGCAGATTTTGGTTTAGCCACTACTCATATTGGATGAACACAATCTGTGAGCTGGAGCTCACAGCTCCTCCTACTGGAGTTCTTGTTGCCAGGAGATGCAGAACAAAGTGACTGGCTTTTGAAATTCCCCCTCCCGTTCTATTGTTGTATCAAAACCTTAGATCTTTTTTCTTTTGTATACTGAAATTGGGCAGAGTAAAGTAAAACATACTCATGATTGATATGAATTTGATGTCGGTTCTTCATCTCTGTTGAGCTCTTGCTGGCTCAGTTGGTGCTGGAGCCTGAAGGCTACCTGCAGCACAGTAGCAAAGATTATAAGCAACCTGAACATATAGAGTTCAACAAGTGTGTAATGTACACCATGGAACCTATTGCTTGTGTTGAAGCAACTAAGTGGGTTTTATCGAATTGTTATTGTAGAGAAGATACAAGAATCACAAAAGCTTGCACATGTGAGCAATGTGTCACCACTAATAACTCAACTTATTTCATAGATCCAATGAGAGAGATAGGACAAACTGCATCTTTTACCACTAAACGACTGTTACATATGGACAGCACATGCTTCATGAAAGAACTTTTTTTTTCATTATCAGGACTGGTTTTACAACACATCTTGGCAGACATTGACAAAAAAACTGCCAGGCACACAACAGTTTGACCTATTAAATCTAAAGCATTGGTCTATGTCCTGCAATGGACATCAAACACCCTCACGCAGTGATCAGCTCCACAGGAAGCCAGCTCAAGTTCTGATTTCTCATCGGATGAGTCGGGTTCCCGCCACCGCATACGGTGCACGGTTGACACATGACACAGCAGAGGGTCAAATTGGAGCATGCACGTTGCACTGAGCGGTGATGAGTCTGGAGTACTGCCTGGAGGAGCTCTTCCGCCTGAAACACTCCAGAGCTCAATCAATCCATTGTCCATGCCAACAGCGAGAATACCAGCATTGGAAGCACGATCACGGCCCATCCATGCCAATGCGGTGACACTGTCACGGAACTGAGGCAATGTTGCAAGCAGCTTCACAGAAGATGCATCTTGAACACACCATATCTTGACAGTCTTGTCTCTTGATCCAGTTGCAAATTCATAACCGAAGGGGTTCCATGAGCATGCCCATAGAATTCTTTTATGTGCTTCATGCTTTGCAACAAGACGGTGCTCCACTCCTTCCTCTAGAATTACATAGGTGGAGTCATAACCAAAAAGAAAAAAAAAACAGCATGACTGAAAATACAAAAACACACAGCAATAACTTCAATGGAACTGCATGGTCACAAGAAAAATTACTTACTGTTTTTCCTGATTGAAAAGATAGACAAATGACGATCCCTTGAGACACTCAAGAGAAAAGCATTATCATGAGAAAACTCCATCTGTGTTACTGTAAGATTGTGGGATTGCAAGCGCCCAACAGCTTTCCATGTTCCAACCTCCCAGAGCCAGATCTCAGCAACTGGCGCTGATTGAGCCTGAATGATTGTGAAGTTTCATCAGATTTCACATGCTACAGTAAAATTATATCATAACATATGCTTTAACTAATGCATTTTATGCTTGTGTCAAATATTAACAAAGTGAAAAAAGTAGCATTGCCACATGAAAATGCACAACACAGTTTTTTTTTTCTCCAACGCAAAGGAGAACTGCGCGTCATTATTCTATGAAGAAGAAAAGACATGAAGGAGAACTGCTTTTTCTCGAACAACACAAACAGGCCCTTGGGCTGCACCACTTACTGATCACACCACTAGCTGATTACACCACTTACTGATTACACCACTAGCTGAAAAGAACAGCAACCAACGACAGCCACTTAAAATTTAAGGCCAAAAACAACTAAGTTCTTTCGCCCCAGCCATGGACCAAAGGCTCATCAGTCACCACGGATGTTCTGCAAGATGACCCTAATGCTAGAAGAAACACCATCAAACACAGCACAGCTATTTCGGTGTTGCCATATCCACCAAGAACCTAATGAGGCCAGAGAGTTGAAACCCTTACGATGCACAACACTGTTTTCACCGATGGTACTGACTGAATGTGTCAAAAAAATCTCAGAAATATGGAAAGCTCCAACAATACTGGAATTTCATCCCATCCCACTGTTTATATTAAGATAAAAAAATGCATTTGTTTGTGAATTCACATTTGATCAGTTAGCTTGAGAAAATGTGGTATGGCTTGTTGAATCAAAAAATTATTGTCATGACGATGGCACAATGGTGGTGTGACTAGTGTCTGGAAAAACAACACCATTGTCTCAACAGGATCCATGAATTTCTATGGAATAGTAATAATATTATTGATGTGTTTCTATATTTTTATACAACCTTTACCTTTTATTGGTGGCTCGTGTTGGGTTTCATCTCTACTTCTCTATCCTACCCTAACTTGCTTGGGACTAGGCTTTATTTTTTGTTGTTTATCCATGAATTTCAGATGAATCACCACAAGAAAACACGCAGCACAAATACCTTGCAAGATGATGCAACAAGCTTCCCTTCATGATCACAGCATATAGAGAAGAGCTCGTTTCCATGACCATATAGTTTGTGCGATTCAGGCCATAGAGTATTCCATGCAAGTTGGTCCTCCACAGGGGGCTCAGTAAATACAGTAGGCACTGCATCAGGAATTGTCTCCATAGAATCCGGACCATCACCAGAATTACTAATTGGAGATTCCTTGACTCCTGAATACACAACCATGCAAAAAGTGGCACCAAATAAAAGAACACTGAATTATTTAAAAATGCAGTTTTCCAAAGAGAAACAAAAGGAGACATTATTGCTCAATGACATATACCAAAGGGTTGTGTGAGAGATGCTAACCATGTGTATATATGGGTTTCTGTGAAAGCCCAAGAGCAGACATATTTGCTCCAAGGACTTGCACATTGTCAAAATTGTCAGAGATGTCAGGTTTCAATAAAGTTGCTTGCTGTAGGGTCTTCAGAAATGATAAGGGAGCTTCAAAGACTCTAGAGACCTTTTCATCAGCACCACTAACAAACCGGTGGTTCCCACTGCCCTGAATGAATGCCACACAGTTAATATCGTGGCCATGAATTTGCGGACGTGCAATTTCACGCCAATAGATCATGTCTCCAGGGTTAACTTGATTTCTCCAAGGAGCAAATACGCGTGTTGTCTGCATATTTAGCATTGACACAAAAGAACAATAGCAATTTAGCATATAGAAGAAAAAACACAACAACAAACCAAATATACTAAGTATGGGTCAAAATTGATAATAAGCACAAGAACTTGCCTGGTCATGGCTGACAGATAACAAATATTGACCAGATCTTGCCCATGTTAAGTCTGAAACAGGTGCAAAATGACCAGATGGGACTATCTGAGGCTGCCAATTTTCAGAATCCAGTCCAACATCTCTCCACATATGAAAGGAACCACCATAGCCATGTGCAAGAATGGATTTTCCATCAGGCTGCCAGTGTCCACCATAAAATCCAAGTGCTGAGTGACTTAATTCACCAACAGTCACTGAATTGATCCAAAGGCCAGTAGTTTTCTCTGGCCTCCATATCATCATCATCTTGTCCATGGACGCGGATAGTATACTCATCGCCTGATGCGCTTCATCCCCAGGTAACAGTGTAGGTGGTTGCCACTCTACAGAATATACCCAATCTTCATGACCAACAAGAAGAGACTCCAGTGATACTTGATAGCTTGTATTACCAGCAACAAAAAGAGGTCCTTCAATATAGGAGGTCATTTCAATATTTGCCTTCCTCAATTGTGCCGTCGAGCCAGAAGAAACAGCTTCTGAATCCATTTTCCATATCCGAATGTTTCTGTCCTGAGATGAGCTAACGAGGAAAAGATTGTGCTTTTCACTGCTAATCATCACGGGTAAAGAAAAATCTAAACTTCTGATCCAATCAGAATGACCTTTAAGCTCACAAGCTTTAATGAACTGTGCATGGAAGATGCCTAGTTAGGACAAAGAAAGGGAAGGAACCCCCCAAAAAAAAGAGTATCCAAAAAAAAATGTAAAGTTACAAACCTTGCCTGACTTATCCCCACAATAAATGTGGATCTTGTGATCTAGACCACCCATTGCCAAAATTAGACCGCTTCCCTGATCCGGTAACACTGCTAATGAAAGTGAAACCATTGGTTTTGAACCAATGGACAAAGAATGCAGGCAAGACACTTTGCAGCTACCTGCAGAAGAGAAAGCAAATAACTTAAGTGCAATAGCAACACACATTCCCCAAAGTTCAAATCATCAAGATCCCAAGATAGAAAAAGCAATGTCTGACTAGCAATGTTTGATTCTTGAATAAATGCTCCAAGCAGTAGACATCACAATCCATAAGTAAAACCATCTTACCACCAGGGGTGGGTTCAATCACCATTTCCCAAATAACCACAATGCCATCTGACGATGTAGAAGCAAAAATTGCAATAGTATCAGACACCATCCTTCCAGAAAGACAGGTGATCCCTTTCTTATGCATCCCAGGGAGCTGCAACACATGAGACCACTGCAAAGAAGGATAAACAATAATAAACAGTTAGACACTAAAAGAAACCATTCAATCCAATTCTCAAGTTAATATCTCGCAGGAAGCACGCTGCAAGACTGTAACTCATTCTAGTACAACACTATTGTAGTGAAGGTCATTAATATAAGTTACAGAACAGTATGCAATTATAATACGGTGGAAACAGATCAAACTCACATCTCCTTTGCCAGAACCAATCTTCCATGCGATGATAGCACCATCGGCGCTTCCTGAGAGTAGATAGTATGTCTCCCTGCTACGAACTGCAAACCATGGAGGAAAAACAGTCAACAATTCAGCACTAGACCTCGCGAAAGAGGAAAAGAAACCAGCATTTAGGGTTAGACGAATCTAATCTAGTGCCATATATTTGCAACTAGTCAGATATCAACTACAACAATTCATTCAACGAAAGAAATAGTGATAGGCATCAGTCAGCTCCAGACGACCATTACTGAAACAGGCTTAACTTACACAGCTGAAACATATAACTCTGCTCAAGACAAAGCTCAATTAACAATAAGAGGAGTCGTTTCATAAAGCTCCAGACTAAAGCATTAAGTTCGGAAACATTGAGCTGATGAAACCTAAAACATGTACAAACACTGACGCACCTTGGATCACGTCCTTCTTCGTGGGAAGCCAGAGCGTGCAGTTCACCGGCGCCTTGTGCCCCGGAAGCGTTGTCACGATCTCACCTCTCTGCTCGCACGAACACGAGTTTGGACGAATTAGTGAAACAAACAAGTGGCACACTTACAAAGTAGTTAAAATTGCAGAAAGTGGAAGGATAGGGAACGAGGTGTGGCCGACCTGGGGTGAGAAGAGGGCGACCGCGTTCTGGGCGCCGAAGGCCACGAGGCCACAGGCTCCCCACGAGACGTTGTTCACCACACGGTTGCAGCCGGCGCCTATGAAGACTCTCTTCGCCTCCACGCCACCGCCCTCTCCGCGAGCTCCAGCGAGCTCTCCGGCAGCCGGCGACATTCCGAGCGAAACCCGGCTCCCAGCAGCGGAACCGGAAGGGAAGTGCGCCTAGGGCTGGAATAGAAGACCCTGGAGTAATCAAACTACACCACCCAACGGAGGCAGTGCCGGGGCTGGAGAGACGCGGCGGCGGCGAGCGGGCCGGAGAGAAGCGTGGCGTGAGGGGAGAAGGGCGCGGCGGCGGGTTCTCGGGTGGGACCGTGGGAGTAGGGTTGCTAGAGATTGAGTCTTGGGCCGATTGAGGGAGCGATTTGGGCTGGATCTCCTTGGACTGGGTCCAGTTCACAAGAAGCCCATTTTTGTTGAGGATGGGCCCTAACATTTGCGACTGCGCACAATTGGCCCATAAACGGATATGGGTCTATTATCCGTCTTTTGCTTTTTTTTTTGAACAAATCCGTCTTTTGCTTTTTCTTCCGTCTGTTTTTTTATGAAAGGGGATACTTCTCGTTTCTTTGCGATGTTTTTTTTTTGTAAAATTGATTTCATTAATTACTTAATTTACAAGTACAAATACATCTGGGTACAGAATTACAAGCTATAATCTGAATTAATCAACAATTAACTACTTACTGATGCACTAATCACACTATCTTATTGCATCTCCATCCAAAATTCACCCTTCCAGTGCCTGCTAATTGCTATCTACGAGCACTTAGTTTCAACGAGCGTGATTCATCAGCATTCAGCAAGAGTAGTCGGACATGGCGAACGAGCAGCTGGACGAGCCGCCCTTCGGCAGCGGGCTCCGGGCCGGCGACTGCTGCGCCTGCCCGGCCGGCGGCGTGGCAGCGGCGGCGGAGTTGCACGCCGGCTGCTCCTTCCCGTCCTCCCCGCTCTCGGCGGGCCGCCTGAGCTCCTTGAGCAGCGCCACGACGTCCTTCATCGCCGGCCGGTCGTCGGCGCGGTGCGCGATGCAGAGCATGGCCACCGAGAACACCTGCAGCATCTCCTGCACCTGCGCCTCCGGCTTCCCCCGCAGCCGCGGGTCCAGGAGCTCCGCCGTGCCCCGCTTCGCCTGCACGTGCTCCCGCACCCACTGCACCAGGTGCGTGCCGCCCGGCAGCGTCGGGTCCAGCGGGTGCCTCCCCGTCAGGGTCTCCAGCACCACCACGCCGAAGCTGTACACGTCGCTCTTCTCCGTGATCCGCTGCATCGACGCGTACTCTGCTCCATCAAACAAGAACAATGTCAGACAAAAATGTAAAACTTTGAACAGATGCTATCAGTCTATCATCACGACTGGAACGATTGCTTTACCTGGCGCGATGTAGCCGTAAGAGCCGGCGATGCGTGTCGGCTTGGAGGAGTCGATCTTGGCGGACCCGGACGCGACGGCGCCGGAGAGGACGCGGGCGAGCCCGAAGTCGGCGAGGTACGGCTCGTTCCGGGGGCCGAGCAGGACGTTCATGGCCTTGATGTCGCCGTGCAGGATGGCCGGCAGGCAGTCGTGGTGGAGGTACGCGACGGCGTGCGCGACGCCGAGCGCGATGTCGTAGCGCGCGCCCCAGTCGGCGGCGCCCTTGACGCCGCCGCGGTGGAGGAACCCGCTGAGGCTGCCGTTGGGGAGGTACGTGTAGAAGAGCAGCTTGGTGTTTCGGTTCGCGCCCCACCCGAGCAGCCGCACGATGTTGCGGTGGCGGATGGAGCCCAGCGCCGAGATCCCGAGATCCCGCTGCTGAACACGCCGGCCTCGTCGGAGGACCACATCTTCTTCACGGCCAGCGAGTCGCCGTTGGGGAGCCCCACGCGGTACACCACGCCGGAGCTGCCCGTGCCGATCACGTTCGCCGACGTCAGCGCGCGCACCACCTCGTCCACCGAGAAGTCCAGCTTTTGGTACAGGGTCACCTCCCACGTCTCGTCGGCGCCGTGGATGGCGCCGTTGCGGCGGCGCGAGCGGGCGAGCACGTAGGTGGCCGTCAGGAGGAGGAGCGCGCTCACCACGGCCAGAATTGTCATGGCCAGCTTCAACGCCGAGAGGGCCGCGTGCCGAGAGGCCTCGTCGGCGCCGGACCCCACGACAAGCAGGTGGTTACCCTCGATGTCGCTGAGCGGAAGCTTCTGGAAGAAGGGCGTGTCTGGTAGCTCTCCGGAGAACGTGTTGTAGGAGATGTTGAGCATGACGAGGTTCTCGAGCCTCGCGAGGGGCGCAAGGCTGCCGGAGAGCTGGTTGTACGATATGTCGATGCTGCCGAGCTTATCGAGGTCGCCGAACTGCGACGGGATCTCCCCGGAGAGGCGGTTGCAGCTGAGGTTAAGCGAAATCTCCAGCGAAGGAAGCTTCCCGAGCTCCGGCGGGATGCCACCGGAAAGCGAGTTGTCGCCGAGGTCCAGGAGCTGGAGCTTCTCGCACGATCCGAGCTCCGGCGGTATGCCGCCGGAGATCCGGTTCTTCCCCAGGTTAAGCTTCGTCAGCTCCGGCAACAACCCAATGCCGGGGCCCAGCAGCCCGGTGAGCTTGTTGTCGGATATGTCGACGAACTGGAGACTTCGCGGCAGCTCGTCCGGCAACGCGCCGGACAGAGCGTTCGAGTGGAGGTCCATGAATTCAAGGTTGTCGCAGCCAGACAGCGCCGCCGGCAACGGGCCGACAAGCCGGTTGCTGCCCAAGTCGAGAAAATTGAGGTTCTTCAACTTGCCGATCTCCGCCGGTATCGTCCCCGACAGCCGGTTGTCGTTGAGCCGGAGCCGGTAGAGATTGGTGCAGTTGCCGATCTCCGGCGGTATGAACCCGGAGAGGTCGTTGTCGAGCAGAAGCAGCTTCGTCAGGTTCTGCAGCGCGAACAGCTCCCTGGGAACGGGACCGGTGAGGTTGTTGTACGAGAGGTCCAGCGACTGCAAGCCCTCGCACTGGGACAGGCTCGCCGGCACGGGACCGGTAAGCCGGTTCTGCCACGCGTAGAACAAGGTCAGGTTGCGCAGCCGCGGGAAGTCGATGCCGATCTCGCCGGACAGCTCGTTGTTGTCCACCTCGATGTCGGTCAGCGACGTGCAGTTGGAGAGCTCCGGCGGGATGACGCCGGTGAGCTTGTTCGTGCTGAGCTGCAGCTGCTGCAGGTTCGGCAGCGTGCCGAAGCTCCTCGGGATGGGCCCGGTGAGCGAGTTCAGCGACAGGTCGATGAGCACGAGCTCCTTGCAGTTGGCGATCTCCGGCGGGATCGTGCCGACGAGCTGGTTCTGCCACAAGAGCACCGTCTGCAGCTTGCGCAGCTGGCCGAGCTGCGGTGGGATCGGGCCGGAGAGGGAGTTCTGGTACAGGTACAGGCTGGTGAGCTCGGTGCAGTTGCCTATGCTCGCCGGGATCGAGCCGGTGAGCATTGCGGTGTAGATGGCGATCGTCTGGATCTTCTTGAGCTGGCCGATCGTCTCCGGGAGGCTCCCGGAGAGGCCGGTCTCGGCGAGGCCGAGCATGGTGAGGTCGGTGCACCCACCAATCTCCGGCGGCAGCGGGCCCTTCAGCGCCTGGTTGCCGCCGGCGCGCAGCACCTGGAGCTTCTTGAGGTTGCCGATGGTCGCCGGAATCACGCCGCTGATCTCGTTGTCGTAGAGAGTGAGGTAAGTGAGGCTGGTGAGGTTGCCAATGCAGTCGGGGATGGCGCCGCGCAGCGAGTTGGTGTTGAGCGCCAGCGACTGGAGCTTCCCGAGCCGGCACAGCTCGGCCGGGATGGCGCCGGACAGCTGGTTCTTGCTGAGGTCAAGCGTGGTCAGCTCGGCGAGGTCGCCGAGCCCCTTGGGGATCGCGCCAGTGAGATTGGTGCCGGAGAGCACCAGCGTCTTGAGCGAGGCCCCCAGCGGCTGCATCCCCTCCGGCANAAGCCGTACAAACTTTATTTATCGGCTTTTGATCATGCAATCGGCTCTGTCTTGATTCAAGAAGTTGATGGGAAAGAACGAGTTATATTCTATTTAAGCCGAAGATTGCTAGATCCTGAAACTCGGTACTCATATGTGGAGAAGCTTTGCCTTTGTTTGTATTTTTCTTGTACAAAATTAAGGCATTATTTGCTATCGGCCGAGTGTACTGTGATCTGTAGAGAGGATGTGATCAAGTATATGCTATCAATGCCAATCATGAAAGGAAGAATTGGCAAATGGGTTTTTGCTCTGACAGAATTTGATCTCAGATACGAATCGGCCAAAGCGGTAAAAGGGCAGATAATGGCTGATTTAGTTGCTGACCATTGTGGACCTAGCGTTGATGCTGGCAAGCAATGCACTATGGAGCTTGATGTATCTGGTCCGATGGAAAAGGCCAATGTGGTTGACGCGGTTCCTTGGACTATATTCTTTGATGGTTCTTCTTGTAATGATGGTTGCGGAATCGGTCTGATTATTATTTCGCCTCGGGGGGCAAAGTTTGAATTTGCTTTTCCAATTGAGAAATGCACAAATAATCAGGCGGAATATGAAGCATTGATGAAAGGTCTCCAGATTCTTAAAGAAATCGGCGCTCAGTTTGTTGAGGTATTTGGAGATTCTTTGCTGATTATCAATCAGTTACTCGGCAAATATGATTGCAAGATGGATGCTTTGTTATCTTATTTTGAAAAGTGCCGAGATTTGATTAGTCAGTTCGCCTTGGTAACTCTTAAGCATGTTCCAAGACATCATAATGAAGAAGCAAATCGGCTGGCACAAAAGGCGTCTGGCTATCGGCCTACGTCCGATGTAATGGTACAGGAGATACCAGAAGGAGATTGGAGAAAAGAAATCGTTGAATATTTGAAGGATCCTTCTGTCAAGACTTCTAGGAAAATACGCTATAAATCGATCAGACATGTCTTGGTTGAGGGAGTGCTTTATTTTCGCTCGATTGATGGAGTCCTGTTGAGATGTATCGGACCTAAAGAAGCCAAAGTTTTGATGGGAGAAATTCATGAGGGTGTCTGCGGGGCTCATCAATCGGCGTTCAAGATGAAATGGATGATAAGAAAGAATGGGTATTATTGGCCGACGATTCTAGAAGACTGTTTTGAATATTATAAAGGATGCCAAGAGTGTCAAAGATATGGAAATATTCAAAGAGCTCCAGCATCGGCCATGAACCCTGTTATTAAGCCATGGCCGTTTAGAGGATGGGGAATTGACTTGATCGGCCAAATTTTTCCACATTCAAGTAAGGGGCACAAATTCATATTAGCGGCAACAGATTATTTCACCAAGTGGGTTGAAGCTATTCCTTTAAGGGAGGTGAAGACACAGAATGTTATTGAATTCGTTAGAGAACACATTATTTACCGATTTGGAATTCCACAGACGATCACGACAGATCAAGGTACGATGTTTACATCGGACGAGTTCAAAAATTTTGCTGCTGATATGGGTATCAAGCTTCTTAATTCATCGCCATATTATGCACAAGCCAATGGTCAAGCTGAAGCCTCCAATAAAAGTTTGATCAAGTTGATTGATAGAAAGATTGAGGAGTATCCAAGAAAATGGCATATTGTGCTTCCTGAAGCTCTGTGGGCCTATCGAATGGCTTGTCATGGATCGATCAAGGTTTCTCCGTATGAGCTGGTTTATGGACATGAAGCCGTTCTTCCATGGGAAATTTGTACTGGATCAAGACGTATCGAACTTCAGGATAAATTAAAGGCCGGCGAATACATGGAGCTCATGAATAGTGAGTCCGATGACTTGGCTGTTCGTCGGCTGCGTGCTCTTGAAAATATTGAGGCTAATAAACTTAGAGTAGCGAGGCATTATGATAAGAAAGTTAAAGGGAAAGAGTTCAAGGAGGGCGATCTTGTCTGGAAGGTTATTCTGCCAATTGGTTCTAAAGATCCCAAGTACGGCAAGTGGTCACCAAACTGGGAGGGACCTTATCAAGTCGTCCGATGTGTTCCTGGAAATGCTTATATTCTACAAACACTTGAAGGAGAAGTGTTTCCTAAAGCATTAAACGGGAAATATTTGAAGAAGTACTACCCTAGCATTTGGGTAAACTCATAAGAGCCGATGCTATGCGTCAGGCTTGAAAGCCGATGGAAAATCGCCTCAAGAACAAAAATAAGAGCCGATGCGATATGCATCGCCTTAAGGGCTATATACAAACAGAGAAAAATACATTACATCATCAAGCCGTTCGATGACGGATCAGGCTGTTTGAAAAGGGATTGCATATATATTCATATATTTCTCATACAGAAGGATTTCAGAAGATAAAAGGATCTAGTAGGCGCCGATGTACTTTGTTCATCATTGCCAGAACAAGACTAGAAAAGGAAGGGCAAAAGGAAGCGCAAGTTTGAGGAGATGTCTTCTTCCTTGAGTCGAAGAAATCCGCTCTGGATGCAGTCCCTTGAAGAGCGCGCCGGTGGACGCTCTGCCCTAGCCTGTAAAGGGCACTCTATTACACCCCTCTGAAAAACCTTCCCTTTGGTGAACCATGAGAGGAACCTCACGAGGATTCTTCTAGCAGAAGTTCCACCTGGATTCACTGCAGGGTCAGAAAAGGGGGGAGTACCCTATACTTCTTCACGAGAATTCTTCTAGCAGAAGAGAAGGAAGGAGTCGGATCTTGTATCAAATAGAAGGAGTTTATGCTCTACCATGAATATTAGCTGCGCCATGGCTAAAGGATGGTGGAAGAAGAGGGCATGAGGCGAGTATTTATAGCCGGCGGTCGATGGACGCATTAGAAGAGAAATGGAATCCAAGGGGCGCTCGTGGAAACCGTCCGAATGAAGAACAGTATTCTCGTGGAGATGTGGCATTGATTCAGAGCTGCCGTAATTGAAGGAGGGGCGTCTTTTGAGGAACTGCATTGAAAAGTCGTATCGCCTGGGTCAGAAGACGCATGGATACCCGTGAGGTAAATGTAGGGATCCATATCTGTTCATTGTCAGAGATGTTATTGCCCGGGAGAAAGATCGAGGAACCGCGCAGTGCAGGATGGAAAATTTCGGCACGAAAATCGGTGAAGAAGTTATGATGACAGATACGAATTTTGGAACAAAATGATATTTTATTCCAAAATTGGGGGGCATGTGTTGACACCGGATTTTCGCACCTGACATGCTGAGTCAGATGATGACGTGGTGAGGTTGAGACTGCGCAGTGGACCCGTTGACTGGTCAAGGCCGAAGGTGACAAAGAAGGAAGCCGATGCTGAAGAGGGGTCCGATGAAGCAGGAGTTCGACCCGATGACGAGTTCAAGAAGAAAGACGCGTCGGCTAAGGAGGAGGCGTATCAGATCCAGGGACTATTTCCTTTTCAGAAGGCGTATGAGAGTCCCGTTCTATCTTAAGCTTAGTTTACCTTATTTAGTTAGTCTGGTCCGATCAGGACTCTCTATGACCAGGGTATAAATTTGAACCCTCGTCCATTGTAAAGAACTATTCTCACAATCAATACAACCCGGCTTCACGCCAAAACCCTAGTAGTAGTTATCGACGAAGCTCATTGGTGGACGGGCTGCATCAGTTCTGATCTCCGGCTTACCAGTAAGTTAGTCAATTTATCGAACTAGTATAGGCTTTGAATTGAGGCGCATCGCCCTTTCTCGTTTATACTGTTCAACCGATTTATCTCTGGATAATCAAGATTGATATAGATTCCCTACGTCGGAGCTAGATCAATATTGATTATTCAACAGATTATCGTTTATCGGACTACACTTTAAGCCTAGATTCCCTACGTCGGAGCTAGGTATCAAGATTAGTCTAGATTCCCTACGTCGGAGCTAGAGTAATCTTGGTTACTAAAGGTAGTCTTTGCGGTTTGTTGGAGTTGCTAGATTGGTTTAGATCTACGCCATGTGAATCAATTCTACTTCTTCAACGGCTTTGAGCATTGGTCTTGGTCCGATTTAAGCAATATTTATCTTACAGCATCGTTCTATGTCCGATCCTGCCTTGTGGTTTAATCTAGTTGTTCTTTGAGTATTACACTGGTGTAGATTCCCTACGTCGGAGCTGGATCTTTGTAATACGCTTAGATTAATCTTTGATTGTCATGCTTGGTCTAGATTCCCTACGTCGGAGCTAGGTTCATCTTGATTAGTTAAAGGAAGCTTTGGTTATGCCTATTGCTATTTGAATGTTAAGTGTGGTGTAGATTCCCTACGTCGGAGCTGGATCTCGCTTAATTGTTTGGTAGCATATCTTAGAATCAGAACGAATCTGTTAATGTTTTACCTGCTTATTTTGCTTAATCTGATCAACACCTGTGCGAGCATCTTGTTTAATTGAAAGGTTGATGAATCGAGTCTGATTATCTAGCTATCTGATCTGATCATAGTTGGAGAAATCTAGATTCCCTACGTCGGAGCTAGATTTCTCTGAAAAGGCTATAGTCCGATTGGTTAGTTAGATGGTCCGATAAGACGAGTCAAACTGGCAATTAGACAAGATGGACAATGTATCGGCTTACACTGTGATTATTTAATATCTTGTTTCAAGACATAGCTGATCCATTATTTTACATATTGGCCTTGTTTCACGCTTTATTTCATTATTCAAAGGCTGATCTGTTATATCAATCAAGGTCCGATCCTGATTGGTCCGATTCTGAGGTCCGATTTGGATGTCTGATTGAGGTCCGATCACCCGGTCCGATTGACGTCATCAATGAGGTCCGATTTTGAGGTCCGATCGGTATCGGCCGATACGTGTCTGATTGGGTCTTGGCTACAATTCGACGCTACTCCATCGTCTGAAATAGAGCCGGCACAATCATAGAGCAATTTAACTGTTTTATTCCCTTGTCAATTTCAGGTCAAATTGACTGGCACGCCGCGAACCTGAACTGGAGTGTAGACTGGCACTGGAGCGAAGCTGATCTCCCTGGTCTTCGTGTGCTGCACGCGGAGGATACGATCGCCGATTTTCCGCGTCAACAATTTCCTATAGAAAATCCATCTTACACAGATCTAACCTGCAGTATTCTTTCCCTGCGCTTGTCTCATATCCGCACTAACTTCACTAGCAGTCTGTCACCGATGATTGCACATATAGCATGAGGTTATGTTTCTATCCGTGTTAAAACATTTTCTTGTGGCATATTATACCACAACATTTTGATTGTATCACTTTGATGTAATCTTCTAAGATCAACGAATCTTCCGTTATCGAAATAATATCATACTATAACATTTGAAGTGTTTCTATGATATCACTCCACTACTGAGGATTACTGTGATCATCCGACAAGAAATTGTGCTCTTGCACATGGACAGAGAACTAAACTGTTCGGAAGTCTAGCAGTAGCCACTAGCCTCAGTCATGAGGACAGTTTACTAGCCACTAGCCACTAGCCTGTGTGGTACATAAACCACCTGTAAATTCATAAAATATTTCTTTTTCAGTTCATCAGTATTCATATGGACAGTTTACTGTTTCTGCATCTTCTGTGTGGTACTATTTTCCAAAGTTCAAAGAGCATGTTCACATCACATGCCTAACTTTCTGAAGAAACCGAAAGTAGTGCAATAGAAAACAAGAGCCGGCAAACTCTTATTACTGTCTGTGAACTCAATCATAGGCACCAGAGGGAGTGTCCTCGGTTAAAGAAAATGAGCAATTGTGGTAGAATAAGCCAGGAATCTTTGGGGGCACATGCAGTAAAGGAGTATAGGTTACCTAGTATAATACCTTAGGCAGATAAAATATTACCAACTTAACCGTGCAAAAGGGTGGCCACACGCTGGAAAGTAACAGAAAAGGATTAGGTGCTAGCTTAGTGAAAATCTGAAACTTTTAGGAAGAGCATGGACATGTCTTTGAGTAGAAGGGACTATAAGGGCAACCATATTAAGAGAACATTTAAGATATGTTAGTTGAAACATTTGAGTTGATCACCTAAGTTAATTGGCATCTTCTTCGAGACTCAACTAAATTCAAATTTCATATTCAGTGAAACATTATCTCAAATTAGCTTTGTGTTAGTTGTAGTATGGACTGAGTCAATGTCATCCAACAAATAAACCACAAGAGCTGAAAATACAACACTTTTAGGTTAAAAATGCGATCAAATGAGCGACGGCAGCCGGCTTAGGGGACATGTTAGGTGTCACACATGGCTCACACAGTTTAAGTAATAGGGATGGAAGCATCATGGGAATACAAAGAGGGCTCTGGATTTAGATCCCATCAAGTGCTGTGAGCTAATGGTGGTGTGATCACAACATGGGCCACATGGTTAAGTTATCAGCGAGGACTTATCGCGGGTTTAAATAAGATGAAACTTGTACCTTGTTCTAGCTGTGATGCATGTTCTTTTACATCTCATTCTTCCGTTAGTTCTCTGACATCAGAGCATTTTCCAGCCTTACTTGCAGCCAAGATCTGATCTGATCCTGTAGTAATTTAAAATTTCACAGAACATGGCTGAACTGTTATGTACTTGGATAGATAGATAGATCCAGTTGATGAGTTCCTGCAGGCACAGTGATCAAAAGCAGGCCATGATTGTTGGCATTACATTTACCGAATGTGACCTCTGTCAGTTTCAGAACATTCTGCTGCAAAGAAGCTGCAGAGGTTAAACAATGATGCAAGAAGGATTAACATTTAATTACCCTGCCATTAGACGCTTCCTCCAACGTGTTCTTTGCCGAGCGCTCATGCTAGTCAGGAGGCAAATTATTTGATATTTACCAAACGCAGCGAATTTCACTTTTACATTAGCACCTGTAAATTTCAGTACTGAACTACTTCAGCTGATGGACACGAATCTCTTGCTTGCTAACTGATAAAGAAACAATACTAGCTAGCTGACATCTCTAATGTCTTCTTTTTATTTATGAAACATTTTTTTTTTGAAACGATAACAGCTGTAATGTCAAAAGATAATTTTGCTAATGACTACAACATTTACTTATTTTACCCCTAGTGACTTCTGTAAAGATGGTACATTCTACTACTAACAAAATGCTACAGCTAAAGATAGCTGCAGAAAGGTAAAGGTCTCACGCAGTCACTTCTTGCTTCCAAAGTGCAATGCCTAAAGGACTACTGGAGAGTAGAGACAGCTATCCAAGGTTTCTGGTCTGGCAACTGCCGCCCCAAATTGCTGCGGTTGGGGGTGTTCTGTCTGCCTCGGTCTATGTCTATGTGATCTGGTGAGCTTGCCATGGTTCCCAAGCTTCAAAATTTTGCCAGGACACGTCAAGAACAAATTGAGCTAAAATATTTAGGAAAACTGAAGTACATAATGTTTGGACTTGGGCACAACGCTTTTGGAGATTTTGGAGCTCACATACATCCACAACATAACAAAGCAAGGGATCTGGTTGGGCCATGAGATATGAATGAAAAGCCAAAGTTTAAGGATCAAACCACATCTCAACTAATCTTTGTGACTCCTTTTCGTTCTCCACGTGGTAACACCACTGATCAGCCGCAAAGCGGGTTAGGAGGTCTCTGCTTTATCAATGAAAAAAGCACAATCTCGTGCTTGTTTCGTTCAAAGCGGGTTAGGAGGCCATCATAATTCATAATTTGCATGAGCAATCTCATAATGCAATACTCGCTGCGGAACATATCCATTGCAAACTTCTCAGATCCTCATCGGAAAAGACCTTGATCTCTAAACATAACCGAGAAATCCCTGCGGATCAGCACGCGTTTATCAGCAGGATGTGGACTGCCACCATGGTAGTTCAGGGGGCACTACTCCAAGTTTCTTTCTTTCCCCTATAAAACTTCCCAGAAAAGAGTGGTTTGTCCTGCGCTTTGGAGCACAAGGCCGGTCACATCGATTTGCCCTGCCTGCCCTGCCCTTTTCAGGATCGTTTCAAAGACTTGCTCTTGCTCAGCATGGTGCTTAGAAGAAGCCATGGAAATGTATAAAGATTACAGTGCTGTGATGTGTTGAGGCGTTCAGTGCAGTGGCAGTGCCATGGGTCACTGTCTTCAGTGTCCCCTAGGCGCAAGACCTAGTGGTTGGCGACGATTTTGTGCTCCCTGGTTTTCAGGAATTTGCTGGCTTAACGCCCACATCACTGTCTTCATCTTTTTTGTGCCTCTGGGCACTAATCTATTTCTGTATCAGGAGTGGGTTATTATGTGGGCCATAAAGACTGATTAGTTTGCAGTTGGGTGTGATTATGCACGGCCATTTTATTGCCTTTAGGAGGGCCACTAGAGTAAAATATACAAACAACATCAAGTGATTTTTTTTTTCAAAAAAGATATTGGAGATTTGCAGCATTTTGTCAAAGAAAACAAGCAGAAGATACACCCAAAGGAGCAGTTCAAAATTTTGAAGTACAAAAGTTTTTTTTTGAAGCATTAACAAAAAGAAAGAACCTCATGGTGCTTTGACTGAATGTGCAATTGTGCATGCTTACAAACTGCAGGCCAATTAGAGGAAAAGACAGCTTTGGCTGATTCGATTACCAACTCTATATATGATTGCGCTATCAGCCTTGGATGTTTCTGAGATGATCAAAATTTGGACTTCGCCATCTATCGGCGACAATTATGGAGCATTAGAGTTGGGCCTGCTGATGCATTTGTATATATGCATCTCTGCAGGCGTGTTGAGTGCCTGAATGTGCATTCCAGTCAACATCAGTGCAGGACTTTTTTTTGAGTATGATGTGTCATTCTGCTAGCTAGAAAAGCCTAGACCATTATTGTAGATTCGTTTCTCCAATTTGCTTTTCATAACTGTTTTGCACAGCTTGCTTGAAATTAAAAACCACAATTCGACTTTAATCGAATCCTTCTGCTAGGCTTTCTCAAAACATAAAAGAAAAGTGGAAAAGCCATGACTGCTGTGCTGCATGCATGTCTAGACTCTGAACCTCTGGGCCGCCATCAGGATCAGGAGTTCAGGACCATCACTGATCACTGAACAAGCCATGCACGCCTGCCTGCGGTACGTAGCGCCTCGACGCCTGGGGCATGCTTTGCACGCAGCTCGGCAGGTCTGCAGCGCCTCCTTGGGACGATGAACGCTAGCCGCAGCGTGCCCACCCACGCCGTACGGGGTCGGTCCTGCACCTCGGAACCAGCACGGCTTCCAGAAAATTCAGAGACACGATGCAGAAAAAGTTTGCGTCGCAGAATGTCCGAAGGCCGTCAGAATAGTGTGCCAGCACCAGCAGCCTGAGACGAGGTATATTTGTTCAGAGACAGCGTGAGGACGGGCCAAATCACCATGTCAGCAGCAACAGAAGGCCCACGCTTTGTGGCTTTTCTGCTCATGTGTGATGAAGGAGATTTTTAGATGACTTGGCCGAAATTTATCCGTCCTCATGAGGGGATGGAATAATAGTCCTGATTCCTGAATGGAGGACGGAACCGGGAAAAGGAACCAACTATAACTAGTAATATTTTTTAATGCATAGATAAATACTCCTATTTTTATTTACATGTCACGTCCTAAGACAAACTTGGCTAATTTGACCAAATCTATAGAAAAAATAATAACAACTTATAATTCCAAATTTCTAACACTTATAAACTAAAAGGAGTGGCTACAGTGCTAAATGTTAATCTTCGAAAGGGGAAAGATGTGTTCCTTTGGTCTCTCCACAAAAATAATTCATTCTCGGTGCATTCAATGTTTAAACATCTCGACAGCAGTGGTGTTAGAGTCACACAATTACCATTAAAGATTAAGATCTTTATGTGGTACTTGAAAATTGAGTTGTTTTGACTAAAGATAACATAGAACAAATTGGAATGGGAACAAATACCGCAACTTCTATAGTTATGTTCAATCTACTAACCATATTTTTTTTCAATTGTTATTATTCTAAATTCCTTTGAAGGCCTCTACACATAGTATTTGGAATTTCACCACCAACAAGCTTAAGTGATCCTTTTGATAACTGGGCCAAACATGGGGGACTGAAACGAAATCCATATTTATTGACGGGGCTGCAACTTTTCGTTGGGCAATTTGGAACACTAGGAATGAGGTGGTTTTTGACAAATGCCATCCGAATTTTTTTTACAAGTACTATCCAGGTGAACATAGTGGCTCCGGTTCTGGACCAAATTGTAGCGAAGTGAGAGTGACCACAAGTTTCTGATTAAGGCATGTCTATCCCTGGAGATGACCGCGCTACATTTCTTTACTTCGAATGGATGGTCCTTTAGTTTACGGATTGGTATTTAAAACTCTTTTTTCCCAAGAAATATGTGAGCTTGTAGCATGTTGCTACTGCTTGTAATAACGGTGGACCGATCCCTCTTTCTTGGAGGATGGTGAAGCCGGAACTCTTTTCCGTTATCTATTTTTTTTTACCAAATTTGTTTCACTGAGTCTACCATGGAATGTATTTTATAGTGCATTATTATATAGTATAGTTGTTACTATATCTTTCTATAAATTTGGTCAAAGTTGGCTAAATTTGATTTAAGACAAAACTAATGCTACATGTAAAAAAAGTTGGAGGGAGTAGTAATCTAAATCATTTAACAAATCAAATAAATGTTTACGTGGCCCTACTAGCTCCGTCCTGCTTGGATGTATTTTAATTTAGGCTCATATAGCTATTGCTTACTCTCAAGAAATTAATGCTTGTAAATAAGTTTCATGCCTCCAAAGTCCAAACTCTAAAGCAAATACTAAGATCCCTATCCCCAAAGAAATCCGGACGCAGGGAGGGGTTCAGGCACTGTTCGGTCATTTTTTCGCGGGCGGGCCGTGCTGTTTTCGTTTTCGGCCCACGTGCTCTTTGGCTGTTTCCTAGCCCGTGTCCCGCGACGAAATCGGGCCGCATACGCGTCCTGCCGGTCCGCTGCTTCAACCGTGTTTCTAGGGTTCATCGACGCTTCCCCGCTGTCGCCTTCGTCTTCAGTCCGCCGCCGCTGTTCCTCGCGGCCGTTCTCATCGTCAGGTCCGTGCTCTCAGTTCTTCGCGGCTTGCCGATTCGATGCGTTCCCTCCACTTGCTTCCAGCCCTCACTCTCCCTGTTTCCGTTCTGCGTGCGTGGCGGTGTCGTCCACCGCTCTGTGACGGCCTTTCTGTGCGAGCTTCCGCGTCGCCGGTCGCGCCGCTTCCTGCCTCAGCGGCGCTCAGGTGGGCGCCTGCGTTCCTCCCGGCCTTCCTGTTCGCGGGTATAGAGGTGCGTGATTCGCACGTTTCTCTATGGCGGATTGGGTTTGCAGATGTGGCCGTCTTTCTTTGCTTTTCATGATTTCTGCCTTTTGACCTTCCTGTGCGGGTTGGCTCGGTTCTGGAGGTCTGCCTGGCTCGCGCCGTCTGCACCTCTACTCCCTGCGCTTGCGTTGCTGGCTGCGGTGGTGCCATGGCCTGCTCCTTCTTCTTCATGGGCGGGAGTCGATCCCCCCTTTTTGTCTTCAGGTCAGCTCCCCCACTGCCTTGCGAAACCCCGATAGCTCCCGCTTCTCTTACTTGCAATCAGTGGGTGTCTCTGCTTGCTAGGTTCCAGGAGATCGAACCCAGCGTGGGCTGGGCTGGAGGAGACAGTTGCCTCTCCAGATATCATGTGTTGTGCTCACCTAATTTAATTAGTTGGATGTGGGTTTGGGATCATTGTCGCGGGGCTCAATTGGGGGTTTTCAGTGTTGGATTGGGGCTCAGTTCAGTCCAGTAGGAATATGACTTAGCAGATAAAATTGTTTAGAAACATCTCTATTGTTCAGTTCAGATGACGACTTCTGCAAAAATAGTGCTCAACTTCTATTTCCACTCAAGCAAGCAGTGCACCTGCAAGTCTCTCAGCACTACCTTTCATAGAGTTTCACTTCTGTCTCCATTCTTCCTACGATGATGGTGCCGGCTCCAGCCTCCGCCCCCTCTCCGACAGCATGTCTGACTTCCTCATGGGCTCCGGCTTCGAGCACCTCCTCGACCAGCTCGCACAGATAATTACCAGGACATTTTGCTATCTCTCTCTTCACAATGGGATGGGATAGACACTATAGTTTAGGGGCTCAAATGGCATGTCTTTTGATATAGAATCTAAGATTCAGATGAGAACTTTTGGGAGAGGCACCACTTCATTCTTGCTTATGTAACAATTGATAGCTTTATACAATAGTCAATAGTATTCTTCTATAGCTGAAATTGAGTCAGCTGTCATTTTCTAAGTGAATGAGACTCACAATTTTTTTCCCAATTTTGTAACATACACTACATGCCTACTATTTAAAATTATGAAGGAATGTATGTTCCCATATGCATCCTGTTCCATGAGAAATTTATTTGTCCTGGCTCCTTAATAGCTTTCATTAAACAACGAGTAGGATAATTTGTAAATTATTATTGGTTACAATCTGTTGTACTTGGCATATCAGGTGGGATTCACAGCATCAGATCAGATGGATCTATTGATTGAGCAAATTAAGATGCTCGCTGGGGAGGTTGCATTTGACACGAATTCACTGAAAAGGCTAATTGAGCAATGCATCGATGACCCTGAAGGTGGCACAAAGGACCAAGTATTCCCGACCCTTTACTATAGCAATTTTTCCTTTTTGCCTTTTTGCTCAGTATCAATTTTGTTTAAATGAAAGATGCAGCAGTGTTCAATGGTGCAACATGAGTTATTTTTGGAAAGAAATTAGTATCTTACAAATAGCAAAGGCTGCAAAAATTGAAAGCAGCAAACTGGTATATAGCATAATAATTAGCCTGTTCTGTTCACTTGCATGGCTGGCAAAATATAGCATGATAATTAGCCTGTTCTGCTCACTCGCATGGCTGGCAGAATAACATTGCACGTAGCCGGTGCAACCAGTTTTAAAATCTGTTGTGTCCTTGCTCATGATATCTGCAGAATTTAGCCCGTGAAATCTAACAAAAGAGAAGGCATATGCGAGCCCTAGAACAACACATCATGGAAAGTGGTGAGGCATCAGTTGCTAATGCTTCCATGGTGGATATGTAGCAGGTGATCTGTCCACCATATGGATGTTTCTCTTAAATAGTTTTTTGTGCAAATTTTCTCCCTTCAATGTCAACATGTTTTGTTTTGTGAAAACAGACTATTACAAAACTGACAGCTCAATGCAGTGAGAAGGCCTTGAGTTACAGGTGATCTTCTTGAACTTCCACTGTGATTTTCGTCAAGCTTGATTACCTCAAAACGTTTTTTACAGATCTAATTGTTTGTGCTTTTCTGTGGAACAGTTAAAATCAGCTGATAATCGTGTTCTTCTGGAGCAGTTACAACAGAAGGTAATTATACTTCCCATCCCATTGTGAAGAGCGTTCTCCAACTTCCTCTTGCTATTTCTCTCTTCAAATGATTACCAGGTTGCAGGAATTTCTGTTTCCTTGCTCCTCTCTTTTTGTGTAATTGATTGAAAATGAATATCTGCTTGATTGGAGGAGTATGCCTAAAAAAATATAGTGTTTTTTCTCTGTGGTTGGGATGTGAAGACCTGATATGTTTTGTTAATCAAATGTAGGTGGCTAAAATGCAGAACAAAGTGAATCCAAAGCAAGAAGGAAATCTCAAGAAAACTACCAACCCAAGTCATACAGGTTTCTGTAGCGTGGATGTTGTGCTTTGTGTGCGGTAGTGTGCCTACATGTATATGTCCTCGACATGGAGCCTGGTCCATGCCTGTATGTTTTCATGGTACGGACTAGCTTGGTGTGGCTGCTTATTGTGATGTTTGTTATCAATACTATCCTGTTTAGGTTTCCGCGGTTTTGCTTTAGTACTGTGCCTGATTGTGCAAAAAAATTGCCTTTGTCTACCCTTTACCTATCTTTTCTTTAGGGCTGTTTTTTATTAGTATGCACAATAGCCAGCTGCGCGCATGCACAAATGTCGACATGACAGCACCCTATATGCACAGGCGCAGCGAAGCGCGCCCATCTTCCTAGTTCATTACAACCAAGGATGCATTATCAGTTTATCATGAGATGTGGATTGTTCTATTGTAGATGTATCTCGTGGGCTCGTGGCTATGCGCCATGGATGCAGTCCATGGGCCGAAGGGCATCGATGCCGTAGCCCACTGGCCTGTTCATTCAAAAACTAAATCGGCCACAAATGGCTCGGAGGCTGCCGGGATCCTATACATCGGACATCCGGCTGGAGTCTTCTAAGATTGGTGAAAAACACATCAACGACCATGATTTCGTCTTCTTCCCTGCACAAAGCTCCCCGACCAAACCTTTTACTGCACCTCTGAGCGGCCGACGCCTCGTTCCTGTGGCCGGCGGCGCTCGCCTCTGTGGCCCACGCCCGCCAAGGGGCGGAACCTCCCATGGCCGGTGACACCTGGCAGCGTGCCACGGAGCCTCATTTATTTATGCAAATAAAAGGTATATAGTAAATATATACATAAAGTTTATAGATTGAAATATGTAACAAAGTTTGTCTAACAAAATTATAAAACCACACTTATATAAAAAGTTTTGCTATAAAACTTTGAAACAAACAGAATTAGAAACAAAAGGATAAAAATGAGAAAAAAATACAAGTCTCGTGGACAAAGGGAACTATAATTTGGAGTATTTACATGTCCATATATGTTATATGTATGACCGCATTGTAGAAAAATGATATACATTTACATATGTTGAGAAATCAACAGAGCATTACCTTAGTTTCAAAAGACAAATACTAATAAAGATAGTGATTTTGAGTCAAGATAATGAAAAACAAATAGATTTATTGTATTTCAACGAAGCAATTAATTATCTGAATAACGCATCACCGGTCGGGGAGGGAGGATTAGATTATCTGAAGGAAGACGATGCGCGTGGGAGCGGTGGCACTTCTCGCTGGGTGAATCTAGCCAGGGTCGGCTCCATTGAAGGAAGGAGTCAAGCGTACATTAAACATTATTTTATACAGGGATTATAATTTCATCGGGGTCGGCTGACCCCGACAAAAAAGGCCTAGATATGCCTGTTGCTTTTGATCGTGGCTTCAATGTTCGTTTGTTGGCAATGAGGACGAGACATTTTATTTGCCTTTGGAAGTTGAATGGTGATCTACGATAATTCTTGGATTACTGGTATATTAATTCACACACAATCACTATATCTTTGTCGTGCAAGTGCAACACAAATGATGCCACGCATGACACAATCAAAGTGTTGCAGTGTCTGTCCGTAGAGATTTTAGAATTTTGGGTCTCAATTTGCAAACTTGCGCAAGCCTTTTAGAATTTAACACCAGAGCTGCAGTTTGGGGGCAGAGCTATAGAGCAGCAGTAGAGGCAGGTGACGGCACATTAAGTAGTGATGCTTGTACCTTCAATTATCTGATGCAGAGTGAGACCTACAAATCTACAATGGATGGTGGTGCACAACAAAATGGTAGAACGGCTCATCATTAATCATATGCCCCCTGTAGTTTCAATATATGCATTTTAGAAATATAGCTCGAAATGTAAAATTTTTTGCATTAAGTAAATACAAACATATGACATAGACCAGCCAACCAATGCAATTCTATGGATCACGAGATATGTCCATCCATACGACAAACTTAGAGCAATTGCGAATTTTCAGAAACCCATGACATTCAGCTCAAAACTCATTTTTCCTAAAGTTGTGGCTCGTAGTCATAGTTTCACTACATATTATATAGGTGACTCTTCACAAACAAAAACAGTAACAATGTACCTTCCAAATAATGATATTAGTCTCTCCTTGTGTTTTTGGAGCTTTGTGGTAATAGTTTATCTTTTTCTGATTTTAGATTTGGTGTTCTATGTATAATTCTATATGTAAATCATTAAATTCATCTGAGTACAACTTATCTATTTGCCTTTTATTACCTAACCTCAAAATCATTATATTTGTCAGTATTTATTTTTTGAAACTAAGGTCATGTTGTACTAATTCCTCAACATATGTATATGCATATGATTCTTTCACAATACAGTCTGACATATATGAACATGTAAATAATTCAAATCATAGTTTTTTTGTCCATAAGACTTGTTATTTGATAGATATTCCTCAATGCAATTTCGAACGAGCAATGCAATGGATAAACACAAAAAAGACAATGAAGTATAAATTATTTACAAAGTACTTCATATTATATGCAACTAGTATAAAATATAAGAAAAAATGGACTTCTATTGTCATAACATAAATGCTTGTAAAAATGCACACATGTAGTAATCATCCGTGCTTGTAATTTTTTGGACAACTGTTTAATTGGTGGAAGGTGTTATTT
This sequence comes from Alloteropsis semialata, assembly GCA_004135705.1. Lineage (NCBI taxonomy): Eukaryota > Viridiplantae > Streptophyta > Magnoliopsida > Poales > Poaceae > Alloteropsis > Alloteropsis semialata. The sequence goes on from CM014275.1 coordinate 9,979,299, forward strand.
TCGCCGATAACAAGGTGCCACATATGATGTCCATCGACAACAAGATGACAACAATAATGACTTCATTAATCTCAAGATCTACTAGACCAATGTCTCGAGTGTATGCTCACATTTTATGGTTGTTTATTTGAAAAAGAACTTGACAATGGCACCACATGTTGATAGTAGATGATAAGGTGTAGTAATAATAAATATCTTAGTGTACCATGGAAGAATGATCTGCAGATATTTAAGTTAATAAGCAAGAAGTGCATGACCTTCTATATGGTAATTGAATCATGACGAGGTCAGCAGATCCGCTCTGACAACGTGATCTTTGGTGATTTTTAAAGATAGACATGTGGGTGATTTCGATGTCAGACAAGCTTTCTTAGTGAAGAAATTTGTGCATATCAGTTCCTTTCACTACCGGAGAACGAGCTATCGGTACCGGTTCCAAACCCCCTTTGGTACCGGGTTTTGGAACCGGTACCGCGCAGTCGGTACTAATGGCTTTGAGCCATTAGTACCGGATTTTGCCACCCGGTACCAATGTATTTTTTATGAATAAAAAAAAGCACGCCGTGCTCCAAAGAAGCTCCGTGCTCCAGCTTTTCCAGAAGCTCCGGCTTCTCCACCGTTACACAAAAACAAATTTCACAAACATTCACATTCATACATCCACTGAAGAATCACAAGATTTGGAATCAAGAATCATAAAAATCACCAAAATTTCACAAACATTCACCAACATTCACAAGATTTGGCTTGCCTATATGAATCACAAACATTCACCAACATTCATACATCCATTATCATGGAAACACAGTTTTTCAACAAAGAAATTATCATGGAATCCTTCTTCAATCCTTCTTGCTGTTTCTTTGGATTTGAAGACAGGAAATCAAGACCAAAAAAGATGAAAAACTAAAGTACAAAATCAATACCAATCCTCCATGCCTGCCCGCGCTTGCCGGCCGTCGGCGCCGCGCCCGCNCTTCGTGCCCGCCCTCGCGCCTGCAACCCGCTCGCGGCGGCGGCCCAAGCCCCTCCCCCATGCCAGGCGCCAGTGCTTCTCAGAGAGGGAGAGATTGCTCTAGAGAGGGAGAGAATGCGGCCGATACTTAGCTTTTTTCACCGTGGGAGGGATAAAGATGAGCGGACGCCAGAGAATAAAACGAGAATGAAGTTTTATCTCGGGTCCGATACTTTGGTACCGGGTTGTAATCTCACTCGGTACCAAAGGGGTGACCTTTGGTACCGGGTGAGGTTACAACCCGGTACCGAAGAGTTTAGACCCTTCGGTACCGGTGGTAACACCCTTTGGTACCGGGTGGTGTTACCACCCGGTACCGAAGGGTTCTCGGGGCCAACACATTTAGATCCGGTACCGAAGGGTGCATTGGTACCGGATCTTTAATAATCGGTACCTATGAGGGTGGATCGATAGAGAGTTTTCTGGTAGTGTTTTTTTGCTCCTTCACCTTCCCCTCTCACATGCCTGGTGACAATCACGAGAAACAGGGTAGAAAGAAGATGTACATGGAGCTTTTTTTTTGTCCTCACATAAATGATTTATAATGGGTGGTCCTGTTGTTTATATAGTCTTGATTTCTGAACTAGAGAAAATATGTTTTGTGAGAGCCTACATTGAACTATATGTTACCTTATTTGGCTAGTCCTTTCCTTGCATTGTTGAAGCCAGACTTCCTTGAGAAGTCCATGTTCTACAAACACTATCTACCCATACTAGGACTAGCATTGGGTGGTACACCGCCAATTTACAGATATTGAGCGCCAATTGACAGATATTACCTTAGTGGCATATTTTCACCATCAGCATGTGAGATGTTCAACAGAGTGGCAAGGCCTGCAGGCTTGACTGATGGAGGTTGCTGCTGCACGGATTCAGCCCAACGGAACCTCTCGGCAGCGAGCGTACGGGGACAGGAGGAGCACGAGCAGGGAATGGATCTGAGGTGTGAGAGGGAGGGAGGAAGAAGAAAGGAGAAAAAGAATGTGATGGAGAGAGAGATACAGGATGAGGATCACAATAATGGACATGATTTGAATCCCCAACTCTCAAACAATCGGGTTAAAACCAAATAAATAGACCGAGATTTTTTAAAATCTTGTTTTTAAGTAGATAGTACAAATGAGTGGTGACCCATTTTGTTTTGATCTGACGGAGCTATAGTAAATTTTTAAATAAAAGTTCCTCATATAAAAGTTATATTTGAGCATCTATATAGGCAACGTGTGCAATAATTTGTGCTGTTTAAAGGAGAGTTTATGTCTCGATCGCTAGATATCATCGTAAATATTTCATATATATGATGAATATGAATAGTTACAAGGTTAGTCTGCTTCGAAGGCACAGATTACATATTATGGAAGGAGATGGAGAGCAGGTCGGGCAACGGTAGACAAGACTAGGCAATGGCTCCGTAGTCTCCACGTAGGGAAAAGTCTTGACTCCTCCACCACTGAAGAAACCCTTGTCCATGATGAGCTCCGCCCCCTCCAATGGCCTGAGCTGCTCCTTCTTGCCGCCGTCGTTCGTCAGGTCACCCACCTTGTGCCGATACAACCGTGTCAGACTCCACTCCTGGTACTCACATTTGCTCAGAACGTGCTCGCCGTGCATGAAGTGCGGCGCCGTGATCTAGGCCTCATCATCTGGGCTGCTCGGCTGCAGGAGGCTGCACCTCCGGCTCCAGCGTGGCCGTTGCCCTCCGGCCGCCGCTGCCAGCACCCACACGTCCACCCTCGTCGCCGCCGGCTGGTGCCGCATGACCAGCACGCCCAGCCGCTCCTGGACGTTGGTCAGCTGGCATGTGGCTTTCTTCGGCACCTGCAAGAGCTGAATGCACGGCGGCGCGTCGAAGTGCGCGACGCACTCGTCCTCGAGGTCCAGCGCCATCCACGGTGACCAAGTCGTGGGAGTCATGGAAGCTCGAGTCCGGGGTCAGCAGCGGCACCTCTCGCCACTCCAGCTCGCCCAGGCTGAACACGAGCACGGTGTCGATCGCGAGCCGCCTGTTGGAGGACGAGCTACTACTACACAAGATGCCAACGACCTTGTACTTCCCCGTCATCGGGTGGTAGCCAAAGCTGTACCTCTGGACTTTCCTCGAGGAATAGTCCTCCCACGATACCTGCCCCGGCCGGAGCGCCATCTTCTCGCCGGTGATCGGGTTGGCCACATTGATGGTGGAGACGATGCGACGGGGGTCGAGCTTGGTGGGCACGTCGTCTCTCAGGCAGAGCAAGCCGTTGCACTTGCCGACCATGTTGACGACGCCCTGGCTCCTGGAGCTCCAGAAGGTCCACTCCTGCGGCCTGCGGCACCCGTCCTGTTGGTCGGCAGCATAGACGAAGGCACGGGATTCAGCCGAGCCATAGGTCTTGCTGAAGAAGGCGAGGATCTTGGGGCGGACCTGCCCCTCGGGCTTGCGCTCGTCAATGACGTCGTGCCATTGCTTGCAGACGAGGCGGAGACACCGCCGGGAGCTCGTCGGGAGACGCAGCAGGACCTCCACGAAGGCGTCGGTGGGCAGGCCGAAACCGTCGTCCGCCATTGGCGGCGGCTGCGCTTCTCTTTCAGATCTGATTGCGCGTGACGGGTATAAAAGAGATCACATACGGGCAAATATGGGCTTGATCGAGGTCGCTCGTGCGAGCACGATTCGTCCTGTCACAGAAGGGCCCGCCTGAATGCTACGCGGCGTTAGGGCCCACGGCCCATGCTGCCCTATCACGTACAGAAGGCTTGCGTGGCTGGGCACCATGGCCTACTGATGAACTTTTTAATATTTTTTATGATTTTTCAAAAACAACGCATGAGTGCAAATCTGTCACCCAACCGCCGTTTCATACGGCTGCCGCCGTATGAAACGGCGGCAAGCCCATCTAACCGCCGTTTATGAACCGCCACCGGCGGTTAAATTTTAAAAAACTTATTTTTAAATTATTTTCGTGTGGGAAGGTGAACCTAACCGCCGGTTGAAACGGCGGTAGGGTTCGGCACATGGGCCCGAGCCACCTAACCGCCGTTTCATTCGGCGGTAGGGGGCCGGGCGCACGATGGCATCACCTACCGCCGTATGAATCGGCGGTTAGGTCCCTGGCCCTATAAAACCCTAAATTCAGTTGAAAATCTTATTGTAAATCAGAAAAAAGAAAAACTAGGGTTAGAGTGAGGGAGTGAGGGAGAGGGACATTCAGCGGCGAAGCCCTGCCGGTTCTGCGCGTCGGTTTCTCAGGTAAAATCTACACTCATAGTTGTAGCTTCATATTGATATCACATTTAGTGATATTAGATGTAGTGATATTATATGTGGTGAATTAGTTACTGAAAATAGATTTAGTGATATTAGATGTAGTGATATTAGATGTATTGTTATTAGTTTAAGTGATATTAGATTTAGTTGTTCTAGTTAATGCACACTCACTGTTTTAGTGATATTAAATGCACGTATAGGTCCGTGAAGGTGATTTGATGATTAAGTTTAGTATTTGATTATTGTATTGTTCATTAGGAGGAATAGTAATTCTTCAGTAGTACATCAATGATATGGAATGTTCATACGATCAATGCTTTGCAATTTTTTTGTTTTAGGAGAAGTTCTCATGAACAACCCACGTTAGTATGAGGAGAAACGGGGATATGGAAAATTTTCCAATGAGTGGGATGAAGACGCTTCTGTGCCTCCAGCCTTCCAATGCCCCTATTATTTATGTGGTGTCCCTGCTTATGTTAAGCAGTCCAGGTGTCCTAGCAATGCTGGTAGAGCCTTCTACTGTTGTTGGATAAGGGAAGATCTTGGTGATGCAGCTTCGTACTATTTTTTTTTCCAGTGGATAGCTGATCCTGACAAGTTTGATCCTAGGATTCGTCTTTTCCCATATAGAAAGCATGAGTTGAAACCATATGAGGAGTTTAGGCGTTGGGTCCCTCCTCCCCCGAATCCACCACCAATGACCAAGGAGGAGAAGCAGTTGACTGCTATCGAGTGAATCCAGAACCCTCCATAATGTGACTGTGGAGTGTGTGCGTATCTTCAAAGTCCTAACATTGGGTTTCCGATTAAGTTTACACCTTTCTTTCCGCTGCTCGCTAAAGACCCCTGTAAGATGATTTCTTCTTGTTTCTTATCAGTTGATTCCTATATTTGTGCATCGCTAATGATTTTTAATGTTTGTTGTGGATTTCAGGGGGGTGGCCTAGGTGTGAATTCAATGAATACATATATGGACCGAGATCCCAGTGGCCAACCGAAGCTGAAGTGAGGGAGTTCGAGTCCAAGAAGAAGCCGTGGCCGTGCGATAGCTATCCACCCTCACGGTGCAAGTACGGGGTATTAGCCACAGAAGGTGTTGTTCCATCGGAGCTTGATTTTGGAAAGTTTTGTGGCAACGCGTATGGAGACTATTGGATGAGAATCATGTGGCCTTGTTATTTTATGTGGTTTTGAAAATATTTTTGGAACAGTCTAATTGTGCAATTTGGTTTTTCAGGACGGAAGGACTTGTGACTGGGAGGACTTTCTTGGTCGACATGAATTAATGTTAGAGTTGGGCCGCATATTTGAACCTTGGAAGAGGTTGAAGACTGAAGATATTAGAAACAAGATCAGGAGGGAGTACGGTGTGCCCTTACCAGAAGATGAGGACATCCATGGTCCTATTTACCAAGAAATGGTTCGTAAAACAGGAGTGGAGCTAGGATTTGTAGTGGGATACGCTAACTATGAGAAGATCTTGGCATATTGAAGGACAAATAGAGAGAAGTTCTTGGAATTTGGGATAGGTCCTCTGACTAAGGAGTAGAAGAGAGAAAAAAGGAGGAAGAAGGAAGAGGAGTGTCAGGCATTGAAGGAGAGAGTGAGGGAGGAGAGAGCTCGCAAATACAATGAGGCTAATGTAAAATATCCTTATGGCACATGGGAGCACTATTTTCAGCAGGTTGAAGATGACAAGAAGAATAGGGAAATGGAAGAAATGCAGGAGAGAGAGCTGTCGAGGCTCAGATGGAGGCAATGAAGGCAGTTGTAGCTGACTTGCCTAGTGATGGTGCAGGGACCTCCAGCAGCAATGCACACAATAAAAGTGGTTGATGATGGTTGCGGTGATGCTGAGTACTTAACTACTTTATAATGTGTTATTGTACTGGACTATGTCATGTATTTGCTTGTGTTGTACTAGGAGACAATGTTGAACATTTCCATTTTCATTTCCATGTTATGTACTAGCGGACTATGTATTGCTGAACATTTGCTTATCCATTTGCATGTGATGCATGTCATGAACCAAGGTTATATTTATTGATCTAGACAAAGCAGTACGTTTCATGATTCTAGATAGAGACATAAATAGTTCATTGCACAACATTTAGCCATAGAAGTTGCGACGACTAGAAACGGTAGGAGGCATGAAACGCCTCGTCAAGTTCCTTCTTTGCTCTTCACACAATTGTTCCTCAAGTTGATTGATACGTTCTTGCATCTGAGTTATCTGCTCATCTTTCTGCACAGTCTCTTGAACGAGTTGGTTAACCTGGTGATGTTTCTGTGTATTGTCCTCTTGGAGCTGTTGATTCAGAACGTGGAGGTGGCGGATGTATTCATGCACGTGTGGATCCATTGGACCATCTATCCAATAGGCGAATCCGCAATCTTGGCTCTGAATAAGTGTGAAACTAATTCATTAGAGATAATTGGATATGAAGAAATACGAATTGTAAGTTGGATCCAAACCTTGTAAAGGGGTCAGCGGAAGAAGCGTCGTTCAGCATCACCAAAGTGCTCATAAACTTGAACTACAACATCTAGACCATGGCTGCATTGTGGCCAGAAGTCACACGGCAGGGCATTGTGTCTTCCATAGAAATTTCTAGTTGTCATGTCTAGGTTAGGGTGTGAAGGAGGTGGATCTAGGGGACCATTCATCCAGGACATGGTGATGAGAGTATGTGTGAGAGGCGAATGGAGTGTGATATGGATGCTCATATCTATGGACCTATTTATACCTGAATGAGAGAATTTGGCCCTGATTTCATATATTCTGTTTTTTTCTGACTGACTGCAACAAACACATCTCACGGATTGAATGGCCCACACCATCTCCTTCCTGAGTGACTGCAACAAACACACCTCACGGATTGAATGGCCCACACCATCTCCTTCCTGAGTGACTGCAACAAACACACCACACGGATCCATTGGCCCATTGGCTGGGGTACTTGATGGCCTATTAATATCGCGCTCATTCGTCCACTTGAACCCACATCACAAAAACCAAAATGGCAACCGACGATGACTTAGGGCCAACCATCTATACTGAACTTTCTCCAGAGTTTGCAGAACATTTTCCAATCGAATCCAAGAGCGATTTCGGCCCACAGCACAGCCTCCGACTTTATGAGCGCAGAAAGTTGGTGCACTGGCCAAGATGTATGCACGGTGAGTACTGTGTTGTGCAGGTTCAGCATTCAGCTTCGGAGGGCGGACGGCGATTCTGGCGATGCCCTAGGGGATATGTAAGTCATAACCGTGGATTTGTATGTTTACATCCTGAAGCGCCCCTGCCTAAGCAGAGACTAAATGTGATACAATTATCAGTCCCAGGAGGCTGATACACATTTATTCAACAGATAGTTCAGAACCTTACACTCCCCGATGGGGAGGAAACTTGATACAAGCTAAGACAACTAAAAGGTAAACTACGGCTATGAGCCAAATGATGAACCAGACCGGTTCAACAAAAGGATCAGAGTTATGCGACAGCGACAGCATCTCGGGCAGGACCAAACTCCACAGGCAAAGTCGGGTGCGGGCACGACCACCTACTCGGCGTCCTCAACGACAAAGTCCGGGTCTTCTTCTGGATTTGACAACAACAAGGGTGAGTACAAAAGTACTCAACAAGTCCAACCACACCCACGGAGGGGTTAACACAGAAGTATGCACAGGATAAATCAAGGAATAAGGCTAAGTTTTAATTTGCAATAAAGCTAATTTTACTCATGCAATGGTTTATCAAGGAAAGACTTTAGCAAAGCAAGCTAAGTAACACAACTAATTAAGGTGGGGGTTGATCCACAAAGGATCCAAATTTTAAACGCTACCGGATTTCCCATCCGCCGTAGCTCTTGGCACAAAGCCGAACACAAATCCAAAACACACACTCCAACTCAACCCAAAACCTTTGGTGTTGTGACCAAGCCATAACTCGCCCATGACCGTGGGCACGGCTATTCGAATAGTTTGGAAAACTCTGCAGAGGTGTACACTTTCACCACAAGTAGGGTACCGCAACACGGTCACCTTAGTGCCAGCGCGGATCCTATCGAAGCCATTACCCACCATAGCCAAAACTGCCTAGCCATCACGAGAAAATCACCAAGAGGGTTTATGACACCAAGTCGGCAACCACGTCACTAAGACAACACTTGGTTTTCTCGCTGCACACCTGCCACCAGACAACTAACAGCACGGCTAGTGGGATTTAGACTAAGCCCTTGCACCATACAAGAGTCGAGTGGTTGTACGAGATAAATGGGTTAGGCAAGATGAACACATCACCTCGGTTTAAAACCGGACAAAATGGATATCTCCCAACTTGCTTAACCACAAAGGTACAAGCCACCGAAAAGTATTTCACAAAGAAATACCCATCCATTTTATCCAACACTTTCTCAATTTTCAAAACCCGAAACCCAACTCTTTACTCAACACACTCACACTTTTCTTCTTTATAAAACCAGTAATTGTCATGATTGATTAAGTAACTAGAACAAGTTCTAAGCATTCTAAGCAAAGGTTATCAACCAAACAGAGCAAATCATGTTTAGTGATAACTAGGTTATCAAGGAAGGGTTATAACAATCAAGGAGTGGCTATCCAACCGGGTTTTCAACGAAGACAACGCAATTAGCAAAGGCCAATAGGTTGTGTTTATAAAACTGGGATAAACATGCATCAAAGGATGGGATTGGACTTGCCGTCAAAAGCTTCCGGGAGTTCCTGCTCGAGGTACGGGTCGTCGGATTCGGGCTCGCGGTACTCTCCTGCGTATTCCGGCGGCTCCTCCTCGATTATACCGTCGTCTACGGCACACACAACAAAACACATAAAGGAAAACAATCAAACCTTTACCGATGAGCTCGAAACAGGAAACGATAAAATAAAACAGGAAAGGAGGTTATTTTGGGATGATTTGTGTATAGCTCGGCCGAAATAGATGAAAGAAAGGCGTGTTCGAGTTTGGTGGAATTCCGGCGGAGTTTGGCGCATAAAATGATAGGTTAAGGGATGATTAGGGCTTTAACGGATAGGTTTTGGACCTCTTTATAATTATTATAAAGAGTCAAGGACCTTTTTGGAATTACTTTTGAGTGGTGGAGGGACATATGTGTAAATATGGAAAGTATATAGGGGTTTTGTCAACTGGTCAGGGACCTATATAGAAATATCTATAGGATTCAGGGGGTTTTCTTGGAATATCCTAAAGGGGGAGGGTTTCTTTCGGGATTTGAGAAAAGGGCAGGGGGTTATGGGCTAAATGGGCCGGTTCTTTCTTCCTCCTCCGATCGGAAACAGAGGAGGGAGGGGGATCGGGCGCCGGCGGCACGGCGGCTCGCCGTTCCCGGCGTCCGGGGGCGCGGCGGCGACCAGAGGGGGGACGGGGAGTGAGAGGGAAGGGAGGGGAAGCCAACCCCGCCCTCACCTCGGGCTTGAGCGGCGCGGGATGGCAGCTCCACGGGCGGCAGGCGGACGAGGACGCGGCGGCGGTGGTCCTGGTGGCGGCAGCGCGCGGTGTGGGAGTGAGGGGGCGGCGTTGGGCGCGGTGGATGTGAGAGGTGGTGGTGCGGCGAGGATTGGGCGCGGGGATTGGCTTTATATAGGCGGCCGAGGGGAGGGGGTTCGGGTGCCGGTGAGCTTGGCCGTACGGCTTTAATGGCGCGGCGGNGCAGGCTGGTGGCGCGGGCGTGTCAGGCCGAGCCGAGGTGGAAGGAGAGGGAGGAACGGCGCAGTGGCGGCCGGCGCTTGGGCGGGAGCGGTGTCGGGCCGAGCCGAGGAGAGAGTCGGGCGCGGGAGGAAGAAGGAGGAAAAAGAAAAGAGAAAAGAAAAGAAGGAAAAAGAGGAAAAGGAAGGAAAAAGGGAAAAAGAAAAGAGAAAAAAAAAAAGAAATAAGGAAATGGATTAAGAAAAAGGAAAAGAAGAAAAGGGGACGACGGCCGGGAATCGCGGCGTCGCGGACGCACGCGCGGCGGTCGGCCGACCGGCGCGGCGCGCGGATCGAGAAAAGGAAGAACGGGGTTAGGGTCTTTCGGGAGATCGGATTTTTCTGGGGATTGCTGTTTTGGAACAACGGGAAGCTCAGGGAGGTTTAGGATTTGGATTTAGGAACAGAAACTCATCGATCAAAGGTTTTTAAAACTCGTGATTTAAGTTGTTGATTTTCCGGGTCGTTACAACTTTCTTGGTCGACATGAATTAATGTTAGAGTTGGGCCGCATATTTGAACCTTGGAAGAGGTTGAAGACTGAAGATATTAGAAACAAGATCAGGAGGGAGTACGGTGTGCCCTTACCAGAAGATGAGGACATCCATGGTCCTATTTACCAAGAAATGGTTCGTAAAACAGGAGTGGAGCTAGGATTTGTAGTGGGATACGCTAACTATGAGAAGATCTTGGCATATTGAAGGACAAATAGAGAGAAGTTCTTGGAATTTGGGATAGGTCCTCTGACTAAGGAGTAGAAGAGAGAAAAAAGGAGGAAGAAGGAAGAGGAGTGTCAGGCATTGAAGGAGAGAGTGAGGGAGGAGAGAGCTCGCAAATACAATGAGGCTAATGTAAAATATCCTTATGGCACATGGGAGCACTATTTTCAGCAGGTTGAAGATGACAAGAAGAATAGGGAAATGGAAGAAATGCAGGAGAGAGAGCTGTCGAGGCTCAGATGGAGGCAATGAAGGCAGTTGTAGCTGACTTGCCTAGTGATGGTGCAGGGACCTCCAGCAGCAATGCACACAATAAAAGTGGTTGATGATGGTTGCGGTGATGCTGAGTACTTAACTACTTTATAATGTGTTATTGTACTGGACTATGTCATATATTTGCTTGTGTTGTACTAGGAGACAATGTTGAGCATTTCCATTTTCATTTCCATGTTATGTACTAGCGGACTATGTATTGCTGAATATTTGCTTATCCATTTGCATGTGATGCATGTCATGAACCAAGGTTATATTTATTGATCTAGACAAAACAGTACGTTTCATGATTCTAGATAGAGACATAAATAGTTCATTGCACAACATTTAGCCATAGAAGTTGCGACGACTAGAAACGGTAGGAGGCATGAAATGCCTCGTCAAGTTCCTTCTTTGCTCTTCACACAATTGTTCCTCAAGTTGATTGATACGTTCTTGCATCTGAGTTATCTGCTCATCTTTCTGCACAGTCTCTTGAACGAGTTGGTTAACCTGGTGATGTTTCTGTGTATTGTCCTCTTGGAGCTGTTGATTCAGAACGTGGAGGTGGCGGATGTATTCGTGCACGTGTGGATCCATTGGACCATCTATCCAATAGGCGAATCCGCAATCTTGGCTCTGAATAAGTGTGAAACTAATTCATTAGAGATAATTGGATATGAAGAAATACGAATTGTAAGTTGGATCCAAACCTTGTAAAGGGGTCAGCGGAAGAAGCGTCGTTCAGCATCACCAAAGTGCTCATAAACTTGAACTACAACATCTAGACCATGGCTGCATTGTGGCCAGAAGTCACACGGCAGGGCATTGTGTCTTCCATAGAAATTTCTAGTTGTCATGTCTAGGTTAGGGTGTGGAGGAGGTGGATCTAGGGGACCATTCATCCAGGACATGGTGATGAGAGGATGTGTGAGAGGCGAATGGAGTGTGATATGGATGCTCATATCTATGGACCTATTTATACCTGAATGAGAGAATTTGGCCCTGATTTTATATATTCTGTTTTTTCTGACTGACTGCAACAAACACATCTCACGGATTGAATGGCCCACACCATCTCCTTCCTGAGTGACTGCAACAAACACACCTCACGGATTGAATGGCCCACACCATCTCCTTCCTGAGTGACTGCAACAAACACACCACACGGATCCATTGGCCCATTGGCTGGGGTACTTGATGGCCTATTAATATCGCGCTCATTCGTCCACTTGAACCCACATCACAAAAACCAAAATGGCAACCGACGATGACTTAGGGCCAACCATCTATACTGAACTTTCTCCAGAGTTTGCAGAACATTTTCCAATCGAATCCAAGAGCGATTTCGGCCCACAGCACAGCCTCCGACCTTATGAGCGCAGAAAGTTGGTGCACTGGCCAAGATGTATGCACGGTGAGTACTGTGTTGTGCAGGTTCAGCATTCAGCTTCGGAGGGCGGACGGCGATTCTGGCGATGCCCTAGGGGATATGTAAGTCATAACCGTGGATTTATATGTTTACATCCACATTTGCCATCCTAATCGTTTATCTACAACGTTCAGAGCTCGTTGGCTCCCGATGGCTGTGGATTCACAAGGTGGGTGGATCCCCCACCAATTCAACCATATGAAGAGTACATCGCCTACCTCCACCTCGTCATCGATGAGCTACAGCAAGAGGTGGACAACACTAGGCTCCTTCAAAATGACGTTCCTGATGATTCTGAGGAGGGCAATGCACTAAACTTTGCGCCACCAGTTTGTTATGACCTTAACTGTCGGTGCTCATGCCACCTAAACAGTAGCCAACCACCACCGCCAGCGCCACCGACCGAGCCTCGCCCTAAGTACTACTTTCCCTCACAGCACTCGGGTGGATCTCTCTTCTCTTTCGAGCAGTAGAACTGGACGCATCATCGAAGCGTCAATTTAATTTCTCTAAGGCATGTTAGGATTAGTAACGGCCCATGTTTAGGTTAGAAATGTGTGCCGTACATGCCATTGCACGGTCAAGCAATGTATCTTAGTGCTACTCTTCGTCAAGTTAAATGTTGCTCGAGGTTTAATATTCTTATTTTTAAGCTCATAATATTGTGTTCGACTCTTCATTTTTCTTCGAATGAGAACGAATGCACAGAAAAGACAACACATCACTGTATTGAATTGCCTTGGCTTTCATTGAATTTAAATTACTTGACAGAAAAAGGTCATGATGCATATAGCAATGTTGTCTACAGTACTTATACAGTACAATAATGCAACTTGGTAGCACCATTAATCTTTGACCTACACAATCTATTACATTTTGCATTGGCACGTGACGTGACATAATTAACATGAGTCGTTCTAAACCTAACATGCCTTAGGGAATTTAGATAGCTTGGCAGATAACCTCAGGGACTTCATGAATCTCTCTTCTCACGACATTACTTCCTAATTTCTTCAATATCCTTCCTAAATTGCTCATCTGCAAGTCTGTTAGCTTCAGCCCTTTGTGCTGCCTGTCGTCCTTCCTCGGCTCTCGTCCCAGTGCATCTGGTCCTTCCAGCTGATAGAGTCGTCGATCCATTCGGTGAAGTGACACGCCCTGGTGTTCGGTGTAGCAGTCCTTTTGCCTCCCTATGTCAAGTCGTAAAAAAGATAATAACATTGTTAGTACTACAAATAATCTACATTTCATCTCCTTTGAGGCCATTACCTGCGAACTGTTTGTTATCTCATGGATCCTCTGGCAACACCAGTACCTCCTCCCATATGTGCCTTCTTCGAATGAGATAGCCGTCCCGCTGTTCATGCCACAATATCACTCGGGTGGTATCTCATCCTTTGGCCTCTGGTTGGCAGCAAGGATAGATCTTTCTGAATCATTGTGAGGAGCTCCCTCCATGGCTTCCATCTCCCGGCGCAGATGCATGAACCCACCTTGCCTCCTATACCTAGACTCACTCCCACTCTAGTGAGCCATTGTTGTTTCTCGTGCACATCTGAGCGTGGGAGCTTTGGATTTTATAGGCAGACGCTCCTTGGGAGCTTGGGAGCGTGGGAGCTTTGTAATACACCGGGCTACTGAAATAGCCTGAACCGGCCTACAGAAATAGCCCGCACCGGCCTACTGAAATAGCCTGCACCGGCCTACTCAAATAGCCTGCACCGGCCTACTAATCGCAGCCATGATTATTAATATAAAAAAATTTAAACCCTAAATAACCTATAAAATATTAAACAATTTTTTCAACCATTATTTTAGCTTAAATATTGAAAAAAGTACGCGGTTTAATTAACCGCCAAATGAAACGACGGTTTAATTAACCGCCATTTCATTTAGCGGTTTTAAGAACCGCCACAGCGCCTATCCTAGGACGGCGGCTTTTTCCTTCCTAGGAGAAACCGCCTAGTCATTTAGCGGTTTACTGAACCGTCGGTTCAAAGGGCGGTTCATCTAACCGCCATTAGATGGGCTTGCCGCCGTTTCATACGGCATTTGGCTGACAGATTTGCAAATCTGTCACCCATACGTTGTTTTTGAAAAATCGTAAAAAAATTCTGTCACCCATGCGCAGACAGCTTAACAAATTTAGAAATTATTCTGGACAAAATAAAAATGTCCCAAGAATTCTAATTAGGAAACAAAAAATATTATTGCTTGGAACAAATGTTTTGAGCTTGTTTTAACAAATTTAGATGCCACGTGGCACAAAAACTCGGACGATGTGATTGTGGGGAACAATAGATTTGAACTGGTGTAACAGATGTTGTCATCCCCATATACAACCAAAAAATTTTATTATCACCAAACTAGTGGACGTAATCCGGAACAAAGAAAAAACAAAGTAGGCTACGTGTGATGCCGTGATGGCCAAAGAGGAGAAAAAATAACAAATAAAAAAATGCTCCAGCGTGCCGCTTCCTCATGGGCCGTGCGCGTGCAAGATTGGGCCTGCGTGCCCGCGTTTGCTGCTTCTGCCGTTCTGCGACAGGTCTCCGCAATCCCGCAGCCGCGCGACTCGAGTGGAATCCGCAACGAACTCGAGAGTGATGCAAAAGCCTCGCTCGCTCGTACAGGTTCCGCGGATTCTGCCGACTTGCCGAGCCTTTGCAAGTTACAAGAGACAGCAGTGCTAGCATGATTTCCAATTCATGAGATCTACTCCAACAGATAGAGCCAACCACTAGGTCATAGCAATAAAAAATAATATAAAAGACAACTTGTCTAATGATCTAGCTTTTAGCACATAGTTCAAAATATAAATGGACCCACATATCAGCCACACATAGTTTTGAAATATGTGTATGAGACTATCTCTTAAGCCAATAAAAACACAATACTACCGGTTGGAGGAGGCCTGGTTCTGTGGAGTGATTCTCCATTCTGATTTTGAGAGTTTTTGCTACAGGTACAGCTTTGGCTACCGACCGGTTTGGTTCCTCGGTTTCTAGCAAAATTCGGTCATCACAAAAAGAAGACCGATCGGCTTCCAGAAATTATCAAAGACTGAGCAAAATCGGTCTTTGGTCTCGACCGAACTGACCGAGTTACTGGATGATGCATCCAAAATTGATGAAGCACCAATCAAGAATCAAAATCCAATCCAAAAAATGCCCAAATTCTACTGATCTAATCATCTTTTCATCAAGATTAAATAATAGGAACCAGAGATCCAATCGGACAGATGTACAACAAGCAAAGATCTAAAAACAACAGCACAAAATCCAATCCATTGCCGTAGCATCTCCAGGCAAGGGCGTAAAATATACAAGAGCCCGCATCGCTCGACCCCCGTGCCGCCGCCCTCCCTCCATAGTTATTAGGACCGGACCGGACATCGAACCGGTGGGAGTCTCGGTACAATGGTTCATTGGTTCAACCGCTTTGAACCGATTGAACCGCCGGTTCGTTAGTTTTAGACCGTTGGATTGAACCGGCCAGAAAATACTTTGAACCGGTGCCACATATATGTGATAGACTGATCTAAATAATACATATAACATAGCTAACATAGAAAAAATGAGCTCATAAATAGCACAATTATAACCACATTAGAATACTTGCACTTGCACTTGATCTTTTTCTTCCTTCTTCAATATATTGTGTACAATATCCCATTCTGGAGTGTGAAGAATCCACGGTGGATGAAAACAAATCAACAACGAGCACAGCTATCCATTCAGGTTTTGTGACAATGCAAGTGTGCAACTAGCAATTGAATTTATGCAGAACAACCACCTAGCAAATTCAGTAGCCTACGCTCCCACTGTAACTGCGAGTGGATCTATCCATTTAGTGTCCTAATCAATAGGCTGTTCAGTTGCAACTTGCAAGAAGGTTCGATACTGCAAAATCTTAATCTTTGATGTCTGAACATTAAGGAAGTATAAATCATTGGAGTTTGTATACTAACCATTAACCATCGCATGGAGTACGATAGTTTGGCCTTGCTTCCTTGTGGAGCAGCGCCCGCCGCCTAGCGGTCGATTTGTCCTCTGCCAGCAAGTCGCACGACCAAGGCCGCGGTAGGGAGAAGCCACGACGACGCGGCGGCCGGCGCTGTGGTAGTGCCGATGGAGAGCCGCCGGAGTGGGGCGCCCCGCCGGCCACCCGTCCTTGCGGCAGCTGCTTGTGGGCGTGGCCACAGCCGCATTGCTGCAGGGGAGGAGGCCAAGCCACTAATGGGCACCTCCAGCGATGAACAGGCAAGGTCGCTGGGTCTGGGGATCGACGGTCGTCGCCGGCCAGAAGCAAATGCGCCACCGCCCGTATCGCTTCCAGGCTCCAGCAGATGCGCCGCCGCTCGCCAAATGCATAAGGCCCGTGAAAAATTCCCTCCCAACTGAATGGATAAGGATGCAGTTAGTCAATCGAGGGCGTAACATCGGTGAAAATCAAAACCGCTCTGGTTCGTATGGAACCGTCCGGTTCGCCGGTTCTGTAAAAAACCGGCCGGTTCATCCGGTTTTTTCCGGTCTGATTGCATGGATGGTCTTTTAAGTGAACCGGACCGTTATAGCCTCTGGTTCACGGTTTTTTCGGTCCAACCGCCGGTCCGGTCCGGTCCTAATAACTATGCCTCCCTCCCACGCCCAGCGCCTTTGCCGCTGTCGGAAGTCCGCGCGGCCGCATGGATGGCGGCGGCGGGGCAGTATTCTCCTCCCCTGCAGCTTTTCCCCCATCCCAAACTCACAAAAATAGCGGCAGCGGTGTTCCAATATCCTTCCATGACCATGGCAGCCCACAGAAACGACAGATCCAAGGCCCCTCCACTACTGGATCTGGTGCCCCTAGGCTACGGCGCATGGCCGCGTCAGCAGGAGCTCGGCCACCGCTCCTGCAGTCCCGGCTGGTGCCTTGCTGCACGCGCGAGCCGCCATGGGCTCAAGCACCAAGGTGCTAGCTCCTCGCCGGCTGGCCGTAATGGTCATGACGCGGGTGCCTGGCTCCTGCTCAGCATGTGGAGGGGACGTATTGGGGTCTGCTATGCGGGAGGGCATAGGCCCCCTCGCGTCATCTATCTCGAGTGACCCGGACGAGCTGCGAAGTGCCGACACCGCGGCTCGTGTCCGCCGATGGCGGCAGTGCCTGGTGTCAACGGCGGTCCAGGGCCCTGTCCTGCTGCAGCCGGGCAGGCGCTCCGTATGGCCATAGTGGCCGGAAGCCATGCTGCGGCTGCGACGAAAGTGGCCTTACAAATGCTCTAAACACTGGAGCTTGTGCGTGTGGGTGCTGGTCATCTTCCATGGCGGATGCGCCATGGCCGGTGGCTTGGAAATTGCTAGGAGAAATCCTAGTCCGGCATTTTTGCCGGTGTTGAGAACGGCGACACCGCCAGGTGCCATTCTTCCTCCATGGAGGCGTTGCTTCGAGGCGTCCCCATCCACGAGCTGGTGCTACCATGTCTGTGCTGGTTTGGGCGGGTTCTGTTCAGGAGAAATCCTAGCCCGGCATTGCACCGATGATGTCACCGATGACGCCATCGGGCGCCGCTTTCCTTCTTGGAGGCATTGACGAGAGAGACCGCTCGCCCTTGCCTTCCCCATCCCCTTACTCTTCACGGGTAAGGCGGGCACAAGTTTTCGGCTACTGTCGTGATTCGGCGATGGTCTCCATTGGCACCTCTACTTGTTGGGTGGTGTTTCCATCTCTTCCATCATTCCCCTTCAAGTATGCTGGAGGTGTCACCGTCAGCTTCAAGGAAGGTCGTCATTTTTTATGAGCTTTAGCTTGCACATCCCTCGCCGCCTTTAGTCCCCATTCCGCTAGGTCCTCATATGGAGGGCAATAGCACGACGGCGTAGCTACGAGGGGTGGTGCGGGATGCAACGGCCACGGCATAATCAGCAAGTATGTTGTTCGGTGGTGGCACTAATCGGTGATCGTTGATTGTCTTTCAGTTGTGTCATGTATTGTTCTTGAGGTGTTTTACGAGTTGTATTTTCTTATCTCTTGTCTCTATAACCCACGTTCAGCAGTCCAATGTCTGTATGGTGCCTCGCATCAAAACCATCACTGGCTAGCCCGGAATATGTGGTTTAATGAATTCAGGTGTGGACTCAGTAGGTTGTTCCTAATACCAATGTATATTTTTGAAGTTTTAGCTAACAAAAGTGACATCATGGCTTTCTAGTTCAGTGGACTCCTGCATGTGGGTTTGGAGAATGTCTAAGGTGTTGCACTTACTTCACGTTGTCGGTTGTCATTTGTTGTTTAAGAGTGTGTGTTGTCGTGTTCTTGTAAACTTGTTTTTGGGTGTGTACTTGTTCCGTAATTTCAATACTTATTTTTTTAATGAAATACACGCTAAGCATGTTCTTAAAAATAAGAAAGTTATCCGTTGTGTGTTGTTTTTTCCCCAAGTTCTAGCTTTTTTTTGACAGTCTACATGTTCGAGGATCGTGACCGAGGGCAACTTTTTATTGGTTTTTTATTTTTATTTTACTGTCTGCGTGTTCGAGAATCGGGACCGAGCAAATAGCGCTCGTAGGTAGCCACTATCTAGCTAGATGAAGTCAAGCCAAGCCACCGCGTGTACGAAGGATAAAGAGAGCCCTAGTACTAGTACGTCTCGAGGAAGTCGTGAAGTAATCCCTACTCCAAAAGGGGAAACAGGCCCCTTGCTGCTCAAAGCAGAGTCAAGTCAAGCCGACGTGTATGAAGGGCAAAGAGAGCAGTGGAGTACCAGTACCACTCGTGAAAGTCGACGTGTACCACTCATGAAAGTCGACGTGAAGTCTTTACCGTGTGCTTTTTCAAAAAAAAAAAGAAGTCCTTACCGTGTGGTGTGTGGACATGCTCGGTTGACCGAACGAAGACCCAGCAGGCCAGCAATTCTGTAATCGCACTAGTTCATGAGTATATTATAACTCCTAGTACGCGCATTTCGCAAGACCGCAACTAATAAGTATCCCTTAGAATAGATACATATATGCATATGGAGGTTGTAGCGAGCATGCGAAGGGGAGCGGTAATCGGAAGAGCAATCTCTACTGCTGCACCCGCCGCGTGGCTGTTGCTGCTGCTGCTGCTCGGGTTCGCCGCCGGCGCGGTGGCAGCCACACCGTGGAGGAGTGGCTGCAGCGGCAGCTGCGGCAACATCAGCATCCCGTACCCGTTCGGCGTGGAGCCCGGGTGCTACCACCCCGGCTTCAACCTCACCTGCAACCACTCGTACACCGCCGGGGCTGTTCCTGGGCGACGGCACGGTGCAGGTCCTCGAGATCTCCATCCCCAACGGCACCGTGCGCATCAACAGCCCCCGCATCCAGTTCGACGACAGCATCGACGAGGTGTTGGACGTCGAGTGGGGCGCCGGCCTCCCGGATGATGGCCCTTACTCCCTCTCCGAGTACACCAACAGCATGGTGGTGCTGGGCTGCAACGTCCAGGTCGACCTCCTCAAGAAGATGAACAACATAAGCTTCCTGGACCTGGTCGGTTCCTGCACCGCTGTCTGCCCGGCCCTCAGTGAGGGTGCCTACCCTTCCAACTTCGGCCACTGCTCCGGCGTCATGTGTAGCCTAGCGACCGTCTCCCTGGGCTACCCTTCCTACCGGGTCCAGCTCCACAGGCTCAACGATTCCATGTACCCTTCAGCTTTCTACATAGCGGAGCCGGGGTTCAACTTCACCTTGGACATGTTCGTGGGGATGGGGCCTTCTCCTGATCAAGGGCTACCGGCCGTGCTAGACTGGGCCATCACTGATGATGATTCAGCATGCCCTGCAGATGACAGCGCTAACATGTCGGCTCCTGAGTGCCGAAGCGAACACAGCTATTGCCGAAAATCGGTTACTGTCAGCGTAGGCTTTCGTGGTTACCTTTGCTACTGCAGTGATGGTTATCAGGGCAATTACATCCCCGGTGGATGCCAAGGTAACTGTTATTACCAACTGATCATTTTCTTCTAGGAGATTAATTAGTCCGTTCACCTGTACATCACCCTGACATCCACAAGCATAAATCTGCGGTGAAATTTTATATCCTACGTACAGTTCTACAAATTCATAGAGTTAGAGGTTAGAACTGATTATCTCTGACTTGAAATCTGTATAGCTAGAATTGTGATCTGATCGAGTGTCTTTTATTGTGTCACCTCGTTCTTCTTTTATATTTAAAGTAAAGTTTTGAAATTTTATTTTACTAAACAAACACCAGATTCTGCATAGAGTTTAGAGCTAGAGCTCTCCCAAACTGACCTATATACATGCATAGTATACCTGATGTGTCACTTTTGTTCAGATATCGACGAGTGCATGTTACCAGACACATACCCGTGTTACGGCCAATGCAATAACACACAGGGAGGGTACCAGTGCGACCGCCCTCCTGGCTTCGCGGGCAAAGCCTCTGTACCAAATGGATGCAAAGGTATAGAATGTTTCTTCTCCCTCTCCTCTCTGTTTGGTTTCTCAACACTGGGTACTTCCTGATTTCTTTGGTTTCCTTCTAGCATGCATATAATGTTTTTTTCACTTTTTTCTCTCACCCTGTATTTGTCTAGACATCGACGAATGTCTGCATCTGGAAGCTTACAATTGCTACGGTATCTGCAAAAATTTGCCTGGCAGTTTCCATTGTTCATGTCCTAATGGAACCTACGGGGATCCCTCAACAAAAAGGGGATGCAACACAATATTCAAGAGTACATTTACAGGTCTCTACTGCATATTATACCCTGTTAGTTCAAGTCATGACATTTTAAACTAGGCGTGATCTCCTTTACAGCTTTAAGAACCGTTGCTTTTACGAGTATACTTGCGAAACAAAAATAGAAAACTATTGCAGTGAGAAATATTTCATGGCAAATATCAGTTTCACAGTACCAATTTCAATAGATTTACAGATAGTTGCTGGTTAATTAAAGTGAACCTTAACCACACTTTTTCTCAAATGTCAGTAACCGTAGGGTTAAAAGAATCATCACACATAGACAGGACACGAACTTGGTAATCCCTAAGTAAT
The DNA here is from genome assembly GCA_004135705.1 of Alloteropsis semialata. Classification (NCBI taxonomy): domain Eukaryota; kingdom Viridiplantae; phylum Streptophyta; class Magnoliopsida; order Poales; family Poaceae; genus Alloteropsis; species Alloteropsis semialata. The sequence goes on from CM014275.1 coordinate 10,000,713, forward strand.
TAACACATTTTCCTTAAATAGTCTAGAATACTAGCTCCAAATTCATGAGCTCAACTTCTTGTATTTATTTCTTCACAGGTCTAAATATAGCTTTAGTAGTAAGCGGTGGTTCAATTCTTCTGCTTCTTGCATTCGCTGCTCCCTTCATAGCACGAAAATTCAAGCTAAGGAAGGTAAAGAGATTGAAAGAAAAACGTTTCAAACAAAACCATGGCCTGTTGTTGCAGCAGTTGATATCACAAAGGGCAGATATTGGTGAAAGGATGCTCGTTACCTTACAGGAGTTAGAGAAAGCCACAGACAATTTTGATAAAACTCGTGAGGTCGGTGGTGGAGGGCATGGCATTGTGTACAAAGGAATCCTGGATCTCCATGTTGTGGCCATCAAGAAATCAAAGATCGTAGTACAGAGAGAGATCGATGAATTCATAAATGAGGTTGCGATTCTTTCGCAAATTAATCATAGGAATCACTACTACAGCAGGAGCATCACAGGCGGTTCGGTTGCCCACATCACAGGCGGTTTTCAAAAGTGGCGCTGGTTAAGTGGCGCTGATAATCCCTTTTTCACAGTCGGTTTTTAACCGGCTGTGAAAATCGATTTTCACAGCCGGTTTACGTTATGAACCGGCTGTGAAAATCAGTTTTCACAGCCGGTTTTGAACCTTCGAAACCTGCTGCGTCAGGCGTTATCACAGCCGGTTTTTTGCCAAAAAACCGGCTGTGAAAGTGCCTTTTCACAGCCGGTTTTCTTCCAATCAAAACCGGCTGTGAAAGGGCATTTTCACAGCCGGTTTTCTGCAAATCAAAACCGGCTGTGAAACTCTTTTTCACAGCACAATAATTCACAAATATATAATGCATTCACAATTCATCACCAAAAAAATCAAATCTGAAATTCATATATAATTCACAGAATTTTTCTATAAATCACAGAATGCATATATAATTCGCTGCATTCACAAATACACATATAATTCACATAATCTCACCTGCACAAACAGAGCACACTAGCATATACAATGCTACTAGTAATCTACTCAGCCACTAATGCATGATTTATTAGGCTTACTGACATGAACAAGGACTGTAAACATTTTCTCCTAATACACGCTACTATAAGCAATCACACATGCCTGCGGTTAAACCAAGCCTCTGCTTTGATTGTTCCTCATCATTGTTCTAGCCCTCACTCTTTCAGTTTCAGTAAATGGCTCGTCTGTACATGCATAGAAAAAATTAACAGTGAGCTTGGACAGATCATTTTTTGAGGTTCAGTTTTCATTTCATTCAAAAATAGGCCCAAGCTGCTCTAGCACCGCAAGCAAGGCCATGTCCTAGACAACATGTCTAATGCAAAAGCAAGAACAAAATGAAATGGAGCAAAGTAAACTATTTCACCTATGTTTCACTATTGCATAATGGTGGTGATTACCAATATTCCAAATTTATGCTGCATCAATGCCTAAACACTTGTCCCATATCAGATAGATAACAACCGAATGTTGTATGGTTTTACCATGTCCAACTGAATAATTGTGTCATTTGTTATCTAATCTTTTAATTTATGGACAAGTGATAATTTCAACTGACAAGCTCTCAGTGTATACCAATGTGATTCAGTTATGGACAATGCTTTATCAACAAAGGTGGCTACCCTATACTGTTGGCTGCCAAAATTGATTCAGTGAAATACCAATGTGATAGAACAAATTAAACATGTCTTCATCTCATTCAAATCAGAAACCATTTACACAACATGTATACACTGCCTAGTAGACAACAAAATTAGTAACTTCCTCAAGCTTTAGTACAATTGCAGGGATTATGGCACGCTTAACAGCAACATGGAGCATGAACCACTTGGCAATCCGAATATGTTAAACAAATGAAACTAAACAGTAATCCTTGAAGGTAATTTATACAAAAAGAAAAGGAGCAAGAAATAGATTGTAGGTGGTGGGAGCCAACACAATATACCTTGTAGGCTGTCCGTCTTGGGTTGCCTCTGCATGGCAGAAAGTGCCTTCACGAAGCTTTCCGTTGACAGAAATCCAGATTCCATGTCCATGTATGACACAGCTCTGAAACTGAATAATTGCTCTTCCATAATGAGTTGAGCACATATGACAATTTTTTATATATGAAGAAAGGACCAATAGGCTGCTGCGAACTTACAGAAATCTTAGAATGTTGCTCGTTGTTGCATCAGCATCCATGAGGGAGTTGAGAATTCCTTTGAATTTCTTATCACTGAAAATGTTCTGCGGTGTATAGGATAACAGATCCATTGTGCAAACTGTTGCAGTTGTACTACCTAGTTTCTTCATCATTTTTGTTTCTCCATGATGGAACAAAAAAAATGCTAACGGGAACTGATTGAAATAATATCATATACAGTTCCATTCTGTTCAAGGAAAATTCAGCCATGTTTCGTTTTCAGCCTATAAACCAAGCAAACAGAAAGTTTTCTGCATTTAAAAAGATCATATACCATTACTAGCTGATTGTTCAACTCATAACTACGATGATATAAATTTAAGGGAAAGTTATGGTTAGAGGCATATTTGTTAAGCAAAGTACCACGACAGGTCATGTTGTATAAGGATACAGTAAGTCTTGAGTTATAATCCGTGATATACTTTGCTGGTAAATCCGAATGGTTGGCCATTATTAGCAAATGTTCCACTAACCTGCATTTCGTTAGATGCCAAAAGGTGGCTTGAACAAGAGAAGTTGGGGAAAATTTCATGTTTCAAACTAACAGATCCGGGGAAGCACAAACCTTTGTATATCATCCATTGAAGAAGGAACAAATAAAAGCTTCCTATGAGAGAACCGGGACCTAACCCTTTTCTCTAGGAGTTGATCCGCATCCTAAAAGAATGAATGCCATTGTTAAGAAAAGATAATCATTGAGAAGCAATCATAATTAAACTTTATCAGTACGCTGTGAACCAAAGTGAACTGACAAATAGTTACACAACGTTCAGATTCCATGTTCCCAGCCAACTCATAACTCAGGGATGCTACTGCATAATTACTACTTTATATGCTACTACATAATGGCTACTCCACAATCAAGAGTGACATCTGATAAGAATTTGTGGGTGACAGGCTAATCATATGGCACTCAAACACAAAACAAGAAATCAATTCACCAAATTATATTCAATTGACAGTCTTGAATAGTATACTACTGGTCAAATATAAGCAACCATGATGAAGCTTAGTTCATACCAAGCGGCAGCTCACACCAATGACAACAGCTTGTGATGTGAGAGACTGCATTGCATCAAGTAAGCTGTAGAGCAAACGCTGCTTACCCTGCAATAGAATATCATGAACATAAGTATCTTCTCATGTCAAATTTGTCCATAGAAATAGTAGAAAGCATGCGAGCAGGCCTCGAACCCCTTTCCCCATGAGAGCAGGAAGCGGTCGCGGGCGGGGCGGCGCGGCGCGGTCGCGGGCGGTGGG
>CM014275.1:10004384-10025755 GCA_004135705.1 Alloteropsis semialata
AGCAGATCGAAGAGCGGCGAGGATAAGGAAGAGGGGCGGCGCGGGGCGCGGGCGGTGGGGGGCGGCGGCGCGGGCGGACGGTTTTGGATGGGGAACAGGCGCCCGGGGTTTTATCCAAAAAACAACAGAGCCGGTTCAAAAAACCGACTGTGATAAGGATCACAGCCGGTTTTTTCAGAAAACCGGCTGTGAAACAGCACTGTTCGGTTATGATTTTCAATTGCAATTTTCAAGTAAAAAATTAAAGATCTCTCTGCGATGGAGTCATGCATTGAAATAATGGCTCATGGAAAAAATCCAACAATTTTCGGAGAAGGTTTAGCCATTTCCGTATTTTTTTTTGCAAAAAAATGCCCAGAAATTCAAATAAAGCATGGAAAATCATTAACGTTGTCGAAAAAAGCCGAAACTCGTCCGAGGCAACTTATATGCGTCCTAACACCTATGAAAAATGATAGACCTTGTATATGAGCATACAAAGTTGTCTCGGTGCAGAAACGTGAAAGAATACGCTAAGTCCTATAGAAGTGTGTCGAGTATGTTTGAGATTGTGAACAATGTGCAGTACCGGGTTCTCAAACTGACAAGATCTCTCTGCGATGGAGTCATGCATTGAAATAATGGCTCATGAAAATCCAACAATTTTCGGAGAAGGTTTAGCCATTTCCGTATTTTTTTGCAAAAAAATGCCCAGAAATTCAAATAAAGCATGGAAAATCATTAACATTGTCGAAAAAAGCCGAAACTCGTCCGGGGCAACTTATATGCGTCCTAACACCTATGAAAAATGATAGACCTTGTATATGAGCATACAAAGTTGTCTCGGTGCAGAAACGTGAAAGAATACGCTAAGTCCTATAGAAGTGTGTCGAGTATGTTTGAGATTGTGAACAATGTGCAGTACCGGATTCTCAAACTGACAAGATCTCTCTGCGATGGAGTCATGCATTGAAATAATGGCTCATGGAAAAAATCCAACAATTTTCGGAGAAGGTTTAGCCATTTCCGTATTTTTTTGCAAAACAATGCCCAGAAATTCAAATAAAGCATGGAAAATCATTAACGTTGTCGAAAAAAGCCGAAACTCGTCCGGGGCAACTTATATGCGTCCTAACACCTATGAAAAATGATAGACCTTGTATATGAGCATACAAAGTTGTCTCGGTGCAGAAACGTGAAAGAATACGCTAAGTCCTATAGAAGTGTGTCGAGTATGTTTGAGATTGTGAACTATGTGCAGTACCGGGTTCTCAAACTGACAAGATCTCTCTGCGATGGAGTCATGCATTGAAATAATGGCTCATGAAAAAAATCCAACAATTTTCGGAGAAGGTTTAGCCATTTCCGTATTTTTTTTGCAAAAAATGCCCAGAAATTCAAATAAAGCATGGAAAATCATTAACGTTGTCGAAAAAAGCCGAAACTCGTCCGGGGCAACTTATATGCGTCCTAACACCTATGAAAAATGATAGACCTTGTATATGAGCATACAAAGTTGTCTCGGTGCAGAAACGTGAAAGAATACGCTAAGTCCTATAGAAGTGTGTCGAGTATGTTTGAGATTGTGAACAATGTGCAGTACCGGATTCTCAAACTGACAAGATCTCTCTGCGATGGAGTCATGCATTGAAATAATGGCTCATGGAAAAAATCCAACAATTTTCAGAGAAGGTTTAGCCATTTCCGTATTTGCAAAAAATGCCCAGAAATTCAAATAAAGCATGGAAAATCATTAACATTGTCGAAAAAAGCCGAAACTCGTCCGGGGCAACTTATATGCGTCCTAACACCTATGAAAAATGATAGACCTTGTATATGAGCATACAAAGTTGTCTCGGTGCAGAAACGTGAAAGAATACGCTAAGTCCTATAAAAGTGTGTCGAGTATGTTTGAGATTGTGAACAATGTGCAGTACCGGGTTCTCAAACTGACAAGATCTCTCTGCGATGGAGTCATGCATTGAAATAATGGCTCATGGAAAAAATCCAACAATTTTCGGAGAAGGTTTAGCCATTTCCGTATTTTTTTGCAAAACAATGCCCAGAAATTCAAATAAAGCATGGAAAATCATTAACGTTGTCGAAAAAAGCCGAAACTCGTCCGGGGCAACTTATATGCGTCCTAACACCTATGAAAAATGATAGACCTTGTATATGAGCATACAAAGTTGTCTCGGTGCAGAAACGTGAAAGAATACGCTAAGTCCTATAGAAGTGTGTCGAGTATGTTTGAGATTGTGAACAATGTGCAGTACCGGGTTCTCAAACTGACAAGATCTCTCTGCGATGGAGTCATGCATTGAAATAATGGCTCATGAAAAAAATCCAACAATTTTCGGAGAAGGTTTAGCCATTTCCGTATTTTTTTTGCAAAAAATGCCCAGAAATTCAAATAAAGCATGGAAAATCATTAACGTTGTCGAAAAAAGCCGAAACTCGTCCGGGGCAACTTATATGCGTCCTAACACCTATGAAAAATGATAGACCTTGTATATGAGCATACAAAGTTGTCTCGGTGCAGAAACGTGAAAGAATACGCTAAGTCCTATAGAAGTGTGTCGAGTATGTTTGAGATTGTGAACAATGTGCAGTACCGGATTCTCAAACTGACAAGATCTCTCTGCGATGGAGTCATGCATTGAAATAATGGCTCATGGAAAAAATCCAACAATTTTCGGAGAAGGTTTAGCCATTTCCGTATTTTTTTGCAAAAAAATGCCCAGAAATTCAAATAAAGCATGGAAAATCATTAACGTTGTCGAAAAAAGCCGAAACTCGTCCGGGGCAACTTATATGCGTCCTAACACCTATGAAAAATGATAGACCTTGTATATGAGCATACAAAGTTGTCTCGGTGCAGAAACGTGAAAGAATACGCTAAGTCCTATAGAAGTGTGTCGAGTATGTTTGAGATTGTGAACAATGTGCAGTACCGGGTTCTCAAACTGACAAGATCTCTCTGCGATGGAGTCATGCATTGAAATAATGGCTCATAAAAATCCAACAATTTTCGGAGAAGGTTTAGCCATTTCCGTATTTTTTTTTGCAAAAAAATGCCCAGAAATTCAAATAAAGCATGGAAAATCATTAACGTTGTCGAAAAAAGCCGAAACTCGTCGGGGCAACTTATATGCGTCCTAACACCTATGAAAAATGATAGACCTTGTATATGAGCATACAAAGTTGTCTCGGTGCAGAAACGTGAAAGAATACGCTAAGTCCTATAGAAGTGTGTCGAGTATGTTTGAGATTGTGAACAATGTGCAGTACCGGATTCTCAAACTGACAAGATCTCTCTGCGATGGAGTCATGCATTGAAATAATGGCTCATGGAAAAAATCCAACAATTTTCGGAGAAGGTTTAGCCATTTCCGTATTTTTTTTTGCAAAAAAATGCCCAGAAATTCAAATAAAGCATGGAAAATCATTAACGTTGTCGAAAAAAAGCCGAAACTCGTCCGGGGCAACTTATATGCGTCCTAACACCTATGAAAAATGATAGACCTTGTATATGAGCATACAAAGTTGTCTCGGTGCAGAAACGTGAAAGAATACGCTAAGTCCTATAGAAGTGTGTCGAGTATGTTTGAGATTGTGAACAATGTGCAGTACCGGGTTCTCAAACTGACAAGATCTCTCTGCGATGGAGTCATGCATTGAAATAATGGCTCATGGAAAAAATCCAACAATTTTCGGAGAAGGTTTAGCCATTTCCGTATTTTTTTGCAAAAAAATGCCCAGAAATTCAAATAAAGCATGAAAAATCATTAACGTTGTCGAAAAAAGCCGAAACTCGTCCGGGGCAACTTATATGCGTCCTAACACCTATGAAAAATGATAGACCTTGTATATGAGCATACAAAGTTGTCTCGGTGCAGAAACGTGAAAGAATACGCTAAGTCCTATAGAAGTGTGTCGAGTATGTTTGAGATTGTGAACAATGTGCAGTACCGGGTTCTCAAACTGACAAGATCTCTCTGCGATGGAGTCATGCATTGAAATAATGGCTCATGGAAAAAATCCAACAATTTTCGGAGAAGGTTTAGCCATTTCCGTATTTTTTTGCAAAAAAATGCCCAGAAATTCAAATAAAGCATGGAAAATCATTAACATTGTCGAAAAAAGCCGAAACTCGTCCGGGGCAACTTATATGCGTCCTAACACCTATGAAAAATGATAGACCTTGTATATGAGCATACAAAGTTGTCTCGATGCAGAAACGTGAAAGAATACGCTAAGTCCTATAGAAGTGTATCGAGTATGTTTGAGATTGTGAACAATGTGCAGTACCGGATTCTCAAACTGACAAGATCTCTCTGCGATGGAGTCATGCATTGAAATAATGGCTCATGGAAAAAATCCAACAATTTTCGGAGAAGGTTTAGCCATTTCCGTATTTTTTTGCAAAAAATGCCCAGAAATTCAAATAAAGCATGGAAAATCATTAACGTTGTCGAAAAAAGCCGAAACTCGTCCGGGGCAACTTATATGCGTCCTAACACCTATGAAAAATGATTATATGAGCATACAAAGTTGTCTCGGTGCAGAAACGTGAAAGAATACGCTAAGTCCTATAGAAGTGTGTCGAGTATGTTTGAGATTGTGAACAATGTGCAGTACCGGGTTCTCAAACTGACAAGATCTCTCTGCGATGGAGTCATGCATTGAAATAATGGCTCATGGAAAAAATGCAACAATTTTCGGAGAAGGTTTAGCCATTTCCGTATTTGTTTTGCAAAAAATGCCCAGAAATTCAAATAAAGCATGGAAAATCATTAACGTTGTCGAAAAAAGCCGAAACTCGTCCGGGGCAACTTATATGCGTCCTAACACCTATGAAAAATGATAGACCTTGTATATGAGCATACAAAGTTGTCTCGGTGCAGAAACGTGAAAGAATACGCTAAGTCCTATAGAAGTGTGTCGAGTATGTTTGAGATTGTGAACAATGTGCAGTACCGGGTTCTCAAACTGACAAGATCTCTCTGCGATGGAGTCATGCATTGAAATAATGGCTCATGAAAAAAATCCAACAATTTTCGGAGAAGGTTTAGCCATTTTCGTATTTTTTTTGCAAAAAAATGCATTGAAATAATGGCTCATATGCACCTCAAATGTGGACACAACCTTATATTTACCATAAAATTAGAAAATATGATGTTACATTAGCAATTGTTATGCAAAGACATGTTTTTCTATTATCTACTAAGTTTGAAAGAAACAAGTCATATGAAAAAAATCCAAGACATATAAATTAATATAAAACAAACACTACTAAATGAAATATCATGATTTTATAAAAATTTAGAAGAAAGAACCATCAGAAAACCGGCTGTGAAACAGCACTGTTCGGTTATGATTTTCAATTGCAATTTTCAAGTAAAAAATTAAAGAAAATTTTTTTTCAAAATGTGAAGATCTTTGTGCGATGGAGCATGTTTAGGCATTTTCAAAATGCATTGAAATAATGGCTCATGAAAAAAAATCCAGCAATTTTCGGAGCGCATTTTCGTATTTTTTTCTCAAAAAAATGCCCAGAAATTCAATTAAAGCATGGAAAATCATTAACGTTGTCGAAAAAAGCCGAAACTCCTCCGGGGCAACTTATATGCGTTCTAACACCTATGAAAAATGATAGACCTTGTATATGAGCACACAAAGTTGTCTCGGTGCAGAAACGTGAAAGAATACGCTAAGTCCTATAGAAGTGTGTCGAGTAGGTTCGAGATTGTGAACAATGTGCAGTACCGGCTTCTCAAAATGCAAGATCTTTGTGCGATGGAGTCATTCATTGAAATAGTGGCTCATGGAAAAAATCCAACAATTTTCGGAGAAGGTTTAGGCATTTCCGTATTTTTTTTGCAAAAAAATGCATTGAAATAATGGCTCATATGCACCTCAAATGTGGACACAACCTTATATTTACCATAAAATTAGAAAATATGATGTTACATTAGCAATTGTTATGCAAAGACATGTTTTTCTATTATCTACTAAGTTTGAAAGAAATAAGTCATATGAAAAAAAAATCCAAGACATATAAATTAATATAAAACAAACACTACTAAATGAAATATCATGATTTTATAAAAATTTAGAAGAAAGAACCATCAAATTTGGAATTAGTATGAGGGAGAAACACCAGTTACAAATTTTAATGCCGGATTAAAAAGAGAAAGATGAAACATAAATGTATTAAAATAATGGCTCATGGAAATATAAATACTAATTGCCGAATATAAATACTAATTATTATAAAATATAAATACTAATTGCCGAATTATAATTATTACATAGAGGGAAGTAAATGTTGAAACATTACATAAAATTAATAATAGTACATAGAAGGTTTTAACATTACATAAAATTAATAATAGTACATAGAAGGTTTGAATATTAAATAATGATTACAAAAATAATGGTGAAAATGGTGTTTGTGTCGGGTTGGGGAAGAAGGAGGGGAGGGGAAGCAGCTGATATATGGGTGCGCCATTTTCACAGCCGGTTTTTAATAAAAACCGGCTGTGAAAACACGTTTTCACAGCCGGTTAAAGAAAACCGGCTGTGAAAATGCATTATCACAGCCGGTTTTTCTTAAAAACCGGCTGTGAAAAAAGCCTGCAAATGTCAGGTTTTGTCAGATAAAAAACCGGCTGTGATAGGTGGTTTTCACAGCCGGTTTTTTAGCCGAACCGGCTGTGAAAACCTAGCCCTTTTCACAGCCGGTTCGGCTAAAAAACCGGCTGTGAAAACCACCTATCACAGCCGGTTTTTCCTTTCCCAGCCGCAGCACTAGAAAAACCGACTGTGATAATATTTTCTGCGCCACTTTCAAAAAACCGGCTGTGAAAATAGTGACTTGAAAAATGGTTTCTGTAGTAGTGTTTATATAGTCTACTCCAACACCCTCATACATACATGTAAAAATCCTACAACTAGTAGGATTACACGGTCAAATCCTAGTAGAACTACGAGTCCTAGTAACACACACCTACTGAGTCACAGTACAAATAGAATTTGAGTCACCATATACAACGAACATCACGTACTTTTTTTTTAATAGTCGGACACGGTACGACAAATACACTCTTATATATAGCAGTACTCCTTAATTGATCTTGAACCAACGCGACGGACGACGACCTGCCCAAAACTCCCCGCGTCACCTCCGCGAGATCTTGTTGCCGTCGCCGACCCTAGGCTCGTTTCAACCGTCGATCGATCTGGTGCGCCCGGCCTGCCGGCCGGCTCACAGGGCTCCATGGCGTCGTGCGCGTTAGCCGGCAGCACCCACATGATCATCAACTCCGCCTACAGATCAGAACGGCGACATGGCAACCCTCAGCAGCCATTGCTCACCGCGGGAGCGTCGTCGGACCTCGTCTGCCGCAAGATGGAGGAAGGAGAAGGACTAGGCATGGACGTGAGCAGCAGCACCACCTGCAAATTCCTCAACATCGCCTTCATGGTAAAAAAAGAAAACCTAGCTCGTCCCTCCCATCTAACTAAGCCTAGCTAGATCATCTGTGAATGAAAATCAATAATGAGTTAGCTGCTCAGTAAGCACACGGATTCGATGATCAGTAATCCAATTCAGGGGTGTTTTTGGGTCGTCCAAATGACCACAGCATGCATGCAGTTTTTTTGGGTTTGTTTTCAACAATCAGTTTCATTTTTCTTTCAGAACATTTTCGTTGTGCTCACACTTTTTTTAACTATGTTCCTGCAGTGTTTTACAACTGTCATGGGCATCGCAATTCTGGCTTATCTTTTTGTGGCGCGGTTCGTGTACCATGATCCTAAAATGCAAGATCCCTGCAGGATGGTAGGGCGCGTTGCTTTAGCTCTTGGTGTGATGGCTTCCGGATACTATCGAATTCTAACCAAATGTTGTGATGATGAGACGCATAAGTAATTCTTCTCAGGGGATCTTTAATGTAATTATGTCTTATTTAAGAGGAAATATATTAGTCAAAAGAAGTGAGGAGATCTTTTCCGGAGCAAATGTTTACACATTATTGTGTGGCTTAGTGTTATAGTTTTGTCTATAGTGAAGCACGAATTGCACTATATAATATATTAGTTTCATCTTTTTTAATATATATATATATATCCTAACCAAACTCTGATACCAATTGAAGGACCGAAACGGCGACCAGAGGGGGGGTGAATGGGAGCCTTTAAAATTCTTTCACAAGAATATGGCCTATATCCTCGTCAAACCCCAATGACCCTCTCTTCTAGAGTTGCCAAACCCACATAGCAATTTGAGATGCTATTGGACCTAGGAACAACTCTAGGTGTCTCTGAAACGCAGCGGAAAAACACACGGAAAACACCAATGGGAAAACACCACCTGCAGAGCAAAAACCGGAACTTCCTAGTTGGAAACCGGAACCTCCGGATTTGGAAACCGGAACCCAAAACCGGAACTTCCTAGTTGGAACTCGGAACCCAAAACCGGAACTTCCGAATTAAAAACCGGAACTTCCGGATTTGGTTCTACAGCACGAACCAAGATCCAAGAAAAGAGGGAATCCGATCAAACGAAGTCCAAACTCCGTGAAATTTGAGCCATACGTGCGCAAGAACTTGGTGAGTGTTATCCAAAAGATCTCTCCAAGAAAGATCAATACATCACCATGAATTTCACGGATTTGACCAAGAACACAAGAACTCGGGGGAGAGAAGAACTTCAAATCCGAGGCAAATCAGTGGGTTTGAGGGGGAAAGATCACGGGGAATATGGTCGCAAGGAACCTATGAGTGATCCCCTCAAAGAAATCCCACTAGAAACGGCCCCAAATCCGAAGAACAAAAAATCCCCCAAAAAGAGCTCCGAAAATAGCTAAAAAGGAAAAATGAGGGAGACAAGCCATGAATCCACCATGAATGATTATGGATTGAAATCTTAACAAGATTCGTGGCTAGAAAACCACCCTCATCCTCCCACTTTTGGATTGAAGCACTAAACCTAGAGTAATCAATCTCTAAGCCTAATCCTCTCTCATTGAAGTAAACCCTAGCCTTGAAGAGAAAATAAACTAGAGAGCATGGAAGGGATTGCTAAAAATTTCAGCCCCTCCACTACATATAGTCCTTGGCCAGGAGACCAAACTACCCCTAAGTGATACATACCCCGCAGGGGCAAAGTTGTCCAGTTTTTCATAGACTCATCGGACGGACACGGGACCTTCACGACTTCGCTTCGTCTCGACGCAAGCTTCGCGATGGCGCCACGTGCCCTCCATTCCGCCATCCGGCCTCACCGGACGCGCCTCCGGTTTTGAGGCCCAAACCGGCAAACCTGCCTGCCTGGTGGTTTTGAGGCCCAAACCACCCAAACCGTCCATCTCCGCTTGGCCGCCACGCGACCTCCTCGATGTCGACGCGTGTCCGGCCTCCGCCAAGCCTTTGACGCCTCCGTCCCGCTTGACTCGACCGACGCCGTCTTCATCATGCCATGTACTCTTGCTCTTCCATGCACCATGCGGATCGCACGTGACTCTGCCGGACTCTTCGGGTCCCTCGGTCCAAGCCTACTCGTCCATCCTTCACCGCCCTTGGTTCATCAGCATGGACCTTTCGCGCCTGACCTTCACCGCGCGCCGTCGGCCGCCATGTCGCATCCTGCACCTGCACATCATGAGCCAAGAGACACATCAATCCACTCAACGGTTGTCAATCACTCATCATCCAAGGGTGACCTCCATTGGTTCTCAATATATATGCATATCTTTTATTTTATTTAACAAAAAAGTTACTTGAAATTGTGGTCAAATTTTAAAGAAATGAAACCGCGTGAGAGAGAGAGAGAGATTTGCTTTCAGACTTTCAGATTATGCAGATGCTCATGTATTCTGTCTTCCATCATGTGCCACTACAAGTATGGTTCCACGAATCTCCCATAGATTGTCGCTTCTCTAATATATATTTACCACCATTTGTTCGCTGAAATATTGCTTATAACTGCAGCACTATTATGATTATTGTTCATTGGCTTATGTAAACTGTCCAAATAGCCGTTCCTTTGGTTGGTGAATACTGCTTCTGTACGGGTCATGCCATGCATGCTTGTATGTTAGCAATACTCTAGAATATTCCTAGAGTTCAGATGCTGATGAACACATGCCACTCCTTAAACGGCTGCCTTGTATAGTTAACATGATTTTGACCTACAACATACTCTGACTGGTTTTGCAGTATGACGTCTGAATGATTAAACAATGAGCACGATGTTTTGGTTATATGCTTTCAGACAAGGATCACGCACTATGGCCCTGTTTAATTCCAGGAACTTTGCATTCTCTTTCCACCTCGAGAACCGTGTCAGTTCATTTTTTCTCTCTGTGCACGCGACCCGATGCATAAACTTTTCACCACTTTTCACCATATCACCCCAATTAAACAGGGCCTGTATGTATGTGCTGCTGTCTTCAGGTTGTGACTTCTGAATAACACGACCTAGAGACCTCCTCAAGCAATTGGCTGTAGTTCTGTTGCGAGAAAATAAAACTACCACCCTACAAATTTAGAGGTGTTTTACGGTGGTTGAAAAGGTACCACGAGATACCTTTCCTATTTTGGTAAGGTAACAGAAGGTACCAGGAGGTACCTTTTCAATTTTGATACCGGTCCCACCTATTTTAGTATCATTTGGTATCTTTTACTAGGTACATCTTGGTACCATCAGGTACCTTTTATGTTTCAACCGTTGAATTTAGCTTGATGGATGGTCCGAATTTGTTTCAACCATTGTGAAATTCCTCACAAATTTATGCAGTTAGACGTCCTGTACTCCTGTTTCTTGGATTGATGTGCTGGACATGCTTCGTTTGCCTTTTGATGCTTGAAACGACTTCACGTAGCTGGATTCATCCAACCTTTTTCAACCTCCTTGGATTGCAATGCGCCAGAAATCCTGACAGCAGGCAAGTAGAGATAAAGGAGGGAAACACCAGCGCACAGGTCATACGAAGAACCTTTTCAAAGGCAGTCTTGAGCAGGATTTGTACCTGATCCATTTTTGCAACAAACGAGAGTAATTCTATATGCTTGGTGCAACATATGAACAAAGGGCGAAACGGTTGAATCTTTTCAGGTAGAGAGACTTCGATTGTCTGCAGGTAGCATGGCGCACAAAAGAGGACTTGTGGTTGTGGGCTTGCAGCGAATGGCAACTCAGAGCAGGGCATCAAGGAGAAGGGACTAGCTACCTGGGTTGCTGGGCCTCCTGAACTTTGTTTGTACCTAGCTTAATGAAGGGGCAGTGGTTCTGCTATGTTTCGTTAAAAAATAGCATTGTCACTTGATCGATAGTGTAGTGAGTTGGCATGCATTTAAACTACATTGTTTTCTTTTGTATAAGCCGTAATGTTGTGTTGGGCAGGCTATACCCGGGCCGTCCCTTTCCCTCTTCCAAACCTTCCTGAGGATTCAGAATTGCAGAGGTTAGCTGAAAATCCCCTTGCACAAGGGCTTGGCTTGGACATGTAACGTCTTATACCCCACCACCGCAACAGTCGGTGCCCAACCACCGCGCCGGTATGGGCCTTCCCGGCGGCGGTATGGGCGTCCGTGCGGTTCCTACGTCATCCACAGGCCTTGGGGACACGTGTCCGGGGATGCTCTTGCCTCGTGGGCGGCTTAAGCCTCGGTGGCGCGAGCGTGGAGGGCCGATTCAACCACTCCCGTCCTTCTCTTTTACCGAGCTCGGCTCCTTCCCTCGGTTTCCCTTCTCTCCACCTCGTTATTCCTCGATTCACGGCGCTCCGAGCTTGCTCCCCTCGTCCTCTCCCCGTCCAAGCCATCCCCGGCCACTTCTTCCTCTTCCTCGCCCTTTTCCCGAGCCACATTGCCGCCGCCGGCCCTCCCCTGAAGCCGGGCTCGAGCTCTGGTTCGAAGGAAAAGAAGACCAGGGACTTAGGGGTAAGCATTGGAAGGGATAGGGTGTTTTCTATAGATTCTAGGACCCATATGTAATGCTTATAGTAGCACTTGGTGTAGAAATACTTGTTTAAAGATTTATACGTCACCCTAAAATCCTATACATAAGCTAAAAGTGCAAAACCACTTTGGTTGGTTTTGTTATGTTTAGTGGAGTAGAATGAGCGTTTAAGGAACTCAAGGATATTCATGAGGGTGGTGGATTTTGAATTTGTTAAGTAATAGAGTACGTAATGTAAGGAATATATGTTTCCTCAATGAAACTAGACAACTTCTTCTAGGACTACCCTAAAGTTTAGGAACCCTCACCCAAGAAGATTTAATTCCTAAATACATATGCATTGGTAGGGTGATTTACTTATTGTCCAGTTAGTAGTGTGTTAGGCCGGTCAGACCGGTCCAACCGGTTTCCAAAACCGGTCAGACCGGTTCCTGGCAAAAGGAACCTCTTGGTTATTTAAATTTCTTCCACAATTGTCCTGTGCTAGGAATTGGTATGGTTATTCTTATGTTTGTTAGCTTAAGCACTCATGCATCTTTTATACCCATTTGCATGTCATGTAGAGCACACCATTACCGACGGCGTGTACGAGCTTGAGGTTGAGCCCTAGAGTGACCCTGCCGTTGCTGAGCTGAACTTGACGACTGCTCAAGACCCGGACGAAAATCCGGAAGGGCCCAAGGCCGTAGCTGATCAAGAAGGCAAGCCCCGGAGCATAACCCACTGTGAAACTAACTCTCATTGCTTGTGCCTTATTTTTGTGCATTTAAGTTTTGAGGAGTTGATTAAAACCCTAGTTGCATGATCCCTAGGTACCTATGTCCTAATACTAGTATGTGTAGGTCGTATAGAATGCTATGCTTAATTAGGGCCGGTAGAAGTCGAGTGATTGCTTGGTCACTCGCGAGATATAGGTTTTACTTTATTTCAGTTAATGATGATCGGCAAGCGGGGCTTGTGCGATGTTCATGTTTGATTGAATGTCCCGCTTGCACTGGGAGTTGTGGCTAAGGCGTTGCTTGTGTGGCCTTGTTGGTCAAGCTTTTGAAGGTACTAATCGTATGCCGGGAAATGTGGTAAACTTGTAAACCTAGTACTTGATGCAAACTGACGTCTGACGGACACTTCCACTCCATTGGGCGAGGGGTTGATGGCGAGTGTAGCAGTGGCCACGGCACAGGTTTGCCTGGGGCACCTGGGGTCCGTTGGAGCGTGCACTCGGGTGGAGTGGGCTCTGATGGCAGACGGCAGGGAGAGATGGGAAAGGTTGCCCCGTGAGGTCCTGGGTGTCTCTCACGGGTCGTGCGATTAGGTTGTTCCATGCATGGTAAAATCAACTCGAGTTGTCCGTCCTTCGCGGTTACATGAAGCTGCTTGATCGCTCGCTGCACATCAAGGTTCTTGGGCCAATTAAGTAGAAAAGTGGCTAGATGAGAAATATGGATAATCTGATGATTAATTATTTGACAACATGGATTGTGGTTGGATAGCTTGGCAAACGTAGTAATGGTTAGTCACAACTTAAAACTTGGCTAAAATATTGAAAATAGGATCAAATCGTAGATGCTTTTGGCAAAACAAACCCTAGAGCCAAAAAGCCTTGCATGTCTAGAATTTTATCCTTGTCGGGTAAGTCTTGCTGAGTAGTTAGTACTCAGCCTTGCTTGTGGCTAAATTTATTTGCAGAGAATTGTGATGGCTACGACCCCGTTGCTGCCTTGACCTGGCCTTGTGTGCTGCCCGACGGCTGGGTTGTGGAGCGGGTGCCGTCCGAGTCCGGCTCGGGCCGCGGTGAGTAGATGTTAAGCGAGGGCTCCGCTTAATGTCTTTTGCTTCGATGTGTAGTCTTCCGCTGCAAATAACTCTGGTTTGTAAGAAGATAAAACATATGTACTGTATTGGTATAATTATCTATGAGCACCAGGTCTTGTAAAATATGCGATGAGTTGTACTGCCTTTTGGCAGACCGCCCCAATTAATCCGGCTTAAAAGCATGGGACCACTATCACAGCAGTACGCCACGCCCCTAAACCGAGTTAATCGTGCAATCCGTCAGATACCTTCCCGATTACACAACATTTTTCGCTCGACCGAAACAAAATAGCAGCAGTCCCACTCGAAGATGGGATCAGGCAGTACAAGTCATCATATATTTTACATCACAAGGTTCACATGGATAATTATACAAATACAGTAAATAGATTTTAGTTATTACAAACCAGAGTTATGTACAGCGGAAGACTACACATCGAAGCATAAGGGTACTCTGCGGAGCCCTCACACAATACCTAAACACCGCGGCCTGAGCCGGACTCAGGCGGCACCTGCTCCAGAACCCAGCCGTCAGGCAACGTGCACGGCCAAGTCAGAGCAGCAGTAGGGTCGTAGCTCACCACCTCCAAGTCTGAAAAACAAGCCACAAGCAAGGCTGAGTACTAATTACTCAGCAAGACTTACCCGACCAAGGATGAATTCTAGACATGCAAGGCTTTTTGGCTCTGGGGTTTGTTTTGCCAAAAGCGTCTACAAGGGGAGTCCTAATATCAATATTTTAGCCAAATTTTAAGTTGGGAACTAATTATTACTACATTTGCCAATCTATCCAATGACACTCAGTGTAACCAAGCAATTGATTAGCATAACATTAGTAACTCATCTAACTCTACTTCTACTCTCTTTTGGCCCAAGGACATTGATCTGCAACGAGCGATCAAGCAGGTTCATGTAACCGCGAAGACGGACAACTCGAGTTGATTTTAACCATGCATGGAACAACCTAATCGCACGACCCGTGAGAGACACCCAGGACCTCACGGGGCAACCTTTCCCATCTCTCCCTGCCATCTGCCATCGGGGACCACTCCGTCCGAGTGCACGCCCCAACGGACCCCAGGTGCCCCAGGCAACCTGTGCCGCGGCCACTGCTACACCCGCCACAACCCCTCGCCCAAGGGAGTGATAAAACCCGTCAGACGTCAGTTTGAATCAAGTACTAGGTTTACCAGTTTACCATATTTCCCGGCATACGATTAGTACCTTCAAAAGCTTGACCAACAAGGCCACACACTCAAAGCCTCAGCCCACCATTTTCCTGTGCAAGCGGGACATTCAACCAAACATGGATATCGCACAAGCCCCGCTTGCCGATCCTCGTAACTGATATAAAATAAAAACTTATATCTCGCGAATGACCAAGAGATCACTCGACTTCTACCGGTCCTAATTAAGCATAGCATTCTAACCGACCTACACATACTAGTAGTAAGACATAGGTACCTAGGGATCATGCAACTAGGGTTTCAATCAACTCCTCAAAACTTAATGCACAAAAGTAAGGCGCAAGCAAAGCGAGTTAGTTTCACAGTGGGTTATGCTCCGGGGCTTGCCTTCTTGATCTCCGGTGGCCTTGGGCCCTTCCGGACTTTGGTCCGGGCCTTGTGCAGTCGTCAAGTTCAGCTCCGCCGCAACTTGATCACCCTCGCGCGCGACCTCCAACTGAGATGCATGAATGCATAAACTATTAACTACAATAATATCTGCATCACTCAAAACATTGGCAATCATTTATGGAACACAACAATTAATAAGAACGATAGGCACCAGAACCGGTCTGACCGGTTTGGGGAACCGGTTAGACCGGTCTGGCACTGGCCAGCCCAAAAATCTCTAGGATCAACTAGCTTTTGCACCATTTAGATATATCATCTACGAATAACTACTAGGCATAAGCATTGCTCCTAGGGTTGGATTCACACATTTATGAGCATGGAGAAAAGTAAAGTATGTAGATTACCTTTCTTACTCCCATAACTCAACTAATTCTAAACCACCATAATCCTGAATAACTTTGTTCATTAGCTACCCAACTCAACTTTATTCATTCTATTCGGACTATCCAAAAAGGGGTTTAGCACTTTTAACTCCTGGACAAGAGTCATGAAGCAATAAAACCATTCTTTAGCACATACATATTGCATGAAACCATATACCCATCAAACAACCACTTACACACAAGCACTAAAATCCTATAAACATCTCCCTACCCTTCTTAACCCCTTACCTTTGGTCCTACGCTTTTTCTACCTCGAGACAGTACCGAGCTCGGCCATGGGTACTCCTGGCCGGCCGGGGTTCTTCGAAATCCGGGCAAGGAAAAGCTCGGGCGGGGCAAGGGACGGCTAGGGGATGAAGTGGGCGAGGTGAGGCAGCTGTGAACGTGAGGAATCGAGGAAAGTGCGAGCGCGGAATGGGAAGCTCGGCCTCGGCGCTTTTACTGCCCGGCCATGGTGGGAAGGGGATGGGCCGGCCACATGGCAGCCCAAGGCGCCAGCGGGGCTAGAGGAGGCTGACCAGGCGCCAAGGAAGCACAGGGAGGCGGACGCGTGGCCGGAGCAGTTGGGAAGGACGGGAGTTGGCGGCGGTTGGTGGGCACCGACTGTTGCGGTGATGGGGTAAAATACCCACCGCAACAGTCTGTGGTGTTTAAGAACACTGTGCCGACGTAGTTTGAACAGAGATCCCGCGGGCCACCGACTGTTGCGGTCAGGGCTACGCCTAGCACCGCAACTTTCGGTGCTCGGGTCGAAGCCGGTCAAGGTCACCTATACAAGCGACCACCAACTGTTGCGGTGGTGTTCCTCACCGCAACAGTCCGTCAATCCAGAGAGCAATTTCTACTGTTTCTCCTACCCACCGACTATTGCGGTCATGCTTGGAATAACACCGCAACTTTTGGTGGCTCAGACGCTGGCTATAGATAAAACGGCCCTGGAATGTTACGGTGGTGCATAATTGGTTGACCACCGCAACAGTCTGTCATTCCGGAGAGCATTTTTCAATTTCTCTCTGGCGACCGACTGTTGCGGTCAGGGCACCGCAACTTCCTGAGGTGGCTGTGAAAACGTGTGTATAGAACCTAGGTCACCGACTATTGCGGTGGCGACAAGACATGCCACCGCAACTTGCTGTGACCTCGACATTTACACTTTCCAAGTTGGTTTTGAAGAGAATTTGGCTATGCTAAGTCGTGTTCATGTCCACGGGCTAATAGGGACTCAATCAACCCATTCTTGGGCAATGCCAAGAGATCCTTTTTCTTTCCTCAACTCGTGTTTGTATATTACTAGTATTCCTCTTGATAATTGATTGAGGTCCAACATATACATACTCCTATATGCACAACAACATAAGTAGGAATGATGCCTGACACGATTACGTTACTTAAGTTCATTAGGGTGCATAAGCTCTATAGTGACACCAGGGGTGTCACAGCCTTCCCCCCTTAAAAAGAATCTCCCCCCGAGATTCCGGTGCAGGAAGAATAAGTGCGGAAATGAAGTTACCTGGAATGGAGCTCATGAAATCCGGATAATGAGATCTCAGATATGACTCCTCTTCCCAAGTAGCTTCCTCTTCGGTATGATTATTCCATTGAACTTTATAGAACTTTATAACCTTTCTTCTGGTGGTCCTATCTTTTTGATCAAGAATCTTGATAGGATGTGCTTCATAAGTGAGATCGGGTTCCAAGGGAATTTCTTCATAAGGAAGGGATTCTTCTGGAACTCGAAGGCATTTCTTGAGCTGGGAGACATGAAAGACATTGTGTATGGCAGAGAGATTATCTGGAAGTTGAACCCTATAAGCCACTGGTCCACAAGGTTCCAAGATTTGAAAAGGTCCAATATAGCGAGGAGCTAATTTGCCCTTCACCCCAAATCTTTGGACGCCTTTGGTTGGGGAAACCCGAATATAGACATAATCACCAATTCCAAAGGTTAAAGGCTTTCTTCTTTTGTCAAAATAGCTCTTTTGACGGGCTTGTGCAGCTTGGAGATTTTTCTGGATTACTCTCACTTTATCTTCTGCCTCTTGTACTAAATCTGGCCCAAAGAAATTCCGTTCACCAGATTCGGACCAATTGAGAGGGGTTCGACACCATCGCCCATACAAGGCTTCAAATGGTGCCATTTTGATGCTTGCTTGATAGCTATTGTTATATGCAAACTCAGCCAAAGACAAGCATTGATCCCAATTCTTGTCATAGTGCATGACACAAGCTCTAAGCATGTCCTCCACTACTTGATTTACCCTTTCAGTTTGGCCATCAGTTTGAGGATGATAAGTGGAGCTACGGATCAACTTGGTGCCTAGGGAAGCATGCAATTGTTCCCAAAAGCGAGCAACAAACTGGGTACCCCGATCAGAAATAATTGTTCTGGGAATCCCATGAAGGCAAACAATCCGATCAATATAAATTTCTGCATACCTCTTGGCAGAATATCTTGTGTTGACCGGAATGAAATGAGCGGTCTTGGTGAGCCTATCAATGATTACCCAGATGGAATCATGTCGTTGAGAGGTGTTGGGCAAACCCACAATGAAATCCATGGATATATCATCCCATTTCCAGGATGGAATAGGAAGAGGTTGTAAGGTTCCAGCTACCTTGAGATGGCTTGCTTTCACCCTCTGACATGTATCGCACTCGGACACATATTTAGCAATCTCCCTTTTCATTCTAGTCCACCAAAAATTTTCTTTTAAGTCTTGGTACATCTTATTGCTGCCTGGGTGGATAGAGAATTTGGATAGATGGGCTTCATCAAGAATTTGCTTTCTTAGCTCATGGTCTTTGGGTACCACAAGCCGTTGCTCAAACCAAAGGATTCCCTTTCAGTCTTGCCGAAAGCATTTGTATTTGGGCAATCCTTGAGCTAACCCTTGCTTGATATGAGCAACTCCTTTATCTTTGGATTGGGCCATGCTAATTCTCTCTCTCAAAGTGGATTCCACCACCATGTGGCTTAATGAGCCTTGAGGAATGATCTCCAAATTCAACTTGGACATCTCATGGCAAAGAGTGTCATTAAAAGAGGATATGGTGAGGCAATTGCATTGAGCCTTGCGGCTTAGGGCATCAGCCACCACATTAGCCTTGCCTGGATGGTAATGCACCTCAAACTGTAGGACCCTTTGCTGTCGATGACGAAAAATGTAGTGGGCAAAGTCTTGTTCCCGATCGTCAACTCAACATTGAATGCCCCCCGAGCCGGCGATGGATTTCCGCCAAAGTCCTTGAGCATCATATCGGTCTTGATCAAATCATCAGGTCCTTTGCCAAGCTTCTGATATGTGGTATAAGGCATCAAATTCACAGCAGCTCCTCCATCAACAAGCATCTTGGTCATCGGCTTACCATCAACATATCCTTTAACATATAAAGGCCTCAAATGCCGATATTTCTCATCAACTGGTTTGTCAAATACAGCTTGTTGTGGTTGTAGAATCAACTGCGCCATAGCCTCCTCAACTTCATCGGTCTCATCATCGGTTGAACTTGCATTGTATTCAGCAGGCAGCACAAACACCATGTTCACCGATGCCGATGGCCCATCATCATCACGTTTAGGCTTAGCTCTCCAAACCTTGGAATTGTCATCTTTTTGACACTTTTCCTTCAACAATTCTTTAAATCGGAGACGCTGAACCCTTCTCTTCTGAGTCTTGGTCAAACCATCAGGACACCATTGCGGGTTGACCCCAGGACGCAAGTCCGATTTGACCTCCTTCTCCGATTCCTGTGCGTCTTCTGGCTCTTGAATAATTTCTTTTTTCCTGTACACCAGACGATCGTACACAGAGAGACGGTCTGCTTTATAATTTAGGCGATCATCATACTTTCGGCGATCATTGTCCCATCGGTCATAACACCGATTTTCGCACTCACGCCGATCATGGTATTCACGCCAATCTTTGCGCTCCTGTTGATAAGCCACCTCATCATGCCAGTTGCATCGGCGTCTGAAATCCAATCGGTCATGCACGGACTGACGCTTCCTTTTTGAATCCCTGTAGTTTTCATATTGATCACTGCATTCTGGACAATCATAAATCGAAGGAAGCCTCAACTTTTCATTCCAACAGAACCTAAAGAACGGACACCCCCAATGATCTTCACTATCAAAACTCCTCATTGGAGGGCTCCGATCCCTTTCCTGTTGGCGCATATACTTTTCAATGAGTTGCCCCGATGTAACCCTAGGTTTCTCGCCACGACGGTGATCATCCCGATAGTACTGATGGTTCCGATTTTGCACATCATGGGCCGTCACTTGGCAATCTGGATCGACAGCTCCCGATTTCTTCGCATTCTCCGACGTGAGGACTTTGGCTTTCATTTTCCTGTCGGGTGCTCCGATGTCAACCATATTCTGAGGAAATGGATGCCCATCAAGCTTCATCGGTTTTTTCCCAGTTTCAAATTTAATAATTCCTTTTTCAATCGCCGATTGAATCTCATTGCGGAAAACTTTGCAATCATTGGTATGATGAGAAACTGAGTTATGCCACTTGCAATACTTCTTTTTCTTCAACTCTTCGGCAGAAGGAATTGTATGATTCGGGGAAAGCCTGATTTGTTTTTCTGCTAGCAATAAATCAAATATTTTATCAGCTTTTGTAATATCAAAGCTGTACCTTTCTGGCTCGACTTTCACCCATGGGCAGGCAACAGAATTCTTGTTCTTGGTCCATTCAGCCAAATCGACTTCAGCTTCCTCCCCATCGGAATCATATTCAATATTGGCAATTTTCCTCTGTAACTTCTCTCTCTGATAGTCATTGCCACGTCCTTCATGCTGAGAGAGCTTTTGAATCATGTGCCCCAAGCCTTCAAAATCTTGACTTGTATATCGATCCGTGACCTGAGGCAACAAACTTTGAAATGCCAAATCGACCAACTGACCCTCCGATAAATTCAACGAGTAACATCGGCTGCGCACATCTCTGAATCTTTGGACAAACTCACTAACCGATTCACCGATTCTCTGTCGGAGTGCTGTCAGATCGGATAACCTAGTTTCTTGTACTCCCATGAAGAAATAGGCATGAAACTGTTTTTCCAAATCGGCCCAGTTACTAATGGAATTCGGTGGCAATGATGAGAACCACGAAAAGGCCGACCCAGAAAGCGACTTAGGAAACAATTTAACTTTCAACGGATCGATTGATGCTACTTCACCACACTGGATCGTGTATCGGCTGATATGCTCAATGGTGGTAACATCTCCCTGTCCAGAAAATTTATAAAAATCTGGAATCCTGAATTGGGCTGGCATAGGTAATGTATCAAACCAGTCCGGATACGGCTTCCGATACAGATAAGACTGTCCCTTGGGTTTCAGACCAAACTGATTCTTCATGACATCAGCAATCTTATCTGCCCAATCTTCCTGAGCGTAATTCCCCTGGCTAATCGGAGCACGAGTCATCATCACGGGTGTTTCATTATGCACGATTGACGGCTCCCGATTGTCAGTTCCCTTGTTTTTTGGTGGATTTTCGGTGTTGAAGAAAACAGGGTACACCATCTTGCCATCGACTACAGGAATCCGGCTGCCAAACTGATCAATATGCTGAGTAC
>CM014275.1:10034628-10052985 GCA_004135705.1 Alloteropsis semialata
CGAAGCTGTGCACTCCCAGGAGAGCGCGACCGGTGAGACGCCGGCGGCGGCGCCCTTCCAGGAGAGCGCGACCGGCGATGCTGCACTCGCCCAGGGGAACGCGACCGGCGAGGCGAAGGTGGTGCCCGACCAGCGCGCCCGGCCCGAATAGCGTCGGCCATGAAGCCCCCATTGGCCGGCGGGGGCGGCGGCGACCGACGGCGAGTAGGCCCGTCCACGAGCACGGCCTTCCCCTTACCCAAGTCGGAGCGCGTAGCCGGCCTGGGAGAAGACCAGAGAAGGGCCTCTTCCTCCTCGTCGTCATCCGAGTCAGTGAAGCAAAGACCCTCCGGCGGCGAGATTCCAGCCCGGGATGGGCCGGCGGTCCGGGATGGGCCGGCGGCGGTCAGGGGGGAAAAGGGCGCGGCGTTGGGGTTTAGGGTTCCCGTACCTGAGGCGGTCGGTGGCGGGGAAGGGGGGTCGCGGTGTGGGGTGTCAGCCGGATCTGGCGGAGAGGGGTCCATGGCAGGGGGTTGGGCGCTGGCGCCGGCCGGAGATCTGGCGGCAGCAGCGGAGGGGAGACAGGGCGGGGCCGGGGGACGGGTTCAGGAGGCCCGCCGGCGGCGATTTGGTGGTCGCCGGGGCCGGAGTGGCCACCGGCGGTGGGGCGGGAGCTCCTCTAGAGAGAGAAACTAGAGAGAGAGAGTCTGTGTTTTTTAGAACTGATTATCTCTGACTTGAAATCTGTATAGCTAGAATTGTGATCTGATCGAGTGTCTTTTATTGTGTCACCTCGTTCTTCTTTTATATTTAAAGTAAAGTTTTGAAATTTTATTTTACTAAACAAACACCAGATTCTGCATAGAGTTTAGAGCTAGAGCTCTCCCAAACTGACCTATATACATGCATAGTATACCTGATGTGTCACTTTTGTTCAGATATCGACGAGTGCATGTTACCAGACACATACCCGTGTTACGGCCAATGCAATAACACACAGGGAGGGTACCAGTGCGACGCAGCCCTCCTGGCTTCGCGGGCAAAGCCTCTGTACCAAATGGATGCAAAGGTATAGAATGTTTCTTCTCCCTCTCCTCTCTGTTTGGTTTCTCAACACTGGGTACTTCCTGATTTCTTTGGTTTCCTTCTAGCATGCATATAATGTTTTTTTCACTTTTTTCTCTCACCCTGTATTTGTCTAGACATCGACGAATGTCTGCATCTGGAAGCTTACAATTGCTACGGTATCTGCAAAAATTTGCCTGGCAGTTTCCATTGTTCATGTCCTAATGGAACCTACGGGGATCCCTCAACAAAAAGGGGATGCAACACAATATTCAAGAGTACATTTACAGGTCTCTACTGCATATTATACCCTGTTAGTTCAAGTCATGACATTTTAAACTAGGCGTGATCTCCTTTACAGCTTTAAGAACCGTTGCTTTTACGAGTATACTTGCGAAACAAAAATAGAAAACTATTGCAGTGAGAAATATTTCATGGCAAATATCAGTTTCACAGTACCAATTTCAATAGATTTACAGATAGTTGCTGGTTAATTAAAGTGAACCTTAACCACACTTTTTCTCAAATGTCAGTAACCGTAGGGTTAAAAGAATCATCACACATAGACAGGACACGAACTTGGTAATCCCTAAGTAATTAACACATTTTCCTTAAATAGTCTAGAATACTAGCTCCAAATTCATGAGCTCAACTTCTTGTATTTATTTCTTCACAGGTCTAAATATAGCTTTAGTAGTAAGCGGTGGTTCAATTCTTCTGCTTCTTGCATTCGCTGCTCCCTTCATAGCACGAAAATTCAAGCTAAGGAAGGTAAAGAGATTGAAAGAAAAACGTTTCAAACAAAACCATGGCCTGTTGTTGCAGCAGTTGATATCACAAAGGGCAGATATTGGTGAAAGGATGCTCGTTACCTTACAGGAGTTAGAGAAAGCCACAGACAATTTTGATAAAACTCGTGAGGTCGGTGGTGGAGGGCATGGCATTGTGTACAAAGGAATCCTGGATCTCCATGTTGTGGCCATCAAGAAATCAAAGATCGTAGTACAGAGAGAGATCGATGAATTCATAAATGAGGTTGCGATTCTTTCGCAAATTAATCATAGGAATGTTGTGAAGCTCTTAGGATTCTGTCTTGAGACTGAAGTTCCATTGTTGGTTTATGAGTTCATTTCAAATGGAACCCTCTATCAACATCTTCACGTCGAGGGGGCTATATCACTATCTTGGTACGACCGATTAAGGATCACACAAGAAGTAGCTAGAGCTCTGTCCTACCTGCATTCAGCTGCTTTGATGCCAATATTTCATAGGGACATCAAGTCATCAAACATACTTCTTGATGATCATTTAACAGCAAAGGTCTCTGACTTCGGGGCTTCAAGGTACATCCCAATTGATCAATCTGGAGTGACTACAGCAATTCAAGGAACAGTCGGTTACTTAGACCCCATGTACTATTATACAGGTCGTCTAACTGATAAGAGTGATGTTTTCAGTTTTGGTGTTCTTGTGATAGAATTACTTACTAGAAAGAAACCATTTATCTATAGGTCAACCAATGGTGACAGCCTTGTTTCACATTTTGACTCACTATTCACAGAAGGTAAACTGGTTGACCTAATAGATCCACAGGTCATGGAAGCGGACAATGGGAGTGTTCAAGACGTAGCTGCACTAGCAGTCACATGCACCAAATTGAAGGGAGAAGACCGGCCTACAATGAGGGAAGTGGAGATAACACTTGAAAACTTGCAAGTTAAGCATGCTGCATGTCATACAACACCTAATAAAATGGATCACATCCCAGCTCTGGGGACTAGTCAGGAAGCAAGCAGACAATACAGTATGGAATGGGAAATGATGTTGTCCGCAAAATATCCTCGATGACTTTGTTCCCAACAACCTAAACAGCAAAGCTTTATAAAATAAAAAAAATTCCTTCTGATTTCCCTCAAAAAAAAATTCCTTCTGATGCATACCACATTTGGAAAAAAAATAATTTTTCTCCCCCATATTTTTCTGTATCTGTTGGTATATATGTATATGTTCCAAGCTTCTGCTCTCGGTTTCAAATATACTTATGTATTATAACAGTTTAGGTGTACTTGTGTAACATGTGAATATGAATCAGCTTCTTCCGATTCATTATCAAGTTGGATGAGCCTGATGAATATTATTACCTTGATGTTGAGGGATATTAGCTGGGCAGTGTTGAGTATCAGATGTGTTTTTGTATTGATGTGACAATGCAAAAGAATTGTCCACCCAGTCGTGGTCATGGCTGTGTAAACACGATGACATTTAACAAGTAGCCGTGCTAGTCAGGCCTCTGAAATGTAGGCAACCACAACCGCAATACTGACTGCGAATATTGGATAGAAGCAGCTTGACAGTATATTAAGTTATTAAACTCCTGCCCATCTTCCCCAGAAGATAAAACAAAAATACGAAACTGAAAGGGCTCATCCAACACCCCAAATTCAATACATAAATATAGTAATTAGAAAACGTAATGGAGGAACACATTGCAGTACCTTCCTGCCAGAGAGGGCTCTGGAATGGCTGTCATTTGCACCATCCCCTTCTCCTAATCCTCTCGCACTGAATTTTGCAAGAGAACTTTCAAAATCTTCTGACCAAAGATGGATGGAGGATATGGGAAGCATGGAAATCAGACTACACATTGAAAAATTGTGTGATCTGACAAGTTTTTCTTCCCTATTTGACTGACTTGGCTTTAGCCATTTACAATCATCACAAGACTTGAGAGTATAATGGGACAGCCAAACTTTTGTTTTGAATGAACCGCACCAGACAGTGCGAGTTTCTATTAATATAGCAGAGAAAAATACAAGACTACAACCCTAGGAGGCCATAGGCAGGAAAAAGAAAAAAAAGAAAACAACAAAACATCATCGGTTGGATTGGGACATCAACCGGTACTCTCTCAACTAGGCCGGTCGGATTGGAACATCGACACGAGCCTCAACGAAAACTCCCAGGGCTTTTCTCAAGTCCTACCATCAAACATCTTAGTTTCTATGTAAGGGTCACATCATTAATTTTTGAAGCAAAGCCATAAAGTATGCAATGAGTTGTTGAATGGCACAAGACATTTTGTTTCTTTAGCAGAGCACCAGAAATGTTATTTCTCTCAGTAAGAATGATCTTCAAGCCTGGGGGGAAAAAGGCAGGCATTCTAGCAGCCTCAACACTAGTGCGCACGGTGAAGCAATAATTGAGGTAGTAACATGTGTTAAGTGTGCATTCTTCAGCGATTTTCTGGCTTCTAATAAATGGGAAACCTCTTCTCTCCATATGATTTGGTCCTCGTAAAGCAGCAACTACCTCGACATAAACCTGATGTTCCTGAAAAATGAGGTTAATAAATCAGAAAAAAAGAACAGACAACACCAATTGCAGCTAACTGAAGATGTCATAGCAATGCACTATGAATGGACTCTCAGAGTCTCAGCTGGATATAATTATGGTATAATTATATGTGAAACGACCCGGATTCTTATTTCTAAGAATCCGACTCCCTGTACCATAGTGTTAGTCCCAGAATCAACAGCTAACACGTACAGAACTCATTCCAGCAGAATATCACATCCATACTTCGAATTTAAGCATTTAAACATTACATAAAAGTCTTACATAAGTGGATAACTCTGGAAGTACGATTATTACAAGCCCCTTGGGCTAAATGCGACAATATGAAATACTAAACGAAGCGATAGCTAGTCTTCTGTCTTGGCGGTCATCCCCACAGGCTCTTCAGCTTGAGCATAGCAGCAACCTCAATTGTACCATCCATCAGCATTGTTATCATACTCGCTCTCATAACCTGTTTCATCATAAGCTGTTCCCAAGGAATGGAACAGTTTCACGTCACCATCCGTAATGCAAGCTTTAAGTGGCCTAATTCTAGTATAAGAATATCAAGGATAGGCTTAAGGTTAATCCTATGCAAGCAGCACTTCATCCCAAATCCATTCTCACAACACCTACGAGCACCCCTGGCGCACCAGGTACCCGTCACCAAGCATCTTCCACTCTTCACACTCTAGGCGATGCGAAAGCTCCCACCCTTCGCATCTCAACTGCCCGAGGCAGGCCCTACTCTAGAGGGGACGTAGAAATCCCTAAAACAACGGCGGATTGTGTGAAATTCATTGGAGCGTCCATTGACCGCGGACGGCGGCTATATATAGATTAGACTCTGCAGAGTTTGTACACTTGGACCCACTCGGGCTGCAAAGCCGGCCGTCGCCAACTTGAAACACAACCCACAGCACAGACCCTAGCCAGTGAACGGTACCCTCCTGCTTTTCCCGGCTTAGGATACACTGAAGACGCAACTCGGTGTCCGAGAACTGTGATGGCCTCCCCCGCGGTGGCCAAGTCTCAGGGTATGAGCCTCCTTCGGGGGACAAAAGGCTACCGCCAGTTCCCCCATACACTTTCGCTAACTCCTTACAGTCCGGGTACCGCACTTAACTAGGCTGGCTGGAACACCCCCCGTAGATGTAAGTGGTGTGTACGAAGTTCAATGAACCAGGCAATCCAACTCGATTTTTGGTGCCG
Source organism: Alloteropsis semialata (assembly GCA_004135705.1). Lineage (NCBI taxonomy): Eukaryota > Viridiplantae > Streptophyta > Magnoliopsida > Poales > Poaceae > Alloteropsis > Alloteropsis semialata. Next base: position 10,040,221 of record CM014275.1, read on the forward strand.
GGGTGAGCGTCACCGTCAAATAGCGTATCCACCTCCAGTGGTCCGTATCGCGCACCCATTACAGGTATTGCCGCCAAACTCCTCAAGTAACACAAAGAACATGTACCCGCCACAGGTACTCCATAGGATGTGCCCAAGTACACACCCCAGCCCTCGATACGAAGATCGAGTTAATCTGCTCACCCCCGCAAAGTTCCCAAAACCCCTTACTCCTTTCCCGGGTTTTTGCCCCACACACGCCAAGAATCCTATCACAACCATCCCATAACACATGCAAGCATCGCATCAAAGTAAAGCAGGTTTATCAAGGATTACGGTAATTAAACAAGGCTATGCAATAGGTCATAATCATCATCATGCATTAAAGTAAAGCGCTAGCATACTAGTTGCAATGCCTAAATAGGATTCAAAAGCGGATGGGCGTGAACCTTGCATCTGGTAGAAGTCCTCTTCTGCTTGTTCTTCGGAGTGGAGGTAGTAGTAGCCGTCTCCTCCTTGTTCCTCCTCAGCTGGTCCTAATCACGAGAAAAGAAATACATCGGAACCTATATTCAAATAAACTCCAAAGAAGAAGCAAAAAGAGCCAAAAGCACTCAACTCCTGTTCTAACGCGTAGAGCATGATTTTAGAAAATTATAGAAACTGGTTTCATAATTTTCTGAGCTAGGATGAATTTATTATGAATTTTCTTAGATAAAACCTATTTCTGAAATTTAAACTAAATTCTGAAAATGAAAATAAACACAGGGCCGACATGTGGCAGCACCAGATGGCGCCACGTGGCATGCTGATGTCAGCATGACGTCATCAGTGGGGTCGGCCACTGCTGACGTCATGATGACGTCAGCGTTGACCGGTCAACGGTCAACGGTCAGTTGGGTCCACAGGTCAGCGACTGGGAGAGACAGACAGGTGGGGTCCACGGGTCAGTGACACGATGAGAATGACATGTGGGGCCAAGCTGTCAGCGCGGTAAAAAGGAGAAAGGACGGTGCGGGCTGCTCTTGGGCTGTTTTCATCTGTGGGCCTGATAGGAGGAGGGGGTTTTTCCGGACTTTTGGTGGATTCGGCCCATGGCCAGATTGTGGTGCAGTGGACGGCTGGCCAGGAGGGCCCACGAGCCAGAGACTCAGGCGCCCGGGCCCGCATGTCAGCGAGGCAAAAGGAGGGGCGGGATCCGGTGTGGTCTCTGCGGCTGCCTGCGCATGTGGTTCGATGTGTGTTTGCCCGTGGCGAGTTCCAGAGCACGGGCGCGTTCCGCGGCGGCGAAGCTCTCCTGGCCGGCGTGGTCTCCCGGGCGGCGGTGCGGCCTCCTGCTCGCGGCCGTGGCTTCAAGGGATGGATGAGAGAAGCAAGGGGCAAGGTAAGGAGGGAAGGGAGTGATGGCGTCCACGACGGCTCGGAGTTGAACGGGTCGGCGAGAACGGCGAGGCGGGCTCGAGGCGTTATCGGGGCTTCACGAGCACGGCCGGTCCTCCTGACCGTGGCGCGCACTCGAGCAGACAAGGATGCAAGCAAAGCGGGTTTGGATGAAGCGCATGAGGACGGCACAAAGGCAGGGAATCACAGAGCACAACACGGCGGCGACAGTGAAGCAGAGCACGGTGTGCGGCGAGGATGGGAGTGGGGGACTCACGGTGAGGTGATGAAGGTGAAATCGGCTCGGCGATGTCGTCGTACGGCTCGCGGATCTCCTCGAGGTGGCGCTCCCCGTCCTTGGCGTGGTGGCGATGCGACGGTAGTGGTCGGCGGCGAGCAGCTCCCGCGGTCGGTGTTCTCCGGCGTCCTCCTCTTCCTCTCGCCTGCGTCACCACTTCTCCACTCTCCTCTGCTTCCTTTTCTCCACGGAATTGGGTCGGGGTGGTTTGGGAATAGGGCTTCGCCCTGGGAAACTTTGGATGGCCGGCGCCTGAGGGGGAGAAGGGGGTTTTGTAGGGGAAGGCTTGGGCTCGGCGCTTCCTTGGCGGCCAAGGGAAGCGGGGAACAGGGGCACATGGGGTGGGGCCGAGGCGGTTGTGGCTCGGCGCGATTCGCGGCGGGCGGAGCGGGGCTGTCGTGCGCGCGGGCTGAGCGGCGGCATCGCGGCTGCGTGAGGAAGAAGCACAGGGCAGCGGGGCGTTGAGCCGATGGGCCGAGCGCGGGGAAGTGAAGGAGAGAAGGGAGATGGGCCGGGTGCAGGGGAAGAGAGGGAGGAGGTGAGTGCTGGGCCGGCTCAGGGTGAGTGGGTTAGGTGGGCCGGGTCTGTTAAGGTTAGGAGTTTAGGCCCATCAGAGTTTGGGAGGTTAGAATTAGAATAGGATTTGTTAGTTAGTTTTGAATTCATATTTGAATTGGTTTGAATTCAAATATGAATTCCACTCAAGCATTCACATAAACCGAAAGAAACCAAATCACTCTAGCATAATATTTTCCCTAATGCAATGCACATAATTTAATTATTAGTAATTTTCAGAGAGAGATGTGTTTCACTTTTATGTTCTCACACAAGTTGCACAAAATTTTTTAAATTCACCAAATTTAAACCTAGGGATGTTACAATATGTTACCTCGTCAAGGACTCTTGTAGCCACTAGCCAGTTGCTCGGGGAGTCGGGAGTATCATTGGTTAGCATAGGCACAACCGTTTGGGCTAAAGTCCTTCCTTTATGCCCATCTACAGACTACAGAGTGCACAGTTGGTCCCGGTTTTTTTTTTCAAAAAACCCTCCTTACATCTCTATTCTTCTCACATCTCGGCCCCCTACAGGCCTACACACAGGCAGGTGCGCCACCGGCAGCCTTGGTCGGCTAAGCGGGCTTCAGGGCGGTGTGGCCTACGTGCGACGCGCGGGCGGATGCGGGCGCGGAGCCGGAACCGGGCTGCGTGACACGGGGCGACGCCAACGGCGGCGCGGCCGCGCCCCGGCACCAACGGCGGCAGAACGTGGCAGGTAGTGAGCGCGTGGGGATGAGGGTCTCACCAGGAACCCATTTGGTTGTTAGTTGGGATGGGATAGCCGGGACGGCGGTGTTCAACAACGGCGAAGTCGAGCTTGGCAATGGCAGACGGCGGCAGCTCGGGAGAACGTCAATCCCATGGCGCTTGGGGTCATGGCGGAGGGGTAAGGGCACCTCCACCGGCGATCCGATGCATCGAAAAAAAAAAAGCAGACACGCGAACGAGCACATGAGACGAATCGCTGAAGTCCAGCGGCGCGACTCCTCATGTGGGCCATGAGAATAAAAAATCTCATTCTCTCCCTGGCCTAAACTACTCGCGCGACGGCCTGGAAATCTCCGTTCCCTTTTCTCGCGATCCTCTTATTCCTCAACTGCATGTAGGGATGGATTCGGATGTCCAGACATCCAAATTATCCGTATTCGTATTCGACTAAAACGTCAATATGGATATCCGTATTCGTATTCGATTTTAATGTGGATGTTAAATGGAAATATCCGAATTCGTTTTTTTGTTACTTTTCTCTATCCGAATCCATATTCGTATTCGAATAAAATGAATATCCGATATTATCCGTATCCGTGAAGAATTAACACGTGATGAAGCCATCTATCCGAATGTGAATCCGTATTCGATGTATTCGTTTTGTATTCGTATCCAACAAGAATAGACAACATTCGCATCCGTATTCGTATCTGACGAGATTCGAATTCGATTCGTATTTGAATTAAAATATGGTAAAAGGTGATATCATGCGTATCCAGCCTGTTCGCTTGGCTTATCAGCCACCAGCCAGCAGTACTTCAGTCTCACAACAAATCAGCACCAGCCACCAGCCACCAGCCAGCCAGCAGTACTTTTCTCTCACAACAAATCAGCACCAGCCACCAGCCACCAGCCAACCGAACAGGCTTGCATCTGTTCATTGCACTGTGCAAAGATTCTGTGACCTCTAGCGGCGATGCATCGATGCATGCGGTGCCAGCGAGTCACATGCATCGCTTTCCTATGGCCACTGGAGAAGCCCTAAGAGGTGGAGGAGGGAGCTGAGATCTGGGAAGTTTGAAAGTCGCGGCTAGTGGGTGCGTTTAATTTGGAAAAAAAATTGGATCTATACTATTAAAAAACAGATCTTTAGATATATACCATCAAAAGAATTGACTTTAGATATGTACCATAAAAAGTGCAAAGTTATAGATATCTACCATTCTGTTTACTTCTGTTACTTTGATTGCTAGTTTTATTCTTTTTATCCACCCAAGTATTTGCTAAGTTCTTATTTTGCCTCTGTGTCAAAAAAAACACTTCACCTCTGCCCCCACCATCGTAACCATGAAGCGAATCCCAGCCACTCGATTGGATGGGCGCTGAGCAGGGAAGACACCCGCTCCAAGGAGACGGCCGTTGGGAGCGCGCGGTGTGCCACCGGTCGCCGGCTCCGTAGGGGGTGTTTGGTTTCCTGCTGAGCCTAGCCTGACTCGCATATGGGAGCCAGGCTCACCCGAGCCAGGTTTGGAGCATGTAATGTCCTCATGTTTGGTTAGCTGTATGTCTGCAGCCTGGCTGTGCAGAGAAGTTGTTTGGTTGCATGTATCAGCTATGAGCTCAAAGAGGAGAGTTTGTTTGGTTGGCTGCATATACTGTGTTATGAAAACCTTATGGATGGCGGGGTGGGAATACCTCGAATACTCAATATTGCCGGTTCAAACAAATTAAACAGCAGGAAGCAAAATAATAGATAATGATGATTACAGATGTTTTTAATCTCCAAGCCACAAATTAATTGGTCCAATCATTGTTTAAGCACAGCAAAGTTTTCTTGGCAACTGTGTCTTCCTGCAAGAAACAGCTTACCCATCCGCATGAATTAGAGTCTCAAGATCAGTAAACATGTGTCTTTTGTTTTTTAATGATGGACATTTCATTATTATAACATCCTAAATTCCTAATTACATCATAGTACCACAGGGATTTAACATCCATCTAACTAAAAGGACACGAAACATGCACAAATCGAAAGCCGAATCAGTGAGCTGTTAACCTTTGATCAGAGCAAGAACAGAAACAACTGACTACACCCTACATTTCCTAAAAAAAAATGACTACACCCTACACAGTGTAAGGGGTGAGAGAGCTACGGCAGTAGATCTAGGCTAAAATACACAAAATACAACAATTTTTGCAAGCAATAGCAAGAGAAGAGAGAGGGGAAAAGATTGGAAAAGTTTAGGAAACACTGAGAGAGGAGGGCTTCACGGTGAGCTAGGCAACTGAGAGAGAGGATAAGATCCAGTGGAGGGAAGAACGAAGAAGACGGTGGTGAAGCCTGGAGAAGGCAGTTGGCGCCAACAAAAACAGGCGGTGACCCTAATGCCTGCGCTTTATTCAAAAAAAATTATTCAAAAAACCCTAATGCCTGCGCTGGGGCACCCTGCACGCGCGGAGGCAAAAGACTGGACGCGTGGAGCACTCATCTTGCACCGAGCGAGCCTGGCTCGCTAGGAACGGCCAATTTTCTTGTATCCGCGGAGCCAGGCCGACGCTGCTTTTTGCACCAGAGGAGCCAGGCTAAACGGGTCATCCAGGCATCCAAACATCATAAGCTTGCATCCACAGAGCCTGGTCGGGGCATATACACCCAACCAAACGCTCCCTTAGTGCCGGAAGCACTGGGCCGCGAGAGCCGCGTCGTCGGTTTCTGGCTCTTTCGCACGAGGGCCAATCTTGCACCCTCTGACCTTCCTCTTGTCTGACTTGTGTTGCTTCAAGTTCTGATTAGATTCAATGGCGATTCCCAAAAGAAAACCAAGTGATCTGATGGAATAAGAAGACAAAACCCAAACCAGTAGTTGCAGCGGAGCAACAGGAGGAGAAGGAACTTGCCGAAGATCATCACAACTTTTAGCGGATTCTTCGCAGCTCAACTCTGCGCCGCCACCCCCCACCCCCCCACACATGTATGTTAGGAAAAGACAAGGGTACCATGGTCATAGTCACGGGGAGTTCACAGAAGTGGTAAGTTGCAAACAAGTGCTATCTTTTAATGGTATATATCTAAAGCTGATTCTTTTGATGGTACTAGCAAGGTTGCACGTGCGTCACGCACGTGTTTAAAAAAGCCTAGTAACATATTTTTTGTATTTGAAAAAGTTACTAAATAATAATTTAATACTTATAGCAAAAACTCACGTCTGGCAAAGACTTGTACTTTCTATAAACTAAAATACACATGAATAGAGATCAAATTATCGTACTCTGAATTAGAAGCAAGACAAAAGAACCGAATATTGGAACAAACAACAAAGAATCTCATCCATTTTATGCTTCTGAGGGCATTCAGGGAGCCACCGAATATTGGAGCATGCCTTGTATTTATAACTGAGAGGTAGCAATACATATTTCCTACAATCCTTGAGTCAAAATTAATTTGGAAACAAACATTTGTTGTCTTTGGGGAGAAGAATGAACTTTCTATTTTGGCAACTAAAATATATATCATGTTAACATAAATATTGTTTCTTATTGCAAACAATGCTTCTCTTATGTGAAGCATATCCTCTTCATCATCGGGAAGCTGCTTTGCACAGTCATGCTTTGCAGAGGTCAAAGAACAGTTCTGATAATCACATTTCCACCTCCAGTATAGCTAGAAAATTATACTACATCTGAATGGTCAATAGATAGGGTCTAAAGAGCGAAATACACGGTAATAAAAAAATTCCAACCATATTCCACCAATGGCTCATATTGAACCAAAAAAGATAGGGTCTAAAGAGTGAAATACATGGTAATAAAAAAAATATTCCAACCATATTCCACCAATGGCTCATATTGAACCACTGGCATATGTAATTCTTAGGCAAATCTCTTATAACAGACATCTTGGAGCTCACAAATGGCATTCAGTTTGGCATATACAACGGTCAAAAAGGGCTTGGTGAAAATCATTCACAGCCAATCCTGAAAGTAGAAAGAGCAATCCGAAAATATTTATTAAGTCTTTGTATAGGGAAATGACGTACCTCAACTAACACTGAAAAACAAACATGACAGGCCTAAAAGCACAAATATTTTCCTGGCAGATTGTTTCTTGAAGTCAACTGTAACAAAACAACTCAACCAACAGTCTCCATGAATCCATGATACGACTCTATGAAGTGCATGGAGAGTTGTAATAATCTTTCCACCATGTCTTGGATCATAGTTAAAAATATAAGTGATTGCTCATCAGTTATTGCATTCAGTGGGGAACTTTAATTATTTGCATATAGATACATTCTAAAAGCTTGTCGTAGTGTTAAAGTCATGTGCTAAATCAAACAAGGAGCACACATTGGGCCTAATGCAGGTATAATTGAGCAGGACCAGCTCTCTATCTCATGCCAGTTAGAAAACAAATGCACCACAAGAATGCATAAGGAAATGGAAAATTCTATGGAATATGGGTAACAAGCTAGACATCCAAATACTCGGGATAGAGTTCTGAACTTTTTGAAATTTTTACATCAAGTGACATGCACTTTTCTTCTAAATTTACAAGTACAGGAAAACAAGCAAAGCGTTTTGAACTATTAGTGGGGCCAGGAAAGCTTCTGAATCTACCTAGCTCGTTTAAAAAAAAAATGAAACCTTCTGAATTTCTAGACCTGTCTCCTACAAAAATCAAAAGACTTAAATTGAGCCTAGCCCTAAAACTGAACCTATCGCTATAACTGAAACTGAAAAGTGAGCTACAAATTCTAAACCAATTACGACAACTGGAAAATGAGATAATTTGTACTATAAACTGAACACTCTTTCAAGGAACTTAAAAATTGAATAATGGACCCATCAAATTACTAATCTCGATAATTTGGAACCACATGTAAAAACCACAAGGTTGATCTGAAATTGGAGTGTCAATTGGGTGTTCACTGAATCTAGCTAGTTAAATGTGCAATGAATCTAGCTCCAACTGTATACCTGTTGATGTGTTGATGTGGTAGGATTTTTTTTGGAACCGATGTGGTAGGATATATGTGTGGCCGCATGTTCACTGAACGACAAAATATTCAATTTGTTCATAGATACAGAACTCTGACAAAAAAACACATGCACTTGGAATGAATATCTGTGCAGGATGCCATGATGAGATATACATATGGAGCATATCAGTCATTAGAAAGCAACAGTTAGTCAATACTTGAAAAGAAATAAAAAGGGACCACAAATATATTTAAGGTTTTGAAGATCCAGTATACATGTGCTTTGCTAATAAATTTAGGACACCTAGTTTGAAGAGCTCAATTGTAAAGCATGCTTCTTGAAATAACTGTGTTATCCTAGAAAAAAAAGCTCCACCAATCTAGCAGCAATTATTGGTGACACATCGAACTCACTACTGGCAGCATCACACTGTGCTGACACACCAATTACACTAAATATATAGAGGGTGATCCTACCAAACTATATAGAAAAGCTTTGGCCGCAGGTGTGATCATCAATCCTATTTTCTTGATAAAATAAAAAATTGTAAATAAATGTGTTAGAAGAGCATTACCTGTTGCTCAAATATTGTGTTTATATCACACTAAGCCATTGCTCCTCACCCTCCCCTTCCCAATTTCTATGATTTCCCATAATGAAAAAGCTGGTGAGACAGCGTCTTCCCAAATCTGTGTGGTTAGTGTGCATCTTTGAACATAGATTTAATCTGCTTCCTACATCCATCACAAGTAGTGGTCTCAAGCAACACATTACAGGACAGTTCACAGGACAACATTACAAATCGAAGAATCACCTGTATGCCAGGTACTGAATGGGCCAAGGGGATCCATGTTAGACCACTTAGACCCTACAAAAATTAAAAGATTGCCTCTTTGGTCCATATATAAACTACAAAACAAAAATATTGATAATCATTTATTCAGTAAACGTAAACATGTAACAAGCACAAAAGGCAGTAGTTGCAATGCACATATCATGCAGTGTTAATTTGAGTCCGCAACAATGAGTTAATACGCACAGATATCATGCCCAAACATACTAAAGAAAAGGGACACTTTTGAGCAGGCAAGACATTTGCATGAATCACCTTGGGATGGGATGGATTCAGTGAGACGGCAGACAACAATCTCAGAGGGGCAATCGCTTCAGGAGCAGGGAAGCATCAATTCAGGGGACTCACCAAGATTGGTTGGTGAATGTGCCTCTGATGAACCAAATCCAGAGAGGCGCGACCACGCTAGCCTAATGCAGTCAGATGCACTGGAGGACCTGGGCGGCGTGGTACAGCAGTCAGATGCAGCGGAGACATGGACGGTGATGGCCCAAACCCTGGAGCAGACCAGGACGACGATGACGACATTGCTTGCCGTGACCTGTGTGGGAAAAGGAGGAGAGTATTCACATCGCGGTGCCGATGCTGTTGGCGAGGAACTCTTCATCCTCCGCAATGACGAGGCGGCGCCCGCTGTGAACTTCGAGTGGCCCAGCCGGTGGGTCGAGGTTGCCGCGCGCGGAGGAGGCCACGATGGGAGGGACACGGCACAGAGACGGAGACCATTGGCGTCGCACTTAGCCTGTGCGGAGGCGGCGGCAGATCAGGATTCGGCGGGTGGTGTTTGATGCAGATGGCGAGTAGAAGAGACCGGATGACAAAAGAGAAAAGAGAGAAACACGGGATTTTGGCGAGTGAAATTACGGAGGCGCGTTCTGGCGCAATTCACGGTGGCGGGCGTGGTGCCGGTACGCGAGGTGGGTAAGCGGGAAGCGTCGGTAAAAAAAAACAGCGAAAAAAGTATGAAATATTTTAGAAAGTGATTTTTTTCAACAGTCAAAAACTTTGGTCATTTTTGAGCCGACGTGTGGGCCTCAACCGGAGGATATGTGAGGGGGTATGGTTGTGTTTTAAAGTGAGATCCATTTTCAAATGTTTTGGATCCTTATTGTATAGATATATCTAAAGACTGGTTCATTCAATGCTATGAACCTAATTTTTCCTTTAATTTGTGAATAGTTTAGTGTGACCGAAGAATTTTGTCGGCGGAGAAAGCTTGCTCGGCTCGGCTGCGTTCTGTTCTTGGTTTCATTCCACGCGAGGCACAGTGCGCGACAGGTGGAAGGGAGATGGAAGAGGAAAACCGGATGCGCGACGCCTGAGGTTTTGGCGAGTGCGCTGGCGGCTTGTACAGCGGACAGCATGGTGAAGGTGATTGGTGCCCGCGTTTATAGCGGTCGCAAAGTGGTCGGGGTGGACACAAATTCGATACCCGAAGATGGAATCCCAAAATACCGACCCCAAACTCCAAAAAAAAACAGAAGCCAGCTCGAATAAAGTTATAAAACTGAAAAAAATATTCAGGATAATCGGGTTTAGAACCACAGTATCCGAATAGCCCGAAAAACCCGAACTTTAGTTTCAGCCCATAGTGGAAAGAAATCTTTGTATGCAAATCTTTGTTTGATTTGTATGGATTCGTTGGATCAAATCTTGCTTCGAGTTATCCTTGTTGTAAGTGATTTTTGTATGCATATCAATCGATTGGGTATGTAAACTTGTTCGATTAGTCACCATATTATCTTGTTCAACGATTAGTCACCATATTATCTTTTTCTCTTAGTTGAGATACATAACTTTCGGTTAATACGCGTTACCCGAATTTTCGAGTGCCTGAAATATCGGGTTGCGATTTGTTTGAGAAAACTTTGGGTTCCAACTATAAAACCTGAACTTCTTGAAATCGAAAAAACCCGACCCAAAATTTTCGGTTACCCGAATGCCCACCCCTATCGCTGGATGTGTGGCACACGATGCTAAACGCTAATATTTGGTAGAGCTCCATCTAATTCTGATTTTTTATGAGAGATGATTCTCAAAATGATTCTTTTTTATTCTTTAGCATAAACTCTCAAAATCAGTAGAGAATCACTTCACAGAATTAGGATAAGTTACCTTTTCATATCCCAATTTCTTAGTTCATTTCAGAGAATCACTTCTTTCTAGATAACTATTTAGCAGAACTCCTGCTGGATTCAGCCAAGAATCAGCCGTGGAAACTAGCAAATGAGGCCTGAATCGTTCATCTTCAGAGTTCACCAAACCGGCAGTCAACGAGCTTGAATTTTCTCTAGATTTCACATTGAAACTTACCAAAATATTGAACTACGGTTTGTACATGGTATACAGGGCTACATCTTTTGTAGAGATGTATATCTGTTTGGATCGGTTCCGGAGATTTGGAGAGCCAAAGATTAGGAAAAACTCAAATTCAAACCAAAATTCACACTTTACATTTTAGCTCATGTTGTTGCATCTAACTAAGTTTAGCTTACAGAGTTTGAACGAGAGTGACTTCGTTTCAAAATTCAGCTCGACTAAAGCAATTTTTATTCGCTGACTTAGTGGTTTGGATCCACCACTGTTACCACATCCGTCATCCGTGAACACTCGGCAACGGCTCTAGACTCTCGACGTAGGCAAAAGTCCTGAGGTCTCCGTCGATGCTTTCCTCCGTGCTCATGACGAGCTCCCGTCCCTTCACTGCCCGCGGCTGCTCGTCGTCGCCGTCTGCCAAGGTCGCCCAACTTGCACCCGTACAGCCGTCTCATCCCCCATGGATAGATCCTCAGAAAGTCCTCGTGCTCCCTGTCTCGTGACGCGCGCAGAATATAGTCGCCATGGATCAACTGCGGCGCCGCGATCCAGTAACCAGACGTCGTCGCCTCGACAATGTCGTACCTCCGGCTCCACCGCGCCGGCGCGCCGCCTCCACCATTATTATCGTCCAGAACCCACACCTCCACCCTTGACATCGCCGTCGCCACCACCGCGCCCAGCCTCCCATGGACGTTCGTCAGCTCCCACCCGGCCGCTCCCACCGGAATCAGGCCGGAAGGGCACACAGCAGCCGGCGGCGCGGCGAAGGACGTGACGCGCTCGTCCTTGAGGTCCAGCGCCATCACGCGGATGGAGGACGCGTCGAGCCAGTACGTCCGGCCGTCGACGCTGATGGCCTCGCACCGGCGGTCGTAGCTCACGTCCGGGGCGCCGGTCACCGGCACCTCCCGCCACGACGTGTCGCCCAGGGTGAACACCTGCAGCGCGTCGACCGCCTCACGCCGCCCGGTCGCGATGTGCACGACCTTGTAGCGCCCCGTCGTTGGGTGGTACCCGAAGCTGTACTTGCCGGGCGACCCCATCTGCTCCCACTCCCACGACTTGGGTGCCGGTGGAAGCGCCACCGTCTCGCCGGTGATCGGTTTGGTCACCACGATGGTGGAGAAGCCACCATTGACAGACGTCGTCATGCTCTCATGCAGGCAGAGCAAGCCGTTGCATGTGCCGACCATGGCAACGCTGCTGCGTTCGTGAGAGCACGGGTACGTCCACGCGCGCCGGCGGCGCCCGTCCTTCTTGTCGAAGACGATGGCACGGGAGCACCCGAGCTTGTTGACGAAGGCGAGGATCTTGGTGCCGACCTGCATCTCCGGCGTGCGCTCGTTGATCATGTCGCGCCACCGTTTGCAGACAAGGCGGAACCTCCGCCGCAAGATTTGCACGAAGGTGCGGCAAGATTTGCACGAAGGCGTCGTCGGGTAGGCTGAAACCCTCGTCCGCCATTGTCGCGCCGCCGATCGCTGGTCGATCGATCTTGGGATTGTCTAATGTATCGCTTTAGTTAATACTGGCGATCGATCAAATTTACACGGCAGCTCTTCACGGCATGGTCTCCCGTCTCACGTGAAGATTTGTTTGCCAACCTTGTGTTTTGTGGTATTGCACGATTGAAACCTGCACGGACAAAAACTGGATCGACTTCGAATTGTATACTCCTTCCATCAATGTG
>CM014275.1:10053374-10067675 GCA_004135705.1 Alloteropsis semialata
CCCGCTGCCGCCTGCCAACGCGCCGGTACAAGACCAGCGCCGCCGCCCTCGGGTTGATGCCGACGGCTTCGAGGAGGTCGTGTCGTGCTCCAACCGCCGTCGCCTCACCCGGGAAGATGGCCGTGCCACCACATCGCCGCCGCGCCGTATACCAGCTGAGTTGGTTGGTAGGTGCCTCAACTGCCTTTCCTATGGCCACCGGGTTGCTACCTGCAGACTCCCCCGCCGGTGCCTGCGTTGCCATGGTTTTCGCCACCTGGCCAGGGACTGCCGCAGGCCTCGCCCTCCGCCAATGTCGGAGCGGGCGGGCAGCGGGAACGGGGCGCGTCGGGCACCTCGCAGGGTTCTCGTGCGCGGACGGGAGGACAGCCCGCCGACGCCGACGGCCTCTCAAGCCCCAAGTCGCACACCTTCTCCACCGGCCTCACCGCGAGCGGACAACAGCCATGCTACCTCGACGGTTCCGCTCCACTGTCACGTGCAGGGCGCGGAACCGGAGGCCTGCTATGTCGAGTTCAGCGACTCCATGGCGGAGGAGGAAACCCGGCTACGCCTTGCGTTGGTTGCCCAGGCCGGGAATGCCGCAAGAGACATCTCGGTGGGTGCGGCGATACAAGCGATTGCCCTCGCCACCGGCCTCGACCCGGCGGAGTTCGTCGTCAGGCCGTTCTACCCGGAGAACTTCTTGATTCTCCCCGGCTCGCGTGCGTCTCGGGACTGCATCCTGGGGGCCGCTCCCATTCCCGTCGCCGCCACCTGCCTCTCCATCAGACCATGGACGCGCCTGGCCCACGCGGAGCAGGATACGCTGTTCGCCAAGGTCAAGCTCGAGCTCGATGGGATCCCGCCGCACGCCTGGGACCTCGACACGGTCAGCAAGCTGCTCGCTCCCCATTGCTGGGTTGAGCGGCTGGAGCCGGCAACCAGGAACAAGGAAGACCTATCCACGTTCACCCTCACCGGATGGACGTTGGATCCGACCTCCATCCCCACCGCCAAGAAGCTCTTCATTGCCGAGCGGGAGCAGCCTGTGGTCTACTCTGACCCAGGAATGCAGATGATCTTCGGCAACCTCCCCCTACCTCCGGCAGAAGAAGGTTCTGGGCTACCCTGTGCGCATCCACCTGCGCACGATTGCTGACTTCGCGCCGCGAACGCCGTCGACGAGTTCTTCGTCCCCCTCGGATGATGGCGACAGCGGACCGGACGGCAACTCGGACCGTTCCTATGGCTTCCGGAGTGGCGTCGGCCCTCGACTGCAAGCGTTCCCACGTCGCGACGGCGGCAGTGGCGGCGCCGGCGGCGCGTCGTCTAGCTCGGGCCAGGACAACAACAACGGCGGGGGCCTGTCAAGGGCCGGTCGGCCGGCGCCGCCGAGGATGGCGACAAACGAGGCAGCGTCAGGCTCTGCAACCCTGTGCGTCGAGCAGACGGAAAAGTACTTTCAGAAGGCTGCCTCGGCCCCATTGCCTGAGCAAAAGATTCGTCCGTTCGCTGGGCGGATGGAGACAACGGTTGTATCCACCTTGGTTTGTGCACCGGCAAAGGCGTGTCCCAGTGCTCTGCCGCTGCCAAAGCAGCAGGCCGACCAGGCGGCGACTCTGCAGCGCTTGGAGCATCGTGAGGTGATCCCCACAAGGCAGCAGGATCCGATGCGATTTGAGGCGGCAATCATTACCTTGGGATCGGCTGAGGGGACACCGGCGGGAAACTCCTGTTCCGCTACGGGCCCCTCAGCAACTGGGCCGCAGCTATTTGGGCCGGGGACGCTGGAGGTCGAGCCTTCTGAGGCCCATGCATTGCCGGTTGCGGTTGCTGATACCCCGCCGGCCCAAGATGACGACGCACTACTCCAGGTCACGCTGCCCACATCCTCCTGCGCGGACACACCGGCCGTTGGGAGCTGCACTCCGCCGCCGTGCGCGTTAGTCCAAGCCGACCGACCGGAGGTACCGGAGGAACAGTCCAAGCTCTCGGCCTTCACCTGCGCGGTCCAGAAGAAGATCAGAATGCCGCTGGCACCGAGGCCAGTTAAAACGAAGCGAGTGGCCGTCAAGCAAGCTGAACACTGCCTGCCCAAACGGAGCGAGCGTTTGCCAAACCACCCGCTGGCTATGGTTGCTTCCTCCAAAAGGGCTGAAGTGGTTCTTCTACGGCGGTTCGACCTGATAGAAGAAGGGGCGCGGCCAACACCGGCTGCCAAGGAGGCGTTCCAGAAGCTCTATGAAGAGGAACTACGGGAGAAGCATTACGAGGCAGTTCGTGACCTGTTGCCGGCGCTGAGGAGCCGCTGCCCAGCTCTTGGGCTGCAGGCATGAGCAGCCGGAACCAATGGTTGTGTTGTACCTATGGATCAAATCATCCTGGTATCCTGGAACGTCCGCGGGCTCAACACTAGAGCCAGGCGTGATGTTGTGCGCATCCTGGTGGACAGCTGCAGGGCCTCGGTAGTGTGTCTGCAGGAAACTAAACTTAGTCAGATTGGTAGAGGTGTAATCGTTTCTATGTTGGGATCCCAATTTAGTGATTTTGAGTACTTGCCTGCGTCAGATACCAGGGGCGGTATGCTGGTGGCGTGCCGACGTGAGGCCGCCGCTCTTTCTAACCAAAAGATCGGGGTCTTCACTGTAACTGTACAGGTTAACCCGCAATCCGGTGAGCCACCATGGTGGCTCACTACGGTGTACAGGCCGACGGATGACCCTCAGAAGCCGCTCTTCCTTGAGGAGCTGGGCGCTGTCAGAGACGAATGTCAGGGTCCTTGGGTTGTAGTAGGAGACTTCAACCTAATCCTGGACCCGTTGGACAAGAACAATGCCAGGATAAACTGCAGGAACATGACAAGATTCCGACGAACGGTCGACACACTCGAGCTTAGAGACATCCACCTTCATGGGCGAACCTACACATGGAGTAACAAACGTGCTAACCTGACCCTTGTTAAGCTGGATCGGGTGCTCGCTTCAGTCGATTGGGAGGATCTGCACCCGACTTTGCTTCCTCCAGGCGCTCGCCTCCGAGGACTCGGATCACTGCCCGCTACTGCTCCTCACTAGCGCGGCGATTCGCGGCAAGCCGCGATTCCATTTTGAAATCTACTGGACTAAATTCGACGACTATTTGGACGCGGTGCATAGGGGCTGGCATTGCCCGCCAGATGTCACCAACGCCTTCCGACGCCTCGACTGCCTACTGCGCAACGTCGCCAAAGAGTTGCAAAGCTGGTCGGCAAAGAAGATCGGGTCGGTCAGGCTGCAGTTGCAAATAGCCAAAGAATTGATCTTCCAGCTCGACCGAGCCCAAGAACGACGACAACTTGCAGAGCCAGAACGCGAGCTGCGGGGACAGCTCAAGAAGCTAACCTTGGGACTGGCTTCGCTGGAGCGGACGATTGCGCGGCAGCGCTCCAGGTTGCTGTTCCTTCGGGAAGGTGACGCCAACACAAAGTTCTTTCACCAGCACGCGAACGGCCGTAAACGGAAGAAGCAGATCACCAAGCTTGCGGGGGCTGATGGATTGGTGTTCACGCCCGATGAGATGTCCAACGTTTTGTTTCAGTACTTCGACAACCTGCTTGGCACAGAGTGTGAGCGCCCACGTACGCTCAACTTGGAAGCTCTGGGGATCACGCCCCGAGACCTGTCCGCCCTGGAACTACCGTTCACGGAAGATGAGGTTTGGTAGGTCATACGTTCTATGCCGCCGGACAAGTCGCCGGGGCCGGATGGCATGACGAGTGCTTTCTACCAATCTGCTTGGGAAATCATCAAGCTGGACGTTCTCCGGGCGGTGAACGCGTTCTTCGTGGTGGACAGAAGGGGGTTCTCGACCGTCAATGGTGCGCTCCTAACACTCATACCGAAACAGCCTGATGCTCAAAACCCTGGGGATTTCAGACCGATAAGCTTAATTCACAGCTTTCCAAAGCTGATCTCCAAGTTGCTAGCAAATCGCTTGTGCACATACGCGGGGGACCTGGTGCTTTGCAATCAGAGCGCGTTCCTCAAAGGGAGATCAATCCTGGACAATTTTAAGTATGTGCAGAGAGCGTCGGCAATGCTGAAGAAAAAGAAAATCCCTAAGCTGCTACTTAAGCTTGACATCTCCAAAGCCTTTGACACTGTTAGCTGGCAGTTCGTGTTGGAAGTTCTTCAGGTTTGGGGATTTGGTAGCCGATGGAGGGACTGGATCTCCCTACTTCTTTCGACAGCTTCAACATGCGTCTTGCTGAACGGACAGCCGGGGGAACCGATCATCCACAGACGAGGTTTACGTCAAGGTGATCCACTATCACCGATCCTCTTCGTGCTCGCGATGGACACACTCAACAGATTGTTTGTCAAAGCATGCGAGGAAGATATCATCCAACCAATGGGCATTCCAGCAATTCGACACCACTGCAGCCTTTATGCTGATGATGTCATCCTGCTTCTCAGCCCAACCGAGGGGGAGGCAAGAGCTGTTGCAAGGATCCTCCAGCTATTTGGTGATGCTTCTGGGCTGCATACCAACGTCGCCAAATGTTCCATCACGCCAATCTATGGCTGTGACACTATGCTCGAAGGTTTCCAGGCCGTGATCCCGTGTGCAATTCAGCAGTTCCCCATCAGATACTTGGGAGTACCACTGTCCACCCGATCTCTACCCAAGTCATGCTACTGGCCCCTTGTCGAGAAGATGGCGGCAAAACTACCACCTTGGCAAGGCCCGTTGATGAACAAGAGCGGGCGGCTGACACTAGTCAAGTCCACCTTATCTTCAATGCCAATTTACCTGATGATATCCGATAAGCTGCCACCATGGGTCATACAGCAGGTCGACAGTATACGCAGAAATTTTCTCTGGTCAGGGAAGGATAAGGCCGTCAGGGGGAAGAATGCGGTTGCTTGGCCAACCGTTTGCCGCCCGACAACACACGGCGGGTTGGGAATCATGGACCTAAAGCTGGCAGGATATGCGCTCAGGACCCGGTGGTTATGGCTTCAAGCGAACAGACACGGACCGAGCATGGTCAGCTTTGTGCATCCCAGTTGAGTCCCAAGTCAGGGCATTCTTCCAAGCGTCGGTCACCGTCGTCGTCGGGAACGGCCACAGGACACTCTTCTGGGAGGATAACTGGATCGATGGAAAATCAATTCAACAGCTCGCGCCGAACGTCCACTGCAGAATCTCCAAGCGCACCCGGAGCAGCCGCTCGGTCGCCCAGGCCTTGGGGGGGAACTGGGCCGACGACATCACTGGTGGTCTGTCAGTACCGGCACTAATGGAGTATATCATCCTCTGGCATCGTCTCGCAGGCATGCGTCTTACGGTGGACAGAGAGGACAGGTTCTGCTGGAGATGGATGTCCGATGGCCAGTATACGACGGCTTCGGCATACAAACAGCTGCACGAAGGGAGCATCAGGCCATCGGGGACCGACCGGATTTGGAAAACATGGGCGCCACAGAAGGTGAAGTTCTTCATGTGGTTGGCAACTAAAGGGCGCCTCTGGACAGCGGACCGGCGGAGAAGACACGACCTGGAAGCCCGCGATGTCTGCTGGCTATGTGACCAGGAGCCGGAAACCACGGATCACCTCCTGGTCAGCTGCAGCTTCGCAAGGATAATCTGGTGGGAGGTAATCGTGAGGGCCGGCGGCGTGTGCCACTTCAGCTCCGATCAATTGAGCCTGCAGGATTGGTGGGATCACCTACGGAAGCAATACGTCAAGGAAAGGAGAGGAGGATTTGACACGCTCTTCGTACTGGTCTCCTGGACACTTTGGAAGGAGCGAAACGCTCGCCTCTTCGAAGGGACGTCGGCCACTGCCTCTGAGCTGCTCCTACGTATTTGGGAGGAAGGTCAGCTCTGGATCCATGCAAGTGCATGGCGCTTAGGTTGTCTCTTCCGGGAGTTGTCGCCTTAGTCCTGGCTTTGTGCCTTTCTTGTGTTGTGTTCGTGCATCGTTTGTTCTTCTGTGTTCGTGCCGCGCTTGTTCGTCTTGTTCGTGTCCTGGCTTCAGGTTGCTGTTGCCTTGTGTTTGTTCCGCATTTTGTACTTTGGTTCCTTCTGCTTAATACAATGAAACGCAGTCCTCCTGCGTTTTCGAGAAAAAAAAACTGGATCGACTTCGAATTGTATACTCCTTCCATCAATGTGGTGGTGGTGACATGTGCATGAGTAAATTTGTTTATGTTTTCTCTTTTTCTTAAAAAATATTTTTGATAAATTTTTTGAAAATATACAAATATTTTGCGGAAGAGTTTATATACGAAAAGATAACTTTGAAAGGTATGGAATAACTTCTTAATTAAGGATACGTTTGTATTACGTTGACCGTGAGCGGAGATGGTGTTTGGATAGATGTTGCGAATTGGCTTGCTCCAAGTCCCATGTGTCCGGCGTAGTCGATTTTTCAACTGCTTGGCCAAATTGGAGTGGTCGATTTCTTGGCCAAAATTTGGCCAGCCAAAAAGTTTGGCAGGGCATTCATCGGCAGCAACAAAATGTCACACCCGATTTTGTAAACAAAACCGAATGACTATCATATGTGCGCCAGGATCAAGTTTACACACATATGAGACTTCATCAGTGATATAAAAGACAGTGCAAAACATAAATAATATTAAATACCATTATCACACTCACGGAAGCGAATTACTAGCAGCGGAATCTTCAACACTTCTCCACAGGCAGCTGACTGGGGAAACACGTATGCCTAGAAACTTCCAAAATACTCCACTGAAACTTCTGTCTAAGCCTGAGCCGCAGATAAAGCAAGGTTGAGTACACTTATGGTTGGTACTCAGCAAATGTAGAGCAAAAGCATAATGACATGCAAAGGCTTATCAAGGAAATAGTTTGGCTTCTAATTAAGTTGCTTTAAGCACTTAAGTTGGTCAAATTTTATTTAGCATCATAATTACTAAAGTATAAGTATATTCCAACCCAATTAAACATATGGTAAACCATAAGCATCATCAATCAACATAAATAAACCAATTTATTTCATCTTTCGATATATTAATCATGTGAGGGTCCAGGCCGCTCATGACCGCGAGCACGGCTATTGCAATAGATTTTAGACACTCTGCAGAGGTTGTACAGCTCTCCCCACAATTCGTGTTTCTCATTATGCCCAGGTTAATTACTCCCTTCAACACTTCCTTTGGTGAGGGGCCAGAGAATCACTACGAAGCCTTTCCAAAGAATTTCCCAATGTGTGTGTGCTCCCTTGCCAGACGGGTCTATAAAAGGCGCACCTTCCTGCCCCCGCACCTCTGCTCACAACCCTTGCCGGTAGCAACCAGCCCATACCAAACGTGCAGTGCCTCCACACAACAAAGGGATCTTCTAATTACTTAGCCAAGACCAGAGCCATGTGGTATTGTGGTTGTACGGGAAATCCCGGGTGGTTCTCCATGTTCCAATTAATCAATGTGGTCTTGGTTTAACATTCTCATGAGATCATTAACATGTATATATAAAAGATATCACAATATTATTATCTTCACATTTAGTGTAAACCATTCCCAAGTATAGCAACTAAGCAATGCTACCCAACATTAGTGTAAAACCCAGGTTAACAAGGCATGATTAAAGAAAACTAGTCATCCCTAAAATAGGACCCATCATGTTTATAAGCATGCAAGCATAGCGAACTACGGTGTACAAGCATGTCATATGGTTATTAGGACAAAAAGTATGATCAAGAATACACTTGCATTAAATCCAACAATAACTGCTATAGCTCAGGATCTTCTCAACGGAGTACTCGAAACACCAAGAACGATCCTTGAATACCACGAACTTTGCACCTTCTACTCGAAGCACAGGGTCACATACAAGAACAACAATACAACAAATAAGAAACAATACACCAAACATGGGCAACAGTACAAAGAAATGATATAAAGGTATAGATCAAGTCCTTACGATCACGTGAGCGAAAGAATCACTCGAAACGGAGCTAGAACGACCGAGATAGGGCCAAAACGGTGTTCCAAGGACTTAACTGCGAAGAACCAAACTTCCAGGGGTTAGATTGAAGAAATCCGAGGGCATATACATAATTATGTATATAACTTCAGGGTCTAACGAGTAAAAAGAACGGACTGGACGGCGGGTTAGATAACTTGAAAACACAGGGGTTAAACAGAAGAACTAAGGGCACCATTGTAAATACTTTACAAACTGCATGGACCGCGGATTGATTACCTCTTTCTTGGGGATTTCTTTAGCAAAATTGCTCGGCTGACCGGTATCTTACCTTGATTGACTTGATCTGCACCGCTGATCCACAGATGGGCGGTTGGGACAGGTCGGGGTCGCCGGACCTAAGGGTAACGGCGGTCGGCGGCGGCGCCGCGGCGGCGACCTCGCCGGAGACGCTCGATCTCGAGCTAGGGGCCTCAGTATCCCACGCGGATTGTACTGGGACGATGAGAAAACAATAGGGAATCCACCCAGGGTGTCCAGTACTTCGATCCGGCGATGGTGACGATGAATAGCGACGAAGGGCGGCGCTGGCGGGTCTGGACAGCGACGGCGACGGATTAGCCAACGAACAGAAGGGAAAACACGAAGAAGGACTTGCTCTAGTGCTCCCTTACGCTCGTTTGGAGGTCTTGGTCGTGTCCTTGTCGACGGACGGGCAGCAGGGGCCCGAAACAGCGGCGACGGCGATCTGCGGCCTTCAGGGTGACGGCGGCAGCTACGGTAGGTGAGTGCTAGGGCGATTAGGGTTTCGTACGGCCAAGGGAGGAGCGGTGGCATGGGTTTTATAGGCTGAGGGGCTCTCCTTGGCGTGCAGGTCACGGGAAGCCAGGGGCGGCGGCGTGAGCCCAGCTCGGGTTCGGTCTCGACCACGAGTCCAGCTCGGGTTCGGGAGGTTGGGGATGACGACCGGGCTCCGTTCGTCAGTGGCACAAGGAGAAAGGAAAAAGGAAGGGAGTGGGGCTGGGCCGTGACAGGCACTGGGCCGGGCTGAAAAGTGAGCGGGACGAGAGTTGAAGGACTGTAGTCGGACCAAAAGTTAGTTCAAGGAGGTAAACTAAACTATGCCTAAAACAACTATTCTAAAAGATCAAAACAAATGCTATTCAAATTTGAATTCAAATAAAATTCAAATCCACCTTTGAATAACAAGCAACCAATAAACACATGCAACATCATGAATGCGACAAAAACTTATTGAGTCTATAAATTAATTGTTTAATTTGATAAAATCCTAAATAATTCCGATTAAATCCTAGAAATTTTATTGAAGCCTTACATAAATCCTAGGAAATTACAGAAGTGTTTCTACAATTTCTTGTGATGAAAATTAGGGTGTTACACTAAACGAGCTCTAACTCTTTAAACAAGCATTTAAAAAAACATTCTAAGGAAATTATGTAAGTTACTTGAGAAAATAAATAGCCGTTTGAAGGATATTTAGATAAGTTCTCTAGAAAAAGTGTGAATAAAATTCTCTATAAAAAGTTGTTTGCATAAGTTTGTGTATAAATTATTAGTATTTAGCATTTCTAAAGTTTTTATAAAGAAGGAAAACTCATAATAAAAAATAGAAACGGGCGTGGTATTTGATTGTGTGCTCGGCTGCTGGCGTGCGGCAATCTAACCTCATCAACCTTATAATTAATTGCCGAACATTTGCACAAGCTTTATGCCACTCAACATATTTTCTAAGAAAAAAAATCAGAGTTTCAAATCTATACTTTTTAAAGAGCATATATATTCTCTTAATTCTAATTATGATTGGACATTAATTTAAAATTAGCGGTGGTCAGAAAAGAAATAATTTATGTTTTAACTCAGTTTTACATATAATTGTTGCACATGTGCACCCAAGTCTACTTGTGGATTTTCAAAAATTCATGAAAACTCCATGTCTGAGAAAAAAAAAAGAAGCAATCAAATTGTACGGAAGAAAATTGTAAGTCTAGTAACAAATTAATTCACGGTCCCTTTGGGCAGATAAGCATACGTAGACTCAGCTGCAAACGGGGTGAGATGGATTTCTACGATATATAAGCTTTTGAAGAGTTCCGTTGGTGTCAACTGTCAATACTCAATATCTATTAATTTGATTATTGCCCTTATCAGTGACATACAATTCTTAAATATGTGACATGATAACATCGTATGTTCCTTTACCACTACAGACACGAACGCCCTGATCTCATTACCAGACAATAACGAAATTACAAAGTTCAGATAAGAGTCACGAGTTAGGTATACGAACGACAAGAGTACTAGGATCCGAAGGTAAACACTAGCAGCGTCGTTTATTTTTTATATAATAAATAAATAAACTCGGTACTCCTATATTAAGAACAGCCAGAAAATATTTTTGTTTTTTCTGTTCTCCTTCCTGTCTTCTCTAGTCCATAGGACAGCTTCAGTGAGCATGCGAGCATGTGCTGCCATAGCCGATGGCCCGATGTAGTTTATTTTCCTTTTAACTGTTTCCTTTTCCCCGACCATCGGACACGTCACTGCAGCTCTGGTCTCTTGATCAAAATCGATTTCATTGTGGATGCTTTATCTAAGAGTAAATTCCCTGTATGCCACTGAAAATATAGCCATCCCTTTTATGCCATTGAAAATTAGCACATCCCCTCTATGCCATCACTTATAATGGACCCGGTAGTTTTTACGAGGATAAGGCACAGGAGGGGAGGGTAAAAACATCTCAAAGAAAAACTACCGGGTCCTTTTAACACCGTTACAGCACATTCTCCTCGTAAAATTGACGGTGATGGCACAGAGGGGATGGAAAATTATAAGTGATGGCATAGAGGGGATGTGCTAATTTTCAATGGTATAGAAAAGATGGCTATATTTTTCAGTGGCATACAGGGAATTTGCTCTTTATCTAAAGCCCGCCCATGGAGAAGGCATTCGTACCGTCAGCTTCCACCGAGCTTCCCGGCTATCAAACGTCCAACTCCACGACCTCTCGTTGTCGCCAATCACCCAGTCCTCCCATCCATACAACGCCAAAGGCTCCGTGGTTTCGACATGGGCGAACGTCCGGAGGCTGTCGCAGCCGTTGTACATGCCCATCGTCGGCGGCGTCCGCTCCATCTTCGCCACGCCGCCATTCTTCCTCGCCTCGCTCAGGCGGTGCGCGTGCAAGCTCACGCCGCCATAGGCCTCGGCCCGGGTGGTCAGGACGTGCTCGCCGCCGTGGATGGCGTGGGGCCGGGCGATCTCTTGATGCTGCGCCGCCCGGTTGTCGTCCCTGGTGCGCCCTGGCTCCACTACGGTGTACCGGAGAACCCACGGCCGCCTCTTGTTTCTTCCTCTGTCCTCTAGGATCCACACCTGCACATGAAAGGGAAAATTAGCCGATCAAGAGGGGACATGAACCCAAGATCAAGAGGCTTCGTTCGTTCGTCTACCTCGGTCTTGCCGTCCTCCACCGTTCTGCTCCGCTTTTTCAGCTCAACAAGGCCAAGCCTCCCGCGCAAGTCTGTCACCAGGTGCCAAGGGTGGTCTGTGTACAGCAGTGCCCGCACCGGCAGCGCCGCCACGAACACGACGCGCTCGTCCTTGAGGTCAAACGACATGACCGAGCGCTCGTCCTTGGAGACCCAGTACGTGGCGCCGTCGACGCTGACGAGGCCGGAGCTGAGGAGGCAGCTCGACCCCACGGGGACCGGCACCTCCCGCCACGACCTGTCCCCCAGCGTGAACACGTTCACCGCGGCGAACATCCCGTCCCGGTTCCCGCGGCGGAACGGGAAGTGCACGATCTTGTACAGCCCCGTAGCCGGATGGTACGCGAAGCTGTACGTGGCCGCATCCCAGGACACCTCTGACGTCTTCGATGGCGGTGGCACGGCTAGCTTCTCGCCGGTGACCGGGTTGACGACGACGACGTCGCCATGCCTACGGCGCAGGCAGACCAGGCCGTTGCACGTGCCGATCATGCTCACGTCCGAGTCCGTGGCGCAGCCCGGCAGATTGAATGCCCTGCCGCCGCACCCTTGCTCTGCTTCTAGGTCGTCGAAGACGTAGGCGCGGGAGCCGTCGCTCCATCCCGCGGCGAAGACAAGGACCTTGGCGCGGGCCTGCGGCGGCCGCGGCGTGCGGTCGTCGATGACCTTGCGCCAATGCCGGCAGACGAGGCGGAGCCGCCACCGGATCGGGCTCGGCGGCAGCCGCTGCAGGATCTGCACGAAGGCATCCGCCGGGATGCCGTCCCATCGGTTGCCCATTGCGTCACAGATTCGTCGGCGTACGTAGCCCTTGCAGTATGTATAAATAGCCCGTCAGATAGATTTGGATCCGGATTGAGGAGTTACTTGTCGACACATCGCCTCCTCTTTCCTACTTTTGCATGCGTTGGTCTCTAGCTGGAGTGCATCTCTCGGTCATGGACTCATGGTTGGCTGGTTGCTAAACAAAGTTACTAAACTTCAGGCAATGCAAAATTGACGCTCCAAATTTGTATCTAGCACTGCTTATAAGATACTGAATGTGTGCATGGAATCAAGGATAAATCGAGCAGAATAAGATAATTTTGTCCACCAAATCTAAATATATCAGTTTTGGAGTTTAAACTTCTTGGAAGAAAAACAAAAGTTCGGAGGTCATGTATTCATCAGAACATGTTAGCCTACAGACATGTCATATATGAGTATATGATCATACACAATATTAGGAGAACTAGCAAGTGTATAATCACGACAAGGGCAAAGAGGAAATCCAGACTAGAAAAGGAAACGCCCCCTTTTATACCAGTTTTCTTATTTGCTATATTTGATATTTCAGGCTTGATACAATCCCTAATACACCCCCGACAAAGTTTGAAAAAATACCAAAATTTACAGCATTCAATTAGTTTGTTTAAATCTTCCATGATATATGGTTTGATATACTTTTTAGTAGATGCTGTAAATCAACAGAGACAATTTTGTTTTGATCTCTAGTATCATACCTATTATATGTTTTATATAATAAGTTTCATAGGACAGTTATATTTGAGTTTTGATCTAAGTTGTTTACCTATAATATGGTTTCCAAAATTAATGAAATGTTTTTAGTACATGTTATATTTGAGTTTTTAGCAAACTTTTTTACCCTTGAGACAGTGTCCAAAAATCATCTAAATTCATAGTTCGCAAATTAGTATTTTAACAAAAGAACTCCCAGTGATATGTCTGTGGTTAAAATTTCTATTTCTTCAAGCTGCATGTGTGGGATGCAATAGCCACACTACGGGAAATCCCATCTTTACCGAGCGTTAAGGTCTTTGCCGAGTGCAATTTTTTGGGCACTCGGCAAACAAGTTGTTTGCAGAGTGCATTTTACAAAACACTCGGCAAAATTTGGGTTTGCCGAGTGTTTTTTAAAATACACTCGGCAAAGAAAATTTAGCAAACTTTTTTACCCTCGAAACAGTATCCAAAATATCATCTAAATTCATAGTTCGCAAATTAGTATTTTAATAAAAGAACTCCCAGTGACGTGGCTGTGGTAAAAAATTATATTTCTTCAAGCTGCATGTGTGGGATGCAATAGCCACCATTACGGGAAATTCCATCTTTGCCGAGTGCAATTTTTTGGGCACTCGGCAAACAAGTTGTTTGCCGAGTGCATTTTACAAAACACTCGGCAAAAAAAAAACACTCGGCAAAATTTGGGTTTGCCGAGTGTTTTTTAAAATACACTCGGCAAAGATTTTCTTTGCCGAGTGCCAAAAAATACACTCGGCAAACAAGTCTTTGTCGAGTGTTTTTTTTTTGGCACTGCAAAGAAAATCTTTGCCGAGTGTATTTTTTTTGGCACTCGGCAAAGATAAAATTCAAAGCACATTTTGAAGTAGTAAATCAATTCAAATTAAAAAGTTTTGAACTACAAAGTTGTATAACTTTTCAAGATGTACAACTTCTAGTTTGGTCATTTCTTCATTCGACAAATTCATATGAATGTTGTTCACAAAATCTATATCTCTCATAGAGTTTTCTGAAACTAGAAGAGATATGTATACAAACAAAGAAAAAGACCAGGACAGCAAAGTGTATTCAGCTCGGCCCCCGCGTCGCCCCCGCGCAGGGCGACTCGGGCGGCTCCCTACCCCGACCACCGCCGCCACCCCTCCCTCCCTCCCCCTTGCTGCGCCGCCGCCGGAGCCGGCCGCCGGCAAACCGTGCGGCCCGCAAGGACGGCGGCGGCGTGGCTCCCTTCCCCCTCTTTCTCCTATCACGGCGGGCGCGGACGCCTTTGGAGGAAGACCGACCTCGCCGCGGCCGAGCGCCGGCGCCGCCGGCGAGGGCCAGACCCGGGCCCCCTATGGCCGGATCCGGT
>CM014275.1:10067780-10078628 GCA_004135705.1 Alloteropsis semialata
CACCACTGGCGCAGCGGCGACGTGCGCCCGTCGTTTCATCTACCTCCTCAAAAGGCGCGTCCACCCCCCACGCGGCGAAAGAACGGGCCGACGCTCCCATACTCGACCCATCAACGGTTGGGCAGCGGCCCGGCCCACCGACGAAGCATCCCCGACGAGCTTCCCGACCCCGACAACCTCCAAGGCAAACCACCCGGGGCTCAAAACCTTAACAAGAGCACCAGCTCTTCTCAAGGCTCGGGGGCTACACCCGGTGGGTGCGCTCGCGCGCCCCCACCGGAAAAATCGTGACTTACCATATCTTCGCCGCCTCTCAGCCTAGGCGCGAGTCTCCATCTCCCCCCAGGCTCGGGGGCTACTGACGAGGGTCTGGATTAGGGGTACCCAATCAAACCCTTAACCCGGGTCCTCACGATAATCCAACCCTCAAAAGCAAAAACCGAAGAACCAAATCAAAGCAGATTCTCCATACCCCAACAGCTCGGAAGCCGGCCGACGAGTCTCCGATTCGCCCGAGGCGTTCTCCGCCTCCGAGAGGTTCCCCGTTTTGCCCGAGGAGTTCTCCGCCTCCGAGTGGTACCCCGGCTCGCCCGAGGAGTTCTCCGCCCCCGAAAGGCTCTCCGATTCGCCCGGGAAGTTCTCCGCCTCCGAGGAGTCTCCGGCTCGCCCGGTCAAACTACTCGGCCTCGTCCCGTCCCGGCCCATCCAGTGCCGTACCCACTTGGTACCCGCCGCGCCAGAGCATGATGGGCGTCCGTCCTCCGCCACGGCAGCCACAGTGGCGCCCGTCTCATCCGAACAGGAACGCTACAGTCCTGAGAGAAATGCATGCGCAACACCGGGCGCCCAAGGACGACCCCAGGCGCCCAAGGACGACACCTGGAGCCCGGGGAGGACACCTGGAGTTCCCAAAGGCCTCGAGCGAGTCAACCACGACCCGGAAACTACCCGAGAACCTACCCGAGAAGTCATCTACACCAACCACCCGGGATGTACGGTCCCGGGTCCGGCGGGGCGCCCACTCCGTCAAACACCTGCTCCCCGTACGGCTCGGCGCGCAGCGCAAGTTAAAGGCCTCGGGGGCAGTAACTCCCCTTGTAATTTTCTTCTTTCTCACCTCCCGCTCCCTTCTCTCCTTGAGACTATAAAAGGGGATAAGGGGACACCAGTGGGGGGGACGGACAACAGACGCACATTCGAACACAACACGAACAGCACGCTCACTCACACAGCACAGGGACTTGGGTCCCTCTCCCTCTCCCGACTAGTTTGTACCCCCTACTACAGACTTGGACTTGAGAACAACGGCACACACTGGACGTAGGGTGTTACTCTCCGGAGGCCCGAACCAGTCTAAACCCCTGTCTCTTGAGTCACCATCCGGACCCTGACACGCGATCGTAGAAATTTACTTGCCGGCGGTAGAGAACCCCGACAACTATGTAGTGCTTGCTTCGTCTGATAACTTGCTCAGCCTCCACCTTATCTTCGGGCTCCCTCTGGTGCAGTATGTACTCGATGAAGGGCTTTGTCCACTCGGGTGTAATCACCATGACTTGCTGATGGGGTGGTGTTGTAGTCGGCTGTACTTCCTGTTCCTTGATGGATGGTTGTAACAGCTCATGGACGAAAACGCCGCCTGGTACTTGCGCTCGGTGGGAACCCAGCTTTGAAAGTGCATCAGAAGCCATGTTGTTGTCTCTGATGACGTGATGAAATTTGAGCCCATGAAAGTGCTTCTCGAGTTTGCGCACCTCCATGCAGTATGCATCCATGTTCTCCTTGGTGCAGTCCCAATCTTTATTGACCTGATTGATCACCACAGAGGAGTCGCCGTACACCACCATGTGCTTGATGCCAAGGGAAGCTGCCAAGCGCAACCCGTGCAGTAGAGCTTCGTACTCGGCTTCATTGTTGGTGGCTTTCCACAGGATTTGGAGCACATATTTAAGCTGATCGCCTTTTGGGGATATGAGAAGTACTCCTGCACCTGCCCCTTCAAGCTTCAGTGATCCGTCGAAGTACATGATCCAATGCTCGAGGGGTTCTTCTGGTACTGCGTGTTGTATTTCCGTCCACTCAGCGACGAAGTCCACCAGGGCTTGAGATTTGATGGCAGCTCGTGGGACAAAATCGATGGCGTGGGAGCCCAACTCGACCGCCCATTTGGAGATTCGCCCTGTCGCGTCCCGGTTATGGAGTATGTCACCAATTGGAAAAGAGGTGACTACAACAACCCGGTGGGCGTCGAAGTAGTGGCACAACTTGCGAGATGTGATCAAGACAGCATATAATAGCTTCTCGACCTGCGGGTATCGCACTTTTGATTCTGAAAGCACCTCGCTGATGAAGTAAACGGGCCGCTGTACTTTGTATACATGGCCGGGTTCCTCCCGCTCGACTACAATAGCAGTGCTCACGACGTGAGTTGTTGCTGCTATGTAGAGAAGCAGTGGTTCCTGATCAGCTGGTGCAGTCAGTACTGGTGGTGACTGGAGAAATGTCTTGAGGTCTTCAAACGCCGCATCAGCTTCTGGAGTCCATACGAACTTGTCTTGCTTCTTGAGGAGCTTGAAGAAAGGTAATCCTCTGTCACCCAACCTTGAAATGAATCGGTTGAGGGCCGCCATGCATCCAGTCAGCTTCTGAACGTCCTTGAGGGATTTTGGAGGCGCCATGGATGTAATAGCTGTAACTTTCTCGGGATTAGCTTCAATTCCCCGGTGGCTGACTATGAAGCCCAGCAGTTTTCCCGCGGGCACGCCAAACACACATTTGGTAGGATTGAGCTTCCATTGGAATTCCCTGAGATGTGCAAAGGTCTCAGATAGGTCATCGATGAGACTATCCGGGTTCTTTGTCTTGACGACGACGTCATCAACATAGGCTTCCACATTGCGGCCAATCTGAGCCTTGAGACAACTCTGAATTGCACGCTGATATATGGCTCCTGCGTTCTTGAGTCCAAAGGACATTGTAGTGTAGCAGTAGGCGCCAAACGGAGTGATGAACGCCGTCTTGATCTGGTCGTCTTTGTGCAGGCTTATCTGATGATAGCCTGAGTAGCAATCTAGGAAACAGAGTAGAGAGCAGCCAGCTGTGGAATCTACCACCTGATCGATGCAGGTAGCCCGAAGGGATCCTTTGGGCAATGCTTGTTCAGGTCAGTGTAATCGACACACATTCTCCACTCGTTGTTATTCTTCTTGCGGACCAGGACAGGATTAGCGAGCCAGTCTGAGTGGAACACCTCTTTAATGAACCCGGCTGCTAAGAGTTTCGCCAGCTCCGATCGGATGGCTTCTTTCTTGTCCTGGGCAAAGCGTCGTAAACGTTGTTTCTTCGGCTTGGCGGCAGGATCAACGTTGAGTTTGTGCTCAGCCAACTCCCTTGGGACTCCCGGCATGTCAGACGGCTTCCATGCGAAGATGTCGCGGTTGTCCCGTAAGAAGCTGGTGAGCGCGCTTTCCTATTTGATAGGCAGGTCAGCGCCGATCAGCGCCGTCTTGGAGGGGTCGCCCGTCCCTAGGTCGATTGCCTTGATTGGAACTTCCTAGGAGGGCTTCATGTTTGGCACGGCTGGCTTTTTCGTTGGGATTTCCAACTCAGCCTCGCCGAGTTGTTTTGCCATAGCTGCTACGATTGCTGCCTGGCTCGGTTGCTGCATGCTTGCAGCAATCGTTACTGCCTCGGTGTCACAATCGTAGGAGGTCTTCAGGTCGCCCTTTAGGGATAAGATCCCCTTAGGGCCTGGCATCTTCAGGACGAGGTAGATGTAATGTGAGATCGCCATGAATTTTGCCAGAGCGGGTCTTCCCAGGATTGCGTGGTACGATGATTCGAAGTCGGCGACCTCGAATGTGATATACTCGGTCCTGTAGTTGGCCTCGGTACCAAATGTAACTGGGAGTGATACCTGGCCAAGGGGCACGGCAGCGTTGCCTGGAACAATGCCGTAAAAGGGTGAATCAGTGGGCTTGAGCAGGTTGGTGATGTCTAAGCCCATCTTCTTCAAAGTCTTGGCGAACAGGATGTTGAGTCCGCTTCCTCCGTCGATCAATGTTCTTGTGAGTCGCGCGCCAGCTACCACAGGGTCGAGCACCAGAGGGTATCGCCCCGGGTTCTTGATTGGTCCATTGATCGTTGCGAGAGAAGCTGATGGGGACTTCTGACCACTTCAGGAAGGTGGGGATGGCAGGCTCGATACAGGCGATCTCGCGGTGGATAAGCTTTTGCTTGCGCTTTGATTCTGACTGAGTGATTCCCCCAAAGATGACGTTGACAACCTTGTCGGCTTGTTGGTAGCCGGTGTCTTTGTCACCCTTGTCTCCTTTGTTGTCAGGGTTGTTTGGTTTGGGAAAGCCATCTGCTGAGAACGCTTTCTTGAGCGACCAGCAATCTCTACTTGAGTGCTTATCCTTTGGGTGGAACGGGCACTGCTTGTCGAGTAGTTTTTCAAACTTCCTGCGGGAAGAGTTCTTCTCAGCAACATTGACCGTGTCTTCAGGTTTGCGCTTCTTATCGCTGAAGTCACGTTTGCTGTTGTTCTCAACTTGCTTGCCCTTGTTACGGTCGTTGTTGTTGCGATCTCCTCCCGACTTGTTACGGTTGAATCTCTCACGCTGCATGTCTTCAGCATCTGACCAGCGGCTGATGAGTTCCCGCATCTGCTCTAGCGTCTTTGGCCTGTTCCTTCTGAAATCAAGATGCAGCACGGGGTCTGTAAGGCCACCGTGGAAGCAATCAATGACATCTTGGTCGGATAGGCCAGCACAGGTTGAGCGTTTCTCCCAAAATCTCCGGTTGTAACTGCGCAAGTACTCGTTCTGGCCCTGTTTGCACTGGGCGAGGTCAAACCGAGTACCCGGCTTCTGCCATGAACCTTGGAAGTTGTTGATGAAAGCCTTGCAGAGTTCATCCCAGGAGTCGATGGAGCCTGGCTTGAGCCCTTCTAACCAGGTCAGTGGGGCCTGATCGAGGACTACTGGGAGATAGGTACACATGGTGTCGGTGTTGCCCCTCGCCGCCTTGATTGCCGAGTAGTAGATGCGAATCCACTGCTCGGGGTCGCGTTTCCCGTCATATCTATCGATATGAGCTGGTTTGAACTTGTCGGGCCAGGAAGTAGCGCGGATGCGGTCTGAGAAGACCGGGAACCCTTCGTACTTGTGGAGGTTGTGGTGATCCTAACCCGGCGCCCCGTAGACTTGGTCGTACTCCTGGCGTCTGCGGCGTTCTTGTTCTTCGCGATCACGCGCCCGTGATGAGATGATGGTGCGCGCGTCTCTGGGTGGTAATTGATCTCGCAGATCCCTGTTATCATGATTCTCGGGGCGTCTGTCCCTGTTTCGGTTGCCATCACGACCGCCGACGTGGCTCTGCTGAACCTCGCGGTTGCTTGGTCCAGCGCCGTGGTCACGACCTCCACCGCCGAGTACTATGCCTCCTTCATGTTGGCGTTGTTCTCTGCTCGTGTGGTGGGACTGGTTGCCTCGGTTTTCAACTTCAGGGTGTGCACTGCTTGCCTGGCGGCTTGGTGCTCGAGTGATAGTCTTCGCCGGGTTGATTGCGTCATGCTGGATGGCTGCTGTCTCGAGCATTGTCTTCATCCTGAGGATCTCAGGAGTTTCAGGCATCTGTCCCAGCTCTGTGACGACAGCCATGATGTTGGCTACAACGCTGGAGTAGACGTCTTGGCCGGCAACTTGCCGGAACTTGGCGTTGAGGTCCTGTGGAGGTAGCCTACGGCCGAGGCGGCGACGTCGTTCTGCGCGAGCGACATTTCGCTCCCTGCGTCGGTTGCGGTCAGCTTCAGCTTCGTTCTCCACAGTTGGCTCGTCGTTGGAGACTTCTTGTTCCTGGCCAATGATCACCATGGCTTGGCGCCCTGGTGAGTAGCTCCCTGTGCTTGAAGTTACTGGGACAGTTGAGCCGCGGCTGCTTGAAGAATTCAGGGGTTGCCCGTGTTGAAACGGGAGTGGATCGATGCACGCGATGATGCGAGACATGTCCAGGTCCTCCTGTGGTGTTGCTCCAAGTGCTGGCTTGTGTCCCGGCCAGTGAACAAATCGTCCTTCGGGGGTTGAAGTGATGACGAGTCCGACTTGTTTCCCGTTCAGGGGAAATTCGTCAAATTCGACCAGAGATCGGAGTTGATTTGAGGACGCCGCCTGGAAAGCAGAGGTGGGGCCCGTGAGTCCAAAGGGATATTGGCTCGGGGTGTCGGCCTCATGCTTAACAGTGGCTGGACTCCTTTTCTTCTGGATTTTTGAATTGGCAGATTTTGGCATAGCCGATGGTCCAGAAACCGACTCGGGATGCCTGGTCCGCTTCGGAAATTTCCCAGCCTATATATATATATATATATATATGTATATAGGTATATATATATATAGGTATATATATACATACGTATATATATACGTATATATATATACGTATATACATATATATATATATACGTATATATATACATATATACGTATATATATATATATACATATATACATATATATACATATATATATATATATATACATATATATATATATGTATATATGCACGGAAGGCTTCTGCGCCGTCGCTCCTACCAAGCTGGAGTCCCTGGTTGGTTCCCCGGTGCAGAAGGAAGCAGTCGGGCGGTAAGTCTTTTGATGTGGATTTTCTTTTACCAAATCTCTCATCCTTTCTCATTTCTGTTCAATATATTAATTGAAATTTTGGTACTGCAATTTCAGATTTGTAATTGGTATTGCAATTTCTAGCTTCTATTCAATCTATTAGTCGGAATTTTGGTACTGCAATTTTATACATGCAATTGGTATGCAAAATGAAGAGGAGTATGACTATTAAACATGTAGTTTGAAGCCTCTTTTTTAATTTGGACCTACTGTAGTTATTACTCTATATGGCATATAAGTGTTAATTTTGGTGGTAAATTGTGGCCCTAGTCTTGGAGAAAAGCTGGGTCCGCCACTGGTTCCAACTCCGAAAATACTACCACGATGTGAGTGTTCTACATAAGTGGCAGAAATGGTGAGTACCGACATAACAATAAGTTGAAACTATACATATAGATCGTCGTTACTGTGAACAATGTTTTCGGCCCCATCAAATTCCTCAAAACTTAACAAGTTGCGTGTACTTTGAATCATAACAATTTCGTTGTTTCCTCCCTCGTTTCCTAGTTGGAGAGTCTGTGTAAAAGTTCATGGAAGGGCCCTGGAATCTCTCTGTGTTCGTCACTTTTAGCAGTGACGCCTTTAGGCGTGAACTGGTTAACCTTACGGAGCATCCACAAAAGACACAAAACTACTCCTTATGGTAAGTACACAAGCACACACAAACCGCATGCACCCTTTTTGATGTATTCACCATTCAACTTTTATTACTATCACTTTAGCTAGTATATGTTGGAACCAATCTGTCTTTGTTTAAACAAAAATTAACGGAGTCCTTGGTGCAGATAATGATATGATGATCCTCAAGCTATCATAATCCGTAATGTCAAATATGTTTGTCATGCATGCTCATTAATGGTCTGTGGCCCCGTATGTATTTATGACCATGAGCTGCAGTAGTGCTGATGAAAATCTATTAGTACGATGAGAAGTCATATCCTCAGATCTAAACATTTGTAGTGCCTTCATGAGCTCTTTTATGGTACTCCATACTACCAGCAACGAGTGGTATATAGTATAGAACCCCATAAGTAAGAGGTAGTTTAGTAATTTCACTTAGATAAAAATGAAATTAGAGATTGAAAATGCAAAAATACATATCAAGGATCAAAGTGATTTTTTAAAATCAATTACGCTATTAATTTTTTTCCTAAAATAACCATATACTACTATATACCCATTGTATACTACTATACTACAGTTAAAGTTTCCAGTAGTATACAATTAATCTGAACCGTAAGATCTTTTTATACTAGCCCTTCTTAGACACTAGCATAGAGTAGTATGGAGTACCGTAAAAGAACTCCTTCATAATCTGTGATGTTCTGTGCAACCAAGTACGACCATGCTTGAATGGTCTAGCAGTATGGTTATGGTGAGCGATGTTTGTACAGCACCATGAAGCTTGGGACCATTTGGAGCAAGTGTAGTAAACTTGTCCCAAAATATAACATATTTGCCCAATAAATTAGCATGACGGGACATTATTGTAGATAGTTCACTACCAGAGAACTCTCTATCCATCCTCCCTAATCGGTCACGGTTGGATTGGACCCGGTACCAATGGAAAGCATTGGTACCGGGTCCAATCCCCAATAATTCTGCGCGCTCATTGGTACCGGGTGGTGGCACCACCCGGTACCTATGAGGCAACATTGGTACCGGCTGGTGTCACCACCCGGTACCAATGAGCCTCGGGGCCTTTGGTACCGGTTGGTGACACCAACCGGTACCAATGTGAGCCCCTTTGGTACCGGGTGGTGCCACCACCCGGTACCAAAGGGGCTCTGCGTATAAGGCCCCTTCTTCCTCCCCCAGCCTGAGCCATGGCTCATTTCTTCATCCTCCATTGAGCTCGGGTTGGGGGAGCTCATGCCCGATTTTTCCATAACT
The DNA here is from genome assembly GCA_004135705.1 of Alloteropsis semialata. Taxonomy (NCBI): domain Eukaryota; kingdom Viridiplantae; phylum Streptophyta; class Magnoliopsida; order Poales; family Poaceae; genus Alloteropsis; species Alloteropsis semialata. Next base: position 10,076,354 of record CM014275.1, read on the forward strand.
TTTGGAGATTTTGCAAACCAAGTCCGCTAGAAGGTTAGCAACTTCATCCTCTCTCTTTTGACGTTTAGTATGGTCTATTTCATGCTCTATGTTTTGAGTAATTTGTGTTGTGGAATGGATTGAAATAAGAGATTTTAGATTGAATCTTCATTTTTATTATGAATTTGTAATAGAGAATCAATATATAGTTAGTTGTTGCATGTGTGGAGATGATGCACAAATTTTTAGACATTGTTTAGATTTTTGGATTATTTGTAGAAACTTTAAATGATTTTCATATTTATGCTTATTATGATTTTTAGATATTAGAAATGATATTCATATTTAGGGTTATTAGGATTTTTAGAGATTATAAATGAAATTCATATTTAGGCTTATTACGAAATTTAGAATTACATCTTTTTAGAGGCTTCAAATGACCTTGATATTTAGGGTTATTAGGATTTTTTGAGATTATAAATGATATTCTTATTTAGTTAGATTTTAAATTCAATTTTACTTCTCATGGTTGTCAATATCTTGAACTAAAACAATCAACTCTTGGCATGCCTATGATGATATCAAATTTTACCTAGTTTTCTAGCTGGGTAACATATGATGACCTTGAGCTTGAGCTTGTATTGTATAGTTATGCTTCTCATGGTTGTCATCAAACCATGGGATACATCCATGCCCAAGCAACGAATCGGTTGTGATGGTTGGGCTGGGTGTGTCCCATGGTTCCATGCCTACCATGAACCAATTGTTTTTACCACCTGTAATGTTTCTTATGCTCCAAGTTCAAGGTCAAATGAAAGACAACATATCTGAGGCAAATCACTCCATCATATTTTTTTTGAGATGAGCAAAAGTAAGACGTTGATGATTTTGGAATGTGGTTGTCGGCCATCGTGCCCTTGGTTTGTCGCAGGTTTTGGAAACCTCCCGATGCAGGGGAGGTGCTGTCGAAATTTTTAGAGATTATAAAAGATATTCTTGTTAAGGCTTACTACGAACTTTAGAAATACATCTTTTTGGTGGCATCAAATGATGTTGATGTTTACGGTTATTAAGATTTTTAGAGATTATATATGATATTCTTATTTAGATTTATTACGAACTTTAGAAATTGGGGATGAATTTTTCATTGTATTTTGTGAATAGATGAATCGGCAATGGATGTACAACGCGGATAGACGCTCATCTGACTTCATTAATGGCGTTCATCAATTCCTCGACGCGGCAGAGGCTAACTCGACCTCGGGTTTTATATGCTGTCCATGCAAGGTCTGTGAGAATAAGAAGGATATCACATCTCGAAGAAGGTGGTCCACACACACTTGCTTATGAGTGGTTTCATGCCTAACTATATCTGTTGGACCAAACACGGCGAAGCGGGGATATTCTTTGAAGAAGGTGATGAAGAAGGTGACGACAACATCCCGGACTTTGCACAATACGGTGCCTTTGCAGATGATACAGCAATGGGCGAGGGTGAAGCAGTTGCAGAAGATGAGGATGATGACGCCTTAGGTGGCATGATCCGTGATGAAGAGAAAGACTGCGAAAGTGCGAAAGAGCGGGAGAAGATGAACCGTTTGTTGGAGGGCCACAAAACATTGTTGTACCCAGATTGCAAAGAGGACCAGAAAAAATTGGGTACCACACTGGAACTGTTGCAATGGAAGGCAACTAATAGCTTGTCTGACAAAGGTTTTGGAGAGATATTGAAAATGATAAAGAAGATGCTTCCAAAGGGCAACACATTGCCCGAAACAACATACGAAGCAAGAAAAATCGTTTGCCCTCTAGGACTGGAAGTACAAAAGATACACGCATGTCCCAATGATTGTATCCTTTATCGGGGCAAGTCGTACGAATCTTTGGACGCCTGTCCGGTTTGCAATTGCTCGCGGTATAAAATCAGGCGAGACGACCCTGGTGATGTTGAGGGAGAGGCCCCCAAGAAAAGAGTCCCTGCCAAGGTGATGTGGTATTTCCCTATAATGCAACGTCCATGTGGAAGAAAAAGTCAATATTCTGGGACCTACCATATTGGGAGGTCTTAGATGTACGCCACGCAATTGATGTGATGCACCTGACGAAAAATCTTTGCGTAAACGTGCTAGGGTTCCTTGGTACTTACGGAAAGTCAAAAGATACGCTTGAAGCACGACAGGACCTGAAACGTATGAAACAACGAGATCCCCTGCATCCTGAGAAAAGAGAGAAAGGTCGTTGGAACTTGCGTCCTGCTAGCTACACTCTAAGCAAGGAGGAGAAGACCAGCATGTTT
>CM014275.1:10079628-10098681 GCA_004135705.1 Alloteropsis semialata
GATCTCTCTGTGTTGAAACAGAAAGTAGATGGCTTTGGTTTATGAATGTAGCCTGTCTGAACTGTGTTTAAACAACTCGGCATGATTTAAAAACTCTTTTTATATGCGTTACTTGGCAAGCAAGCGTAGCATAATGTTTGTATCCGAATTCCAAGCCTGATGACAATGGAATATAGACACTTTATTATCGTTTGGCTGAAAACCGACATCAGTACATTGAAAAGACTGACTTTTATTGACTCTTAACAACTTCTAAAAAACTTTTAAGGATAAAAACGCCGTAAGTGCTCGATATTCCAATCATTGGGCACTTCTGTTCCGTCTTCCTGTTGTAGCTAATAAGTACCCGGGCCGATAACCCTTGATACTATGAACGGGCCTTCCCNTGGATGTGGCGTGGCGTGCGCGCGGGGTAGGGGGCCGGCGCGGCGTGGCGTGCGCGAGCAGGAGGGAGAGGGCTCGGGCGGGAGAAAGAAGAATGAGGGAGGAAAAGAAAAGAGAAAAAAGAAAAGGAAGGGAGAAAAAGAAAAGAGGAAAAAGGAAAATGGGAAAAGAAATTAGGAAAAGGGGAAAAGGAAATAGGAAAAGGGAAAAGGGAAAAGGGGAAAGACGGGATTCGCGGCGATCGGTCGCGAGGGCAGTCGGGCATGCGCGACGCGCGGAACGAGGAGGAGGAAAACGGAACGGTCGTCGGTGATTTTGGTAGATTGGAATTTAGGAGATCGGACGATTGGATTTAGGAACATGGAAATGACGGGAAGGGTTTAGGTAGATTTGGGATTTCGAGAATTCATCGGAAAAGGTTTTGAAAATTTGTTAAGCGCGTTTTTAGGGTTTTCGATTTTTCGGGACGTTACAAATCCCACCGCAACTTCCTGCTTTAGGGTTAAAACTTGATTCTTAGCCCTGTAGCACCGATTATTGCGATGATCGTTCCCATTAGCACCGCAATTTGCTGAGATAACAGTATTTGCACTTTTAACTTGGATTTAATTGGAATTTTAATTCGAATCTTGCTAAGCTAAGCCTCGTTCCTTATGATAGGTAACGTGGTCACACATAAACACATATGCACAAACAAAGCACTATGATTATGAGATGATGCATACCATTATTGATTTAGTTACGTTCGTTATGGTTTTTAATTACTATAGTGACACCAAGAGTGTCACAGCCTTCCCCCCTTAAAAAGAATCTCGCCCCGAGATTCCGGTGCATAAATTTAAGTGCGGAAAGGAAGTTACCTGGAATAGAGTTCATAAAATCCGGGTATTTAGATTTGAGATATGACTCCTCTTCCCAAGTAGCTTCGTCTTCGGTGTGATTACTCCACTGGACTTTATAGAATTTGATAGCCTTTCTCCTTGTGACTCTATCCTTTTGATCAAGAATCTTGATAGGATGATCCTCATACGTGAGATCGGGTTCAAGAGGAATTTCTTCATAAGGAAGGGATTCTTCTGGAACTCAAAGACATTTCTTGAGTTGAGAGACATGGAACACATTGTGTATGGCGGAGAGATTATCTGGAAGCTGAATCTTATATGCCATGGGTCCACAAGTTTCCAAGATTTGGAAAGGTCCAATATAGCGAGGAGCTAATTTTCCCTTCACACCAAATCTTTGGACGCCTTTGGTTGGGGAAACCCGAATATAGACATGATCACCCACTTCAAAGGTTAAAGGCCTCTTTCTTTTATCAAAATAGCTCTTTTGGCGAGATTGTGCAGCCTTAAGATTTCTCTGGATGACTCGCACCTTATCTTCAGCCTCTTGGACTAATTCTGGCCCAAAGAAATTCCATTCACCGGATTCGGACCAGTTCAAAGGCGTTCGACACCGACGCTCATACAAGGCTTCAAAGGGTGCCATCTTATGCTTGCTTGATAACTATTGTTGTACGCAAACTCAGCCAATGACAAGCATTGATCCCAAGTCTTGTCATAATGCATGACACAAGCTCTAAGCATATCCCCCACTATTTGATTCACTCTTTCAGTCTGCCCATCAGTTTGAGGATGATAAGTGGAGCTACGGATCAACTTAATGCCTAGGGAAGCATGCAATTGTTCCCAAAAGCGAGCAACAAATTGAGTGCCCCTATCGGAAATAATCGTTCTGGGAATTCCATGAAGACAGACAATCCGATCGATATAGATTTCGGCGTACTTCTTGGTAGTATAAGTGGTGTTGACTGGAATGAAATGAGCTGTCTTGGTGAGTCGATCAATAATCACCCAAATAGAATCGTGCTTACGAGAGGTGTTGGGCAAACCCACAATGAAATCCATTGCTATGTCATCCCATTTCCAGGATGGAATAGGAAGTGGTTGCAAGGTTCCGGCTACCTTTAGATGGCTTGCTTTCACCCTTTGGCATGTATCACTTTCGGACACATATTTTGCAATCTCCCTTTTCATTCTAGTCCACCAAAAATTCTCCTTCAAATCTTGGTACATCTTGTTTCTACCGGGATGAATAGAGAATTTTGATAGATGAGCTTCATCCAGAATTTGTTTCTTTAGCTCATGGTCTTTAGGGACCACAAGCCGTTGCTCAAACCAAAGAATACCCTTCCGATCTTGCCGAAAGCATTTGTATTTGGGCAACCCTTGAGCTAGCCCTTGCTTTATATAAGCAACTCCTTTATCTCTTGATTGAGCCATAATGATTCTTTCCCTCAATGTGGACTCCACCACCATGTGGTTTAGTGAGCCTTGAGGAACAATTTCCAATTTCAACTTGGACATCTCATGGCAAAGAGTGTCACTAAAAGGCGTGATGGTGAGGCAATTGCACTGAGCCTTGCGGCTTAAGACGTCGGCCACCACATTGGCTTTTCCTGGATGGTAATGTACCTCAAGATCATAATCTTTGATTAGCTCTAACCATCTTCTTTGGCGCATATTGAGATCAGCTTGGGTGAAGATATATTTGAGGCTCTTGTGGTCGGTGTAGATGTTGCAACGAATGCCCATGAGATAATGTCTCCAAATTTTTAAGGCATGAACCACAGCAGCTAATTCCAAATCATGAGTGGGATAATTTACCTCATGAGGCCTAAGAGCTCGAGAAGCATAAATAATGACTCGATCTTCTTGCATTAGCACGCAGCCAAGACCCGTGCCTGAGGCATCACAATAAACATCGAAGGGCTTGGAGGTGTCCGGTTGAGCTAGAACCGGTGCTGAGGTTAAAAGTTTTCTCAAGGTGTGGAAAGCTTGCTCACATTTTTCGCTCCACACAAATTTCTCTCCTTTCTTGAGAAGTTCAGTCATGGGCTTGGCAATTTTGGAGAAATCCGGGATGAAGCAGCGATAATATCCAGCTAAACCCAGAAAACTCCGTATTTGATGAACGGATTTAGGAGGCTTCCAATCCAGTACTTCTTGCACCTTTCCTGGATCTACAGCAATTCCCTCGGCTGAGATAGTGTGTCCCAAAAATTTTACACTAGACAGCCAAAACTCACACTTACTGAATTTTGCATAGAGGTGGTGATCTCGGAGGCGTTGGAGAACGATACGGAGGTGCTGAGCATGTTCTGCCTCATTTTTGGAATATATCAAGATGTCGTCAATGAACACGACCACAAATTTATCCAGCTCGGGCATGAAAACCGAATTCATGAGATACATGAAATATGCCGGAGCGTTGGTGAGACCGAAAGACATCACTAAGTACTCGTAGAGTCCATAACGAGTTGAGAAAGCCGTCTTTGGTATATCACTTGGTCAAATTTTGATTTGATGATATCCAGAGCGCAGGTCAATCTTCGAGAACACCTTGGCTCCGGACAATTGATCAAAGAGAGCGTTAATGCGGGGAAGTGGATACTTATTTTTGATAGTCACCGCATTGAGAGGTCGGTAATCCACACACAACCTCAAAGTCTTGTCCTTTTTCTTCACAAACAGAGCGGGGCAGCCCCATGGTGAAGAGCTGGGACGAATATAACCCTTGTCTAGCAATTCTTGGAGTTGGACTTTTAGCTTGGCTAATTCCTTGGGCGCCATTTTATAGGGCCTTTTGGAGATGGGAGCTGTACCGGGTTGTAATTCAATCACAAACTCAACCTCCCGGTCAGGTGGCATTTCCGGTAATTCATCAGGAAATACATCCGGGAACTCACATACCACCTGAACCTTCCCCAAAGGGGTCTCGATCGCGGAGAATGCACATAAATTCCCGATGTCTTGGCGGGGTAGATAAAGTGTTGAGGTACCATGTGTTGAAGAATTGATCTCCACACAACGAGAAGGAATGTCTAAATTGACTCCATGTTTTTCCATCCAGTTCATACCCAAAATAATATCTATCCCTTGATTCTCCAAGGTAATGAAATTAGTTTCATATACCTTACTACCCAACTTGAGAGGCACATTTCTCACAAGCTGATGCGATCCTATTCTACCACCAGGGGTAGATATGACATATTGTTGGGTGGTATGCACAAAAGAAAAATTGTGTTTGGCAGCCAATCTATTGCTCATGAAACTATGCGAAGCTCCAGAATCAAATAGCACATATGCAGGCATATTGCGGATAGACAAAATACCCGACATCACTGGAGCACCAGCAGGGAGTTCATCCATAGTAGTGAAATTGAGTCTGCCCTGCCTGACGACTGCCACTTGCTTCTTGCCTTTGTTATTGGCTTGAATTGGAGCATTATTCCCACCTTGCTTGGGAAGCTTGCAATCTCGAGCAAAGTGGCCCGGCCTACCACAGTTGTAGCAAGGAGCATTCTGGGGACGAGGCGGCTGATATGCCTGAGCGGGAGCACGATACCCCTGATTCTGTTGTGGAGGCCTGATGATCCATGACCCTGGCTGAGGGGCCCTCGGAAGAGACTGAGCAGGATTCTTTTGGACCAGGCGAAACTTAGGGGGTGTAGAGCTAGATTGGCCAATGGGGCCTTCCTCTTCTTTTCCGCTTTATGGGCATTGATGCTGTCTTCCTGGGTAATAGCCATATTCACTAGGTCGGTGTAGCTATCAGCTTTGACCAGAGAAAGCCTGTCCTTTAGCTTGGAGCTAAGGCCACGACGGAAGCGATCTTGCTTCTTGGCATCCGTGTCAATGTGATAGTCCGGAAGGGCCCAAGGCCACCGGTGATCAAGAAGGCAAGCCCCGGAGCATAACCCACTGTGACAACTAACTCCTTGCTTGTGCCTTATTTTTGTGCATTTAAGTTTTAAGGAGTTGATTGAAACCTTAGTTGCATGATCCCTAGGTACCTATGTCCTAATATTAGTAAGTGTAGGTCGTATAGAATGCTATGCTTAATTAGGACCGGTAGAAGTCGATTGATTGCTTGTCACTCGCGAGATATAGGATTTACTTTATTTTCAGTTAATAATGATCGGCAAGCGGGGCTTGTGCGATGTTCATGATTGGGTGAATGTCCCGCTTGCACAGGGGTTGGTTGGTGGGCTGAGGCATTGATTGTGTGGCGATGTTGGTCAAGCTTTTGAAGGTACTAATCGTATGCCGGGAAATATGGTAAATTGGTAAACCTAGTACTTGATTCAAATGACGTCTGACAGGTCCTTCCTACTCCATTGGGCGAGGGGTTGATGGCGAGTGTAGCAGTGGCCGCGGCACAGGTTTGCCTGGGGCACCTGGGGTCCGTTGGGGCGTGCACTCGGGTGGAGTGGGCCCTGATGGCAGATGGCAGGGAGAGATGGGAAAGGTTGCCCCGTGAGGTCCTGGGTGTCTCTCACGGGTCGTGCGATTAGGTTGTCCCATGCATGATTAAAAAAAATACTCATACCAACAAGGCTTAATACCAACAAGTTGCAACTTCTTTTCCGGGAGCTCATCTCGAAAGAACTCCGAGGTTAAGCGTGCTTGGCCTGGAGCAATTTCGGGATGGGTGACCGACTGGGAAGTCCTTCTCGGGTGCGCATGAGTGAGGACAAAGTGCGCAGAAAAGACTCGTGTTGGTCTGTGAGGGCATTCTCGAGGTCCTAGAGAGCTGCCAGGCGTAAGCGGGCCCGGACCCGGGGGGTCGGGACGTTACATGTAGCTACAACAAATCCTGAAAATGATTCAGTTGATACTGCTAAAAATGAGTCTATTGAAGTATCACATTCTATGGTTAGTCTTTTGGTTGAGAAGGGTACGCCACACTCTGACAAAGCTAGTATTATTGAAGGAAATAACTCCATGGCTAGTCTACTGTTTGACAAGGAACCAATATTAACTAGTTCTCGTGAAAGATCAGATCCGATGGCTAGTCCACTGCTTGAAAATGATACACTGCACTGTGTGCATACTAATCATCATGAAGGGCTTTGTTTTATGCCCAGTGTACTGCTTGATAAGGGAATAACAGATGCCGCTGAATCTGAATCTTTTGAAGGGCCAAGTTCTATGGCCAGCCCACTGGTTGAAAATGGTTCATCACACTCAACTAAACCCAATTTTCTGGAAGGACTTAATTGTATATCCAGTTCAATGCCTGAAAATGATGCAATTGAAACTATTGAAAATGTGACCATTGAAGTATCACAATGTTCAACTAGTCTTCAGTTTGAAAAGGATGCATTGCATTCTGCTGAAACTGTTTATATTAAAGTATTACATGATACAGAATGTTCTATGGCCAGTATATTGCTTGAAAAGGGATCATTGGCTGAATCTCTTGAAGGACAACATGGCATGGCCAGCCCACCAGTTGAAATGGATATGCTACACTGTGTTGAAACTGATTTTCACCAAGGAACTTATTTCACTCCCAGTCTACTGCTTGTTAAGGAAGCAGGACATAGTTCTGAAACGACTTCACTTGAAGGGCCTTTATGTTTGATCAGTCCAAAGATTGAAGATCCCTTGAACCCAGTTGATCATACTGGAAAAGTAATAAAAGTAAGCAGTATTTTGGATCGATGAGGCAATGAAAGCCCTAAAATTCTTGAACATCAAAGATCTGGATGTCATGTGCCACCAACTCTACTCAATGAATCAGCTCTGCAGCCTTATCAGCTGGCTGATAATACTTCTGAGGCACATGCTTTTTGTGCCTGGAATACTTCTGAAGCAAGGCTAGAAGCTCAGAGTGCTGCTTCATGTAAGAGTGGTAGAAAGGAGCAGTGGAATGTCAAGAGGTAAAATATTAACAGGTCTATATGTTTATAAGTTTCTAGATAAATTTCTTGTCCTCATGGAATAACATGCTTCTTGCATTCTTACTGAGCTCTTAATCATGCAAGCACAGAATAGAAGATGCGTTGTTTTGATAATGCCATGGAAATAAATGTCGGTTCTTGCGCAACAGTGAGTGATAACCAAACCAAGTCTCCACGATCTTCTACCATGTACTCGTGTAGTTTAGGATCTAGCAAGAAGTTTTCTTCAATGTCAGATATTCAAGGAACTAATGCCATGTATAGTCTATTGCTTAAAAAGGAACCAATACTAAATGATTCACTTGGAGGACTACATTTCTCGGCCAGTCCACTGCTAGAAAAGGCTACACGGCACTTTATTCGACCTGATTTTGTTGAAGCACCTTATTATGTGTCCAGTACACTGCTTGATACAGATGCAGGGCACACTTCTGAAACGAGTTCTATTGAAGGACTTCATTTTTCAGCCAGTCCACAGCTTGAAGATGATCTGTTGCACCCTGTCGAACATGCTGAACAATTAAGAAAACGAACAAGTCTTTCAGATAGAAGCATCAACGGAAGTCCCAAAATTCCTGAACAGAAAAACTCAGGATGTCACACGCCACATGCTCCATTCAATGAATCTTCCCTGCAACCCGATCAACTACATGAGAATGTGCTGGAGGATGATAGCAAGTGAGGCTTGTGTTCCATGGCCAGGTCAGCTCTTAAGCTTAACAAGCTTCAGCCAAAGCATATGGACGATGGTGATGCTTTTCTAAAAAGCATTGTTTCTTCAAAAACAATAATTACTCGCAACGATTCCAGTATTGGTAGTGCTACAAATGACCTTGTACCTTCAAATGCTAAAGATGCCTTCGTGTCTGCAGATAGCGAGTTATCTCAGATGCAATCTTCATTGGCTAAAACATCTTAAGAGTTTTCTTCCGGCCCCCGCGTCGCCCACCCCGCTCGGGCGACACGGGCGGCAGCCCGGCCACCTCGCCGCCGCCGCTCTCTTCCCCCTCCCCTCCACCTCGCCGTCACCGGAGGGTGCCGCGGGAAGTCCGCGCGGCCCCTAGGAAGGTGGCGGCGGGGCCCTTCGCCCTGTCTTGGCTGCGTCCGCCCGGATCGGAGCGGGTTGCTCCGGGCGGCGGCCATGGCGCACGACGGGCCGGGGAGGCCGGATCCGGGCCTGCCGCGGCCGGATCTGGGAGCCCCGACGTCGGATCCGTCGCCCGGCGCGGCGGAACGGGCTTCACCTCGACGAGAAGGTTGTGTCGCGCCACGACGGCGGGCAGGGAGTGGAAGCCGCAGGGAGGTGCTGGGGACGAGTAGAGCTGCTCGGGACGCGTAGGCGGCGGCCGTGCGGGACCGGCGGCGGCATGGTGCTGCGGTCGGGGGTGGCTTGCGTGTGGCATCGCCGGCGGCGCCATGGAGGTGCAGTTGGCGGCGGCCTGCGCGGGGGCCTGCTGGCGGCGCCGTGGAGGCGCGGCTGGCGGCTTCCGGCCATCCAAGGCGATGAGCTGCTCCGGCGACAGCGGCACGGCGACGAGCAGCGGTCCAGCAGAGGCACCTGGGCGCAGCGCGGCGGCAGTGATGGGTGCGGCACGTGAGTGGTGCGGTAGCGATGAGGTGAGGCCCGTGGTGGGCAGTGGCGGCTTCAGGCAACCCTGGAGGCAAGGTTGGCTGGTGGTTGTGGCCATGGTTGGCAGTGAGCTCGCGGCGACTGCGGGCAGGAGGGTGCCGGGAGAAATCCTGCACGGCGGCATGCTGAGCCGACAACGACGACGCCTTGAGCGCCGTATTCCTGCTGAGGACGTTGTCAAGGCACCCTCCTTGCTTCGATGGTGGGTTCTCCGGGTGAAAACCTTGCCCAACTCGGGCAGGCGGCGACGGCGCATCTTTGCGTCGTGTTCTTCCTGAAGACGCCGTCGTTGGAGTTCCCTCTCTTTGCAGTGCGTCGATGACTTCACTGGTTGGTTTGGCGGCGATCGGCCACGCATAGCGTTGGTCGTGTCGGTGCTAGATTCCATCCTTGGTGAACGGGGTCAAGTGGTAGAGTGGGTGGACACCTAGTGGTGGACTCGAAGGATGGGTGTTCGCGGTGGCGGAAGGCGGCTAAGAAGTGGACACTGCTGCGGTCATGAGAGGGCAGGACCTCTGTTTGGCGTTTGAGGGTGACGGTTTGGGCGGACCGTGTGCCAGAGGTGACCACGAAGTTGGCAGAGGCCGGCGTGGTAGGAGGTGGCCGGCAGAGGTGCCTCGCCGGAGTGATTGTGCGGTGGTGGCCTTCTATTGGTTGTCGGAGGCTCCGTGCGACATTTTTCCCTCTCCGATGAGACGATTGGGTGCGAGGATCCCAAAGGGTACTATCAGATCTCGGTGGTCGAGATGTGACAGATGGATGACCAAAGGCAGCTATTCAGGTATCGTTTTGGCGGCTTGCAGCGACCTACGGCGGCCAGCCCTGCTCGGCGGGTGTTGGTTCGGTGTAGGGCAACTTCGTGAGGAGGCGCAAGCGGACTCGATGGCATGGTAGCTACACAGCTTGCAGCGGACCATGGCGGCTAACCCTGTATGACAGTGGCTAGCTCGGTGTGGGACATCGTTGGTAACGACGGCGCTGGCGGTGACAATGGCTTATCTTCTGTGAACCTTGCCCTGGTGATGGTAGTGCGCTTTTGGTACTCGAGGGATGGCGACGTGGAGTGCTTGGTGGTGTCCCCTTCCCAACCCGACCTTTGAGGTTGTCTGAGTGGTGCGGTGTCGATGTCCCAATCCGACCCGCCAGTTGTTAGTTTTTTTTAGTTTTCTTTTTGTTTTGCCTGATTATGACCTTCCAGGGACATAGTCTTGTATTTTTCTGCTATATCAATGAAACGCACACGTCGTGTGCTGTTCGTTCAAAAAAACATCTTCAGAATGTGTTGACTGGTAAAGCTGTGGAAGATCACAGGGCGTCTGCTGCTCTGTTCACATCAGTTGAGAGTGTCCAAATAGAGCCAGTATTGGATTCTATCAAGTGTCACCCTAAATAGTCTAATCATACTCATGCAAAATTTTCAGACAATGAGAAATCTGTGACACCATATATCTCAAGTGATGCTTCATCTAAAAGAACAGGTATACTGCACACCGCAGAAAGTAATACCACAACAAATGAAAGCCTCCGTACAGTGACTTATAGAAAAAATAACTGTGCAGGACCTTCTTATGCGCACTTGTGCAGTTCAGTCGTCTCACATATCCAAAGAACTGCTAGTAACCTGGACAAATTGAATGTAAGTGGAATCTAGGTAAGTCAGAATTCAGCTTGTGAAAATATAGAGATGAATAATCAATCAGATGTTGAGATATATGGTTCTTCTAGCACAATGGACACATCATCGACCCTGGACAATCAAGATGACATTCAAGACCAGATAAAAACTAGAGGAAATCTCTCAGGGAAGGCACTACCTTTACATTCCTACTTAAGTTGGTCAGGACCACGCGAATGCATGTCATCCAATTCTGAGAGGCCGAATGCAAGTAACCAAACAAGTCCATTAACACATGAAGTTCAGGCAGGTGCGAATTATTCGCCTGAAAGAAATATGTCTAACATATCAGATGCTATCCGTTGCAATTCGCCAATCTTGCAAGCTTCTCTATGTGGTGGTAGCAGTCTGAATACTAAAGTAACAACCATTCATCAACATTCTCGATCCTATTCTTTAGCAAACAATCTTGATACGACATTTGCTTCTTTGGCTAGCTGCTCTAATTTTGAAGCTGATGGCGAGAGAGACTACATAAGACATGTATGTAATTAGCAAAGGCATACTATTTTTTTTGATTCAGAATTTTCAGATATGTTCCTATTTAGTGATGGTCTATCACTTGGATACATTTTACGCAAACCTGTTCACAGTTCTACTAGTGCATTTGCATGCTATCATAGAGCTTTGCCTTGAAAGAGACCATGAATCAGATATGGTTTTCAAGTATTAAATGCCATCTGAAACTTTCACCCAGTTTGGTTGGGTGGTTTTGATATATCATGACACCTTATGGTACCTAGTTTATTGCATGGCACATACTTGTACCTTTTGGTACTTCTGTTTGGGGTTTTGAAAGTTGTTCTACCGCCAATCACTGAATTCTACTATTTTGTATTTTCAGGAAAACTCAAGCATTGAATGTCCCAATGGAGGTGTAAAAACATTAAGAGATGAAGGTCATTCAAAATCTGATGAAACTATGCAAGAAAGCCAGAGCATCAGCATACCTGTTCCATTTAACAGCCCGACCATTAATGATATGGCATTTCAGGCATTCCATGAGTCTACAAAGTTGATCAATTTCAGTTCCAATTTTTCTGCAAAGTATAAGATGAATCCACTGGATGGTGTGTATCAGTCACTGCCATCTAAGTTCGAGAAACTTATGAACCAATCCCTTGACTATTCCATAGACACTAACCTGCCTGATCCAAGTTATGATAGCAAGACATTGGGAGTTTTTGGAAAATATAGATTGGATTTTGATGGTGCATTTTTTATGTCCTATGACATTACTTATGATTCTTCAAATACTTATGGTGTCCAAGAGGATAGTGATGTTCCTGTGACACAGTGTAACGTGGAAAAGCTGTCTGGAAGAACTGGATCTAGTTCAGATTATCTGGGTTCTATACCAGAACTTGCCTGCTTTACGATTGATGAAGATAGCACCATTCTAGGTGAAAATGAAAACCAAGTGAAATCGTCTGGTTCTATCAGTAGAAACTATTCAAGGCAAGGTTTGGCTGCCAAAAAAGCCGCTCGGGTATGCTACTAACACATATCAAAGCAAAGGAACAAGCTGCCTAGAGTTGACAGCTGGAAAATCTTACACAAGGAAGTCTGATCGGCATGTGCATACCAGAGTTAATCAAGACATAAAGAACCATGCTCCTTCAATCAGGAAAGAGGGAAAAGTTACTCATGCACTCCTTGACAGATTAAGACAGACTGAAGTGTCATCTAGCAAAAGTGAAAGGAACAGGAATAGGAACAAAACAAATCTCGAGAAAGGATGCAGGCCTACGGATATAGTATCTGATACAACATCATTTATACCACTTGTAAAACAGAAGCAACGGCCTCTGGCATCATGTGGTAAGTCTAATTTGTTTGCACTTTGCAGCTATTGTAAGTTCCAAATTTTTATTTTAATATAATTGTTTTAGTGAAGTTTTGCAAGACACTACAATCATAATCCATATGCTCGACGTTGTACAAAAGTACTGCACTAGCATTTTCCTGAATGGGCACATCTGACAATCCAATAAATAAAATCTCTCACTTGCAGTAAAAAGAGATCTTAGAGTGCAGGCACTTGAGGCAGCTGAAGATGCAAAGCGTCACGAAGAGAAGAAAAAAAATGAGCGTGAAAAGTGCAAAGCAGCTGTGGAACTAGAGCGTGAAAGATTAAAGCAAGAGAAAGAGCACAGGCAAAAACAAGTGGAGCAGAAGAAGAAAAAGATGCAGACATTACTACTAGAAAGAGGCAGAGGGAAAATGATGAAAAGAGGGGAAATGACAGAGAAAAGAAATGTGTTGAAGCGGTACCAAAACATCAAAAGAAGCTGGTGGAAATCATTCAGTCCACAAATGTTGTGAAGGAAGCTTGTCTGAATGATAGTGTTAGTAAACACTCTAATTATCAACACCATTCCAAATTAGATACGAATTATCTTTTTTAGCCACTTCAATTGTTTCAGGATGGCAAGGATCTGGTGAAGAATTTAGTGAGAGGGGTGAAAAATCAAGTATTATCTAATTGAAGGATGGAATCTATTCATAGGCTTATAGCATCTGAAAGCAACAATCTGAAGGCCGTGTTTGCGGATTGGAAATCTGAAGGTTCTAGGCTTCAAGCCCAAGAAGGCTTGTTAGATGATGTGGATAAGGTATACTCTTTCAAGTTTCAATTGGTATATGTAATGCAAACTTAAACAATTAATAGGATTGAAAGCATCTTTTCTATTCTCCAAGGGCTAGAAACTCTACACTATAAGCTGTGAGGGCCAGACTGGCCAGTGCATGGCTGCATGTTATCAATTAGTGCATTCCATTTCTGCAAACTTCTGAGAAGCTTCCCCTACCACAAATTCTGTTTAAACCTGACAACAACAATTATGCAATACTCCCTCCATTCTCTTAAGATAGTCTAATTTCACCTTGGCACAATGACCAAGAAGAAGAAACATTGCTTATCATCTAATTAATCAGGTCATCAAACACTCCTTGTTTTCCCGCGAAACATTCTCGGTATTGATGTTCAATGTTTACAGAGAAGTTACTCTGCATAGGAATCGAAACAGTCATTTATGATAGATCTAATGCTACAACTCAAATGGGACTATCAATAAAGAAATTTTTATTTTTGGTAATGGGATGATCAAAAGAGAATGGAGGGAGTAAGTACAATTAAATTATCTACATTGCTTATTAGAATCATATAAAAAATACAACTGAAGTTTTAAATATAAACTTAGGTGTTGCATCATCTAGTTATTCACCTGCGAGAACACATATCACATGGGTCTTGGCAAAGAATCTTTGCTCTGTGGCTGTACACATATTAGTATTTGACACACAATCCAGATGTATAAATGGTGGTACAACTCGAAGCAGTTGAGATGCTGAGCAATTATTAAACAGAAAATACAGTGTGAACACATTAAAAGCAATGGGATCCTTTGATTCACATGATACATTATATTAATTAATAGAACCTAGTGGTTTCCCTTGTGTTTGCATAACTGAGTCTTTCGATAACTTGGAGAAATGTTCAGGTGACACCTATTAGGCCTTGTGTTTACAGATGGGGCTGAACTGCAAGCAGCTGTATAATGGGCTGCTTTAATTTTCTTACATCTGTCAGAATTTTGCCATGGTTATGGTTTGAAAAGTATGTTGCTTAACGTTCATTCTGTGAATTTATCGCAGTCCTATGAATTGTCACCATATGAAGATTCTGATGAAGAGGATTTTGACAACTTGGAGGATGAAAGGGAAATAAGGCGTAGACATAAATTGATTCCATCATGGGCTTGGTAAGTTCTCTATATACTTGTAAGTTATACATATCAGTGACCAATTCTCTTTCCAAAACAGGCTTGGTAATTTTTAGATACTTTCGTCTCTGTTCGACCAGTTGGTCTCACAATCAGGCAGGCTTATACCATTACATTGGGCGCACTATCAATTTGTTATGGGCTAGTGTTGCTCTAGTTGAATCTTGCATTTTTTTTTTTAAATCCCAACTTAATGTGCACCTACATATAACATTTTCTGTGGAAATGCTCCCCTTCTAAAGCAGATATGGAGATAGTCATTCCTTATAGAAACTGAAAACTTGGCCATCCATGTTCTAGTGCCAAATTCATGTTGATCCTGCTAACTAAATTTGTTGATACTTATTTTCAGGAAATAACATCTTGCTATCTAATCAGGCTTTAGACCCTAGAGAAGTTTTTGCTCACAAGTGTTCTTTTTTATTTTAGCTGATGGTAAGCTCCAATGCACTGCATAATATTAGGAGTAACGCTTACTTCAGTTATTGCTGTGACTAAATTTGCCGCCCTACGTTTTGTGCAGTTCTTACACTTGGCATTGCTCATCGGCTATTCAATTAGCTGGCTGTTAGC
Organism: Alloteropsis semialata; assembly: GCA_004135705.1. Lineage (NCBI taxonomy): Eukaryota > Viridiplantae > Streptophyta > Magnoliopsida > Poales > Poaceae > Alloteropsis > Alloteropsis semialata. Next base: position 10,094,424 of record CM014275.1, read on the forward strand.
ATCTGTCGTAATTTTGTAAAACAAATAATGCTCTTTCTCCTGCATCACTGAATTCCTTCTTCAGCAACACAATGTGCAGGCAAACATCCTCCCTCCCTCTCTTCACTGCTAATTATCTTCAGTATGCTCTTCTATGGGAGCAATTCATTTTAGGACAATCTCTGTGCTCCAGACCCCAACTGTACTGCGATCACTGTTGTACATAATGTGACTTTGTTTACAGTAGAATCACAACTTCTCTTTGATGCTAAGTTGCTTATATTGCTAGTTGCAGGTAAAGCATGTTTGTTATCGAATTATGCTGTCAGCTTTTACTAACTATTACACACTGTAGCTGGGCTTGCTTATGTTCACTTTTATAGGCCAGAGATTCGTGCTTGTTGAGAAGAAATAGAAATAGGAAATACAAATAGGGAAAAGCTCAGTGTGGGTGGGGGAATAAGTCTAGAAGTACTAGGTGATTTTGTTTATTCAGCCGAGCAAGGAGGGCTGAGCGCTCGTTTACAGAGCTAGATTCAGTTTCTGTACGTTATTCGAGTGGAGTTGTGGTTAGTTATTTCTGACCAACACTACATTTTTACTCAATAGCGGTAACCAAATGGTCCAAGTTTATGCCTGTACAGACTACAGAGAAACCTGGGACTAGTGACTTAAACCTTTAACATCCCCTGTGGTAGGACTCACCTAAATGGAAACTATCTTTCTGTAATCGGCAGATCGGGCTGTTCTATGCTGTGATGGCCGCAAAGTAGGCAGGCCATCTTGCAACCCTGTCAGCACATGTGATGTGTATCGATATCCGAACAGCAAAGCTGCTGGCAGAGTGCCATGTAAACTGTAAACCTGTTGGGACCAATACCAAACTGTATATATATCTTGTCGCCGTTGCCATTCACCTAATTCCTATCTAAACCTGCATTTGCCCAACATTGCGAGTTGCAACTCTTGATATCTCTGTGCTGATACTAGTGTGGTATTGGTGTCTCACTGGCTCCACAAAGTTACCACTGGCATAAACTTCCGGCTGAGTTGTAACCTCACAATTTCCTTTTTCAGTTGCATTGCATCTGCCGTGACATCTGATGTTGAATCTGAGTCTGCTGTTGATGTGTGCTTTTCCTGGAACCCCTTTGTACTAATCGAACCCTTTCCCTTTTGCAGGTGACTGATAAAAGGCTGGCGGTTTTGTCCCTCGGCATGTCTTTTGCACAGGAACAACCGGGGAGTAGCCTTATGGTTACCTCTGCTCATTTCACCACCGTTAACAGTACACAAGTGCCATGGTAATAGCAAGCCGCAAGAACAGGTTGGTCCATCGGATTTGGTTCCATCCTGGTCAAAGATCAATCTGACTAGTTTAGCGAACACGTTGGCACTTGGCACCTTGGATTCTGTCTCTCATCATCTCTGATCGGCGCTGCAAGCAAAAAAATCCAGCTCCAGCGTGGACGATAGCCGCGCATGTGACCTTCCAGGATTAGAACAAGTTCTTGTAGGGCATCCGGCTCAGATGCCCTTCGGCCCTTTGAGGGGCTCCATGTGCTTAGGCTCCAAACCTAGCCCCCTTTTTTTTTTGGCGTCAATGGAAGCTTAGACTAACCTCTATTTGTTTACGCTGGCACTAACCATCTCATTGGCTAATCCTCGACAAAGAAAACCGCCCAGCTCATTTGCCATTGATGACTCCTGAACCAAGTTTGAATGCTCAGCCAATCTTTGAGTGGTCAAGCATGCTGCATAAACTAAACCACATTGAGAGAGATTCCTATCGAGCTGCAGTTGCCATGGCACGGCTCGCCTTGATGCAGATGCATGGACCACGTGGAGCAGAGCGGCCGGGCAGCAAAGATTTATGGCGATAGCGAAAAGAGAGCAGAAAAGAGCCAGAGATTGCAGAACCGTGTAGGTTTGGCACAAAGGAGGGTGCTGTACGCCTGTACCAGTGCACGTTGGCGAATGTCACTGTTGAGTCCATCCTTGCCCTTGGCCGCTGTCGACCCCGTGTCGCTCCTGCCCGTTTGGAAACCGCAAAATCCCTGCGCGCCAAACCAGCCACCTGGCCGGCTCGCCGCTGCGGTCCGCGCGGCCGGACTGTTGGCGATAGATCTGTACCCATTCCCGTAGCCCTGGCACGCCATGAGCCACACAGACGAAGCTCGCAAGTACGCCTGAATAGGAGCTTTGGCAATTGGCAGGACAGGCACGCGCCGCGGTGCTGGCCGGAGGGGCAGCACGGCACGCCGGGTAGCCGCAAAGATTCTGTGCGGTCCAGGCCCCGCATGGATCTGGCTGTCGGCCCAAACTGTTGCCGGAGCTGTCTACGCTCGCTGTCCGTATTTGGGAGAGCCCCATCACGTCCATGCTCGTACATTTATACGTCCAGGGTTTTTCAGTAGTGCGATCGAGGCCTTGTTTAGTTCGCGCGAATTCGATCGAATGCGCTGTAGAAAAATGCATTGGGAATCGAAAAAGCAGAGAGAGGACACGTTGTTCAATGCGTAAAACAGAGCGCGAATTCGATCGAATGGAGCGACCCGAGACCGGTTTCTTTTGTAGTACCAAGTTGGTCTCTGACACGTGGGGTCGGCAGGCAAGTGTTAAGCGCGGCGGATGGATCGGGTGGCTTGGGGTAAAACGGCGAAAATGCGAGGAGGATGAGTCGGATCTGATCCAGATCCACGTCAGGCAAAAACTCATGAGCGACGACCCCTGCAGGCTTAATGAGCGCTCATTATATATCGCGCTGCAGGAGCCGGGGGGCGCAGCGACCACGCGGAGCTGTTCGTCAATGAAACCGTCTGGCTCACGGCACTGCGCGAAGGCGCCTTAGCACAAATACGCCTCTGTTCGGCGAAAGCGACTTCCAAGCATATCCAGCCCGATTACTGGAGCCCTCGGGCCTTACCTTGGTGCTGGAACTGGAAGTACGAAGCTCTTGGTGGTACACTGGTAGTACTGGTTTGTTTAGGCTTTAAACAAAAAGGGTGGCCACGAATTCCGAGGCGCGGACGGTGCTTTGCGCCTCGAGGTTAGCGGCGAGATTAACATTTAGCGGCGCCCGCTCTAGCTAAAGCCCTACCACCGGCTAGTAATCCAGAGAGCGAAAGCTGCGTCGGGGCATGGGCGAGGGGACAGCGAGTGATCGAAGGCTGTGGAGCCTGTTCCCTGCCGCCGTTCTGTTTTATCTTGGCAGCCCTGCATTCCGATTCTGCCCTCGAGACAAGTGGCGTGGGAGTAGAAAGAAACCCTACTCGCCTCTGCATCGTCTTGCCATCTTGGAGAACCTTTTAAGCTCTCAGGTCTCAACTCGCTGGAGTACTGAACGTTTTGAGTACAGTAGAAACTCTGCACGAGTAAGAGTATCCTGTCAGGAAATACTCCATCTTCAGGCGTTTTAAGAATATTTTAAGCATGGTAGAAACCTGCCAAGAAATTAGGGGCCACATGCTAATGCCTAAAGTGCTAAACTTTAGCACTATTTTAGCTCTAGCATCTCCTAATGGATAATGCTTAAGTTTTAGACCCGGACGGGCAGATTCCACCACAATCAACCTAACCAACTAAGCTACGCTTGTTCTACCAATAGCAGTAATTTTTTTAGATGTATCTAAGTATAGTAATTTTTTATATGTACTATGTGAGTAATAATTACCGAAGATAATCACCTTGGGGGTTGAACCGCTGAACCCAAAACCAAAAGTGATGCTGGGTGGGTCAAAACTCAAAACTGGGACGACTGGCCTCGAGGACCGCGAGTATACATGTGAGTTAAAAAAAAAGCAAAGATAAAACAAAAGCCCTGCCACTCTCTCTCTCTCTCTCTCTCTCTCTCTGCTGTGCTGCGAGTCTGCGACCTGCGAGTGGGTCAGAGCACGCCCAGATCGACGACACTTGTTTATGAACCCGAAGCCCCAGCTTTGGCGCAGCACCACCTCTCCCCTCCCATGGAGCTTTGACCCTTCTTCTCTTCTTTGCACAACCTTGCCCGCTCTGACTGCCGCCCCCACACAGCCGCGGCAGGAGGAGCACGCTGCCCCTTAATCTGCTTTCCGCCGTCTCTCTCCAATATATCATCGCAAAACATGGAGGAGCAGTGCTAATCCATAATCCGTTGCGCATCGGCCCGGACATTCGTGGTACATGCACTTGCAGCTCTCGTCCGGCCGTTCCCCCACCCTCACGGCCACAGCCGGCGGGCCGGCCGGCACCTGCAGCAGCGCCATGGCCGCCTAGCAGAGGTACCTTGGTCTCTGTCGGT
>CM014275.1:10099681-10119575 GCA_004135705.1 Alloteropsis semialata
TTTGTCGGGGTTCTTTACCGCCGGCAAATAATAAGATCGTGGAGCGCGCGTCGGGCCTCGGGTGGTAGTGCAAAAGGACACGGGGGTTTATACTGGTTCGGGCCACCCGGGTGTAATACCCTACGTCCAGTTCGTGCTGCTCGTGTTGTTTGCACTGGTTTGTAGTAGGGGGTACAAATGGGCGAGAGAGGGATGAGTTCCCAAGTCTCTGGTGCGTGAATCGAGCTCAGTCCAGTGACCGGCTGGAGGAAGAAGAAAGTCGAGGGAGAGTACTCCTCGGGAGAGAAAAGAGGCTCCCTGCCTCCCGTAGGAGGCCCAGGAGAGAGGAGGAAAAGAGTCCATGCCTCTCGCAGGAGGCCCAGGCTTCCCTTTTATATCTCAAGGGAAGGCTGGAGAAGAGGTACAGTCAAAGGGTAAAACGGGAAAAAGGAGGAGTGCCTGCCCATGCTGTGGGGCCCGTCGTCCTTGCGAGCACTGTAGCCATGCCCTGCTGCTGCCAGTTGCGTCAGGAAGTGGTTGGCACAGTGTAGCGGCTTGACTTCAGGTGCTACGGTCTTCCCGGTGGTTGCTTGGTTGCGAAGGGTTGAACCAGTCGGGCGAGGCGGAGACTCCTCGATGGCGGAGACTCGTCGGGCGAATCGGAGACTCCTCGGAGGCGGAGACCGGTCGGGCGAATCGGAGACTTGTCGGGCGAAACGGAGACTCGTCGGGCGAGCGGGAGCCTTGTCGGGCAGAGGTGCAGCTTGTCGGGCGAGCGGCCAAGGCAGACCTCGTGCAGCTTGTGGTGCAACTCATCGGGCGATGAAGCAACTCGTCGGACACGGAGACTACTCGGGCGAACGGAGACCTGTCGGGCGAACAACTTGTCGGGCGAGGCGGAAAACTTCTCGGGGGCGACCGCGTGGTCTGCTGCTGCCTGCTCCGCGCCCCCCACCCCCCGGTTGGTCGGACATGCATACAGGTCCTCTCGGTCAGGGTAAATGCTGCTGCCTGCCTTCTTGCTGCGCCATTCTGCTGCTCCCATCGGTCCACGTGCTGAGAGAAAGCGAAGGGCATGCATGCACGCGCTATCCTTCTGCCAATTCACGTGGAGAGATGAATAGAGAGAGAGAGACATGCAAATACTCATGATGGGTCTCCCAGGCCCAGGCTTAGGTGGGGCTCTGGATAGATCAAATGGATACAAGTGCATGCATGATGGGTACTAGTGCATGCACGTACGGACTACGGGTGCTGCCATGCCCATGGAAAAATGCATGCATGCAGGTATGTACGGGAGTGTGGAGAGAGAGAAATTTATTGTGTTGCTGTTTTGTTCGGGCGGTGGTAAACCAGAGAGAGTCGGCGGTCCTGCGCATGGGTCGGACGAGGCGGGCAGGCCGTCTTCTGCGCAGGGGGTCTATCTGAGCGGCCGCGTCGTCGGGGGTTTTAATTCTTAATCGCTGTCATTGGATACCCCTAGTATTGGTATCCGACAGGAGCCCCCGAGCCTGGGAGCGAGTCGTAGACTCGCTTGCGGGCTGAATTTATCGTGATGTCGAGAAAGCGGTGGAGTTTCGGGTGGGGGCGCGCGAGCGCACCCGCCGGGTGTAACTGTCGGGGTTCTTTACCGCCGGCAAGTAATAAAATCGTGGAGCGCGCGTCGGGCCTCGGGTGGTAGTGCAAAAGGACACGGGGGTTTATACTGGTTCGGGCCACCCATGGGGTGTAATACCCTACGTCCAGTTCGTGCTGCTCGTGTTGTTTGCACTGGTTTGTAGTAGGGGGTACAAATGGGCGAGAGAGGGATGAGTTCCCAAGTCTCTGGTGCGTGAATCGAGCTCAGTCCAGTGACCGGCTGGAGGAAGAAGAAAGTCGAGGGAGAGTACTCCTCGGGAGAGAAAAGAGGCTCCCTGCCTCCCGTAGGAGGCCCAGGAGAGAGGAGGAAAAGAGTCCATGCCTCTCGCAGGAGGCCCAGGCTTCCCTTTTATATCTCAAGGGAAGGCTGGAGAAGAGGTACAGTCAAAGGGTAAAACGGGAAAAAGGAGGAGTGCCTGCCCATGCTGTGGGGCCCGTCGTCCTTGCGAGCACTGTAGCCATGCCCTGCTGCTGCCAGTTGCGTCAGGAAGTGGTTGGCACAGTGTAGCGGCTTGACTTCAGGTGCTACGGTCTTCCCGGTGGTTGCTTGGTTGCGAAGGGTTGAACCAGTCGGGCGAGGCGGAGACTCCTCGATGGCGGAGACTCGTCGGGCGAATCGGAGACTCCTCGGAGGCGGAGACCGGTCGGGCGAATCGGAGACTTGTCGGGCGAAACGGAGACTCGTCGGGCGAGCGGGAGCCTTGTCGGGCAGAGGTGCAGCTTGTCGGGCGAGCGGCCAAGGCAGACCTCGTGCAGCTTGTGGTGCAACTCATCGGGCGATGAAGCAACTCGTCGGACACGGAGACTACTCGGGCGAACGGAGACCTGTCGGGCGAACAACTTGTCGGGCGAGGCGGAAAACTTCTCGGGGGCGACCGCGTGGTCTGCTGCTGCCTGCTCCGCGCCCCCCACCCCCCGGTTGGTCGGACATGCATACAGGTCCTCTCGGTCAGGGTAAATGCTGCTGCCTGCCTTCTTGCTGCGCCATTCTGCTGCTCCCACCGGTCCACGTGCTGAGAGAAAGCGAAGGGCATGCATGCACGCGCTATCCTTCTGCCAATTCACGTGGAGAGATGAATAGAGAGAGAGAGACATGCAAATACTCATGATGGGTCTCCCAGGCCCAGGCTTAGGTGGGGCTCTGGATAGATCAAATGGATACAAGTGCATGCATGATGGGTACTAGTGCATGCACGTACGGACTACGGGTGCTGCCATGCCCATGGAAAAATGCATGCATGCAGGTATGTACGGGAGTGTGGAGAGAGAGAAATTGATTGTGTTGCTGTTTTGTTCGGGCGGTGGTAAACCAGAGAGAGTCGGCGGTCCTGCGCATGGGTCGGACGAGGCGGGCAGGCCGTCTTCTGCGCAGGGGGTCTATCTGAGCGGCCGCGTCGTCGGGGGTTTTAATTCTTAATCGCTGTCATTGGATACCCCTAGTATTGGTATCCGACAGGAGCCCCCGAGCCTGGGAGCGAGTCGTAGACTCGCTTGCGGGCTGAATTTATCGTGATGTCGAGAAAGCGGTGGAGTTTCGGGTGGGGGCGCGCGAGCGCACCCGCCGGGTGTAACTGTCGGGGTTCTTTACCGCCGGCAAGTAATAAAATCGTGGAGCGCGCGTCGGGCCTCGGGTGGTAGTGCAAAAGGACACGGGGGTTTATACTGGTTCGGGCCACCCATGGGGTGTAATACCCTACGTCCAGTTCGTGCTGCTCGTGTTGTTTGCACTGGTTTGTAGTAGGGGGTACAAATGGGCAGGAGAGGGATGAGTTCCCAAGTCTCTAGTGTGTGAATCGAGCTCAGTCCAGTGACCGGCTGGAGGAAGAAGAAAGTCGAGGGAGAGTACTCCTCGGGAGAGAAAAGAGGCTCCCTGCCTCCCGTAGGAGGCCCAGGAGAGAGGAGGAAAAGAGTCCATGCCTCTCGCAGGAGGCCCAGGCTTCCCTTTTATATCTCAAGGGAAGGCTGGAGAAGAGGTACAGTCAAAGGGTAAAACGGGAAAAAAGGAGGAGTGCCTGCCCATGCTGTGGGGCCCGTCGTCCTTGCGAGCACTGTAGCCATGCCCTGCTGCTGCCAGTTGCGTCAGGAAGTGGTTGGCACAGTGTAGCGGCTTGACTTCAGGTGCTACGGTCTTCCCGGTGGTTGCTTGGTTGCGAAGGGTTGAACCAGTCGGGCGAGGCGGAGACTCCTCGATGGCGGAGACTCGTCGGGCGAATCGGAGACTCCTCGGAGGCGGAGACCGGTCGGGCGAATCGGAGACTTGTCGGGCGAAACGGAGACTCGTCGGGCGAGCGGGAGCCTTGTCGGGCAGAGGTGCAGCTTGTCGGGCGAGCGGCCAAGGCAGACCTCGTGCAGCTTGTGGTGCAACTCATCGGGCGATGAAGCAACTCGTCGGACACGGAGACTACTCGGGCGAACGGAGACCTGTCGGGCGAACAACTTGTCGGGCGAGGCGGAAAACTTCTCGGGGGCGACCGCGTGGTCTGCTGCTGCCTGCTCCGCGCCCCCCACCCCCCGGTTGGTCGGACATGCATACAGGTCCTCTCGGTCAGGGTAAATGCTGCTGCCTGCCTTCTTGCTGCGCCATTCTGCTGCTCCCACCGGTCCACGTGCTGAGAGAAAGCGAAGGGCATGCATGCACGCGCTATCCTTCTGCCAATTCACGTGGAGAGATGAATAGAGAGAGAGAGACATGCAAATACTCATGATGGGTCTCCCAGGCCCAGGCTTAGGTGGGGCTCTGGATAGATCAAATGGATACAAGTGCATGCATGATGGGTACTAGTGCATGCACGTACGGACTACGGGTGCTGCCATGCCCATGGAAAAATGCATGCATGCAGGTATGTACGGGAGTGTGGAGAGAGAGAAATTTATTGTGTTGCTGTTTTGTTCGGGCGGTGGTAAACCAGAGAGAGTCGGCGGTCCTGCGCATGGGTCGGACGAGGCGGGCAGGCCGTCTTCTGCGCAGGGGGTCTATCTGAGCGGCCGCGTCGTCGGGGGTTTTAATTCTTAATCGCTGTCATTGGATACCCCTAGTATTGGTATCCGACAGGAGCCCCCGAGCCTGGGAGCGAGTCGTAGACTCGCTTGCGGGCTGAATTTATCGTGATGTCGAGAAAGCGGTGGAGTTTCGGGTGGGGGCGCGCGAGCGCACCCGCCGGGTGTAACTGTCGGGGTTCTTTACCGCCGGCAAGTAATAAAATCGTGGAGCGCGCGTCGGGCCTCGGTGGTAGTGCAAAAGGACACGGGGGTTTATACTGGTTCGGGCCACCCATGGGGTGTAATACCCTACGTCCAGTTCGTGCTGCTCGTGTTGTTTGCACTGGTTTGTAGTAGGGGGTACAAATGGGCAGGAGAGGGATGAGTTCCCAAGTCTCTAGTGTGTGAATCGAGCTCAGTCCAGTGACCGGCTGGAGGAAGAAGAAAGTCGAGGGAGAGTACTCCTCGGGAGAGAAAAGAGGCTCCCTGCCTCCCGTAGGAGGCCCAGGAGAGAGGAGGAAAAGAGTCCATGCCTCTCGCAGGAGGCCCAGGCTTCCCTTTTATATCTCAAGGGAAGGCTGGAGAAGAGGTACAGTCAAAGGGTAAAACGGGAAAAAGGAGGAGTGCCTGCCCATGCTGTGGGGCCCGTCGTCCTTGCGAGCACTGTAGCCATGCCCTGCTGCTGCCAGTTGCGTCAGGAAGTGGTTGGCACAGTGTAGCGGCTTGACTTCAGGTGCTACGGTCTTCCCGGTGGTTGCTTGGTTGCGAAGGGTTGAACCAGTCGGGCGAGGCGGAGACTCCTCGATGGCGGAGACTCGTCGGGCGAATCGGAGACTCCTCGGAGGCGGAGACCGGTCGGGCGAATCGGAGACTTGTCGGGCGAAACGGAGACTCGTCGGGCGAGCGGGAGCCTTGTCGGGCAGAGGTGCAGCTTGTCGGGCGAGCGGCCAAGGCAGACCTCGTGCAGCTTGTGGTGCAACTCATCGGGCGATGAAGCAACTCGTCGGACACGGAGACTACTCGGGCGAACGGAGACCTGTCGGGCGAACAACTTGTCGGGCGAGGCGGAAAACTTCTCGGGGGCGACCGCGTGGTCTGCTGCTGCCTGCTCCGCGCCCCCCACCCCCCCGGTTGGTCGGACATGCATACAGGTCCTCTCGGTCAGGGTAAATGCTGCTGCCTGCCTTCTTGCTGCGCCATTCTGCTGCTCCCACCGGTCCACGTGCTGAGAGAAAGCGAAGGGCATGCATGCACGCGCTATCCTTCTGCCAATTCACGTGGAGAGATGAATAGAGAGAGAGAGACATGCAAATACTCATGATGGGTCTCCCAGGCCCAGGCTTAGGTGGGGCTCTGGATAGATCAAATGGATACAAGTGCATGCATGATGGGTACTAGTGCATGCACGTACGGACTACGGGTGCTGCCATGCCCATGGAAAAATGCATGCATGCAGGTATGTACGGGAGTGTGGAGAGAGAGAAATTTATTGTGTTGCTGTTTTGTTCGGGCGGTGGTAAACCAGAGAGAGTCGGCGGTCCTGCGCATGGGTCGGACGAGGCGGGCAGGCCGTCTTCTGCGCAGGGGGTCTATCTGAGCGGCCGCGTCGTCGGGGGTTTTAATTCTTAATCGCTGTCATTGGATACCCCTAGTATTGGTATCCGACAGGGAACAACAACTGTATGCCAAGTTCAGTAAATGTGAGTTCTGGCTGAAGGAAGTAGCATTTTTGGGTCATGTCGTATCCAATGGAGGAGTGGCAGTTGATCCAAAGAAGGTTAAAGATGTGTTGAGTTGGAATCCACCAAAAGATGTGAGTGAGATTCGGAGTTTCCTTGGAATGGCCGGATACTATCGACGGTTCATTGAAGGGTTCTCCAAACTAGCTAAACCTATGACATCCTTACTAGAGAAGAACGTGAAGTTTGTGTGGTCAGAAAAGTGTCAAGCCAGTTTTGAGGAGCTGAAGAAAAGATTAACCACTGCTCCAATATTGGTATTGCCTGATATAACCAAGAGTTTCTCTATATATTGTGATGCATCTCGTCAAGGTTTGGGATGTGTACTTATGCAAGAAGGAAAAGTGGTAGCATATGCCTCCAGACAGTTAAGGAAGCATGAGTTAAATTATCCGACTCATGACCTTGAACTTGCAGCAGTGGTGCACGCACTAAGATTTGGAGACACTACTTGATTGGCCATAAGTGTGATATCTACACTGACCACAAGAGTCTGAAGTATGTGTTCACACAGTCAGACTTGAATTTGAGGCAACGCCGATGGTTAGAGTTAATCAAGGATTATGACCTAGAGATTCACTATCATCCCGGAAAGGCAAATTTGGTGGCAGATGCTTTAAGCAGAAGAAGTCATGCAAATAGAGTTACCCAGTTGCCAGAAGAACTCGGAAAGGAATTTGAACGGTTGAATTTGGGAATTGCTGCTAGCACAGGGGAAATGGAAGTTGAACCAACACTAGAAAAAGAGATTAAAGAAGGGCAACAAGAAGATAAGAAGATTCAGGAAATCATAGCTTTGATCATTCAGGGAAAAGCACTAGGATTTAGCATAGACGAGCAAGGAACTGTGTGGTTCGGTAAAAGAATATGTGTGCCTAACCTAAAACATATAAGAGATGCTATTCTAAGGGAAGCACATGATTCAGCATACTCCATACACCCGGGAAGTACAAAAATGTATTTGGATATTAAAGAGAGATATTGGTGGTATGGACTTAAGCGAGATGTAGCAACATATGTCGCTCTATGTGACACGTGTCAAAGGGTTAAAGCGGAACATCAGAGACCTGCCGGTTTACTCCAACCCTCGAAGATACCAGAATGGAAATGGGAAGAAGTAGGAATGGACTTTATAGTCGGTTTGCCCCGAACTCAGAGAGGTTTTGACTCTATATGGGTAATTGTGGATCGACTAACTAAGGTGGCTCATTTCGTTCCGGTGAAGACCACCTACTCAGGCGCAAAGCTAGCAGAGCTATACATGGAGCGAATAGTATGCTTGCATGGAGTTCCAAAGAAGATAGTGTCAGATCGGGGATCACAGTTTACATCACAGTTCTGGCATAAACTTCATGAGTCAATGGATACAAAACTGAACTTCAGTTCGGCTTATCATCCACAGACTGATGGGCAAACTGAAAGGACGAACCAAATCTTGGAAGATATGTTGAGGGCTTGTGCTTTACAGTACGGGACAAGTTGGGATAAGAGTTTGCCATACGCAGAATTCTCTTATAACAACAGTTTCCAGAAGAGTCTACAAATGGCACCTTTTGAGGCACTATATGGCAGGAAATGCAGAACACCCTTGTTCTGGAATCAAACTGGAGAAAGCCAAGTGTTTGGACCTGAAATTCTTAAAGAGGCTGAAAGACAGGTGCAGACAATCAGGCAGAATTTGAAGGTAGCACAATCCAGGCAAAAGAGTTATGCGGATGTCAGACGTCGAGACCTTAGTTTTGACATTGGCGACTACGTATATCTCAAGGTGTCACCGATGAGAGGAGTTCGCAGATTCAATGTCAAAGGCAAACTAGCACCAAGGTATATTGGACCATTCAAGGTGTTGGACAGAAAAGGTGAGGTGGCTTATCAATTGGAATTGCCAACTAGACTGTCAGGTGTACACGATGTGTTTCATGTGTCACAACTAAAGAAATGTTTACGGGTGCCAGAAGAACAGTTACCTTTGGATGAACTCGATGTACAAGAGGATCTGACTTATAAGGAGTACCCCGTCAAGATACTGGAAGTGGCAGAAAGAGTCACAAGGAGTAAGGTGATACGGATGTGTAAGGTGCAGTGGAGCCGACACTCTGTGGATGAGGCAACTTGGGAAAGAGAAGAAGATTTAAAGGCAGAATATCCGCAGCTGTTTGAAGGCTCAACCGAATCTCGAGGACGAGATTCCTTTTAAGGGGGGTAGGTTTGTAACACCCTAAAATTTCGTTTTCTAAATTAGTAATTAATTTGCTAGGTTTTTGTGTGAGCATTCAGAAAATTTAGACAAATTAAAATCCTTTTCAGAAATTAAAATCAACCCTAGGTTTAGAAACTTGTTTGCGCATTTCATGCCGGTGCATTGTTTTCTTGTATGAGTGTTTTGTGTGCTAATCCCAGAGTCCAAAACCTAACCCGAAGCCCTGTGGGCCCTACCCTATCCACAACCCGACCCAAACCCAGCCCGACCTCCTTTTCTTTTCCCGGTGGCCCAAAACCAGTTCCCCTCGGCCCGTTCTCTTCCTTCTTTCTTCTCCTTTCGGCCCAAACCCTTAAACTCATCCGGCCCGGCCTGTCTCTTTCTCTCTTTCATCCTTGGGCCCAACCCACCTTTTTCCTCATCGACCCATCTCCCTTGGGCCTAGCCCAGGCCGACTCTCTTCTCCCTCCCTACACGACACACGCCCCCTTCTCCCCTTCCACGCAGCCAGGAGAGAACCCACGCAGGAAGCCGCGCCTCCTCCTTTTCTCCCGTCGCCCCTCCCCCTAATACCGCGCCCCTTCGCCCTCCCCTCCAGAAACGTCGCCCCCCTTTAATCCAGAAACCGCCCCTCCCTTCAATTCTCGATTCAGTGTCTCTCCTCCCCTACAAAATTCCAGGCAAGCTCCTCCATGACCCCCTTTCTCCTCCCTGCTCTCCAAATTCTCCATCCAAGGACTTCCCTGCTGCCGTCTGTGCCTGTCTGCAACTCTGTATCAGAGAAGGTGAAGCTCGCTACTGTTTTCGTTCTTCCTTTCTACACCCTACCGACCTCCCTCTCTATCTCCTTTGTGTGCCTAGGCTGACCAGGAGAAGGGCGCTGATCCGAGGAGCTTCGAAGCCACGACCGCGTTGTGCTTAAACCGTGACCAGAGAAGCCGCCCTGCATCTCACGCCCGACAACCAGAAGAGCCGCCCGCTTTGCACCTCGCGTTTCCCCCCCTCGTCGACCACCAGTTCGGCAATCAAGGTCACCCAGAACAGGTTCGCGGCATCGCTCTCTTGCTCGTAGTGCAGTTCGTGCGCGAAACCGTGGACCGTAGGCCCCGTCCCCCTTCTTCTCCGGCGAGCAGAAGAGCCGCCGGCGTCTGTTCTGAGCGCCGCCGTCCCTCCCTCGTGAAAACAACGAACGGACGTCGCCCTTGCCATCTGACCAGAAACCCATCCACCGTCCGATCTAACACCGATGGCCCAGATCATAACATAGATACCCCTTCGCTCTTTTGTTAAAGAGTCCCTGCAGAATTTCCTAATCAACCCGCCATCCTTTTTCAGTTCAGAAAAACTCTCTTGCTACCCCCTGTTATCTAGGTTTAATAACGTTTAGGTCCTCGGTTCTCGCAGGTTAGTCCTCGATCTTGTTTTTAGTGTAGTTTAATCACCGTAAATCCGATTAGAGTGATTTTTGCGTTGTTGTGTTCGTAGAAATGCGTAGATTAGTGTTATATCCTTTTTGCTTCTGTTTTCATTGTATGGTGTACTGTTCTAATAGAAATACTTTTGTATGCATGTACTGGCTTGTGATGGATGTATGTGCGGTGATTGGAATGCGTGTATAGTTTGCGAGCAGTACGAGGCCGGCTTTGATCAAGAGTTTGAAGACCAAGATCAGCAGCAATATTTTGAGGAAGGCAAGTGTAACATGATTTATCCTTGATACCTATTCACCTATTAATCATGTTATTCATTCATGCATGTGTCTAATTTGTTAAACCTTAGGAATGACTAGTCTTGTTTATCCTATATTCCTTGTTACCTTGGGTTTATGCATATGGGTAGATATGTTAGTTGTCGCTATGCTTGCCAACCGCTAATGTTCGTTATGAAATAATAATCATGACTAATGATATACTTGGAACCTTATTAAAATGTGCTTTTTAGCAACTTGGTTTAGGGAGCTTGAGCATGTGTTTGCATTGCTCTAAGCGTCTCCTCTTAAGGTTCCGTTCTTAAAGCGGCCACCCAGGAAAACCGTACAACCACAGGAATCACATGGCTCTGGTCTTGGCTAAGTAAACTGTACGGCTCTAGCTTGTCTAGTGGTTACCGAAAGGCGCAAGTGGGGCTGCCAGGTTTAAGTGTGGACCTCAGTCAGTTCTCGTTGGGGTTTGTGTGTGATGGATTTGTGTGATGTTTTGGCTGGAGCCTGGAGAGGTCCATGCGCCTGTCAGGAAACCGTAGCGGCCACTAGCTTGCTAGGGTGTCTTTTGAAAGGTCTCGTAGTGAAACCCTGTACTCATTTCACGTGGTGTGAAGGGAGTGCGTGCCCAAGGCAAGGGGGATCACGACCGGTGGTGAAAGTGTACAACCTCTGCAGAGTGTAAAACTGTTATAACAGCCATGCTCACGGTCAAGAGCGGCCTGGATCCTTTTCGAGCGGTTCCTTGTTTTCTAAAGTAATGTTTAACGATGATGTTGGTTACTTATAATATCTCACATGTTTTCTAATGTGGGTTACAACCGGGTTGTCATATAATTATAGTAATACAGGTTAATTCTAAAATCAATCAACTAAAAATGCTAACCGCAGTTTAAACCTTGCATAGCCTTTTGAGCCTCATTTAATCATGTTATGCTTGCTAAGTAAGATGGATTACTTACACTTGCTTCATATCAACAAAATCCCGGATGGGTACTCAGAGGAGCCGCCAGTGGATGCTTTTGTTTTCCCCGAGGAGTTCCCGGACTTCTAGGCAGTGCTTTTCCTCCAGTCAGAGTCCCTGTGGAGATGTTCTGGAGTTAGACTACGTCAGGCTTCTGCTACTTTGATAAACTCGTTAATAAATGTAATGCCTGTGATGTAAGACTTGTTATGATTTATGTTATCGAGCACTGTTTTCCTTTCTTGGATATTCATTTCTGAGCTATATGTGTGTAAAGACTTCCTGGGTACACATATAGCAGCATTCGGATTTCCTTCGTAAATCCGGGTGTGACAGGCGCATACGGCGCCGCCTCCCAAGCGAAAGCGCACATGGAAGGTGACGGCAAAGAAACCGCATGTGCAGCCGGCCAAGCAACCAGTGGCGGGTTTGGACGCCGACGTTGACGAGCCGGGACGACCTTCCCCGGCCGTCGTGGAGGAAGGGGATGAGGAGAAGGACGAAGCAGTGTCCGACTCCTTATTCCAAGAGCAGGAGCACGCCCGCGCCATGGGCGTGTCGGTAGAAGAAAAACAGCGGATGGTGGCGGAAGCCGTTGTCCAGGCTACCGCGGATGCCAGGCCAGTCTCCAATCTGGGGACCAGGCCGATCCTGACGACGGCCACGGCGCAACAGCGACCCAAGCTTCCGATCTTGCGGCCTCGAGTCGTTGTGGTGAAAAGTACCCAGTAAGTCTTCGGTTCTCACGCTTCTTGTACGTATCATTATTTTCGAGTTCCTGTTTTTAACTGCCAACTGCTTTTTTCAGTAAATCTTCCGATGTTGATGGTAAGGCGGCCGGCGGGACGGGGTCGTCGACTGCTACCCCGCAGAAACCGAGTTCCCCCCCGGTTACACCCGTTGGCACGCCGCCCTCGGGCGTGGTGCCCGGTGTGACGGATTCAGCCCAGGGGTCGATGGCGCCGCGACCGGAGCAGGTGCCAGCCGGGCCTGCTCCGAGGAGAATGTGGTGGCGCCCGGGACGGAGGACGTGGAGGGTGGGGCAGGAAAGGCGGCGGCTTCCCCGAGCGGTGGCGCTGGGGATCCTGTAGTGGATCCCTCGGTGCCGGCTCTGCACGTGGACAGAGATGCCGCTGCTCAAGGAGAGGTCCAAGGGGAGGGCCTCCAAAAGCAGTCGGACGACTCGGAGGCTATGACGGTCCCCGCGATTGATGCCAACGCGGCGGAGGAGGAGGCGGTGCTTGCCGAGCTACAGCTCGCAGTCGACCAATCTCGGCGCTGTGTGGAGGTTTGTCTCCTCATCCGCTTTGTTTATTTGTCGTTCTTCATTGTACATTGCCTGAATTCTCCGCTTTTCGCTGATTGGTGCAGAGGTTAGCCACGCTATGGCAGTCGCGCCTCGAGCAGCTCCGTGATGTGCAGTCGGTGCGACGGCGCGAGGCGGAGCTGAAGGCAGAGCTCAAACGGGTCAAGCGTCAGCGTGACGTCACCCAGAAGAGTTTGAACGACGCCATCGTGCAGCATCGCTCGAATCTTCATGGTAAGGCCTTGTCCTTGTAACTTCCTGAGTGCTCTTTCTTTGCCGTTGAGTTTTGCCATGTACTTTTCGTCCTGACCGAGTGCTCTCCTGCTTTTTCAGAGAAGGAGATGGAGAGGGCCCGTCACCTCGGTGAGCTGAAGGATTTGCGTTTTGCGAACGCCAATCTGCAGAAGTCCGAGGAAGTTATGGTGGGCAAGCTGAAGAGGGAGCAGGAGTTCCGAAAAGGTGCGGACATGACGATGCTTCAAGCGATGTATACTATCCAGAATAACGCTCAAATCATAACAGGCTTGGAGCAAGAACTGGCTTCGTCACACTTGGCCTTGACGGAGATCCACGACGCGGCGAAGGACCTGCTGGACGCCGTTGCTCCGGAAGAGGGTGAGCCGACAGCCCTCGTCGCCCGACTGCAGGCTGCGCCGGCCCGGATCGCCGACCTGGTCAAGGAGTCGGCGGTTGTGTGTGCGAACGATGCTCTCGCGCGTGTTCGGACGCTCTTCCCGTGGATCGACCTTGCGCCAGTTGGTGATGGAGTGGCAGCGGATGCTTCAAGCGAGCAAGTGAAGGAGGCACTGGCTCAGACTCGCCCGATCGTGGAGAAGGTCGGCGAGGCCCTCAAGCTGGAGTAGGATCTTGCGTTGTGGAGTAGAATAGAGTAGATTTTGTGTGTACAAATATTCAGAAATGAATAAAACGGGGGTTTTGGATATTTTATCTCATGTTTTAAGGTTGCCCGAGTAGTTCTTTTGCTTGAATGTGCTTTTCCCTTCGCTTCACTTATCCTAAGTTCATAACGTCGAGAGCGGATCCCGTGCACGTGTAGAGAGGCTTAGGCGTCGTTCCAGGCCCGGTTACGTAGCATTTAGTTAGGAACTACTCGGAATGGAGTAATGCCGAGTGGTTTTGCTAAGAGAAAATATTAAATGAAAAAGGAATATCTTTATTGAACTTGGTGATACATAGCTTTGTTATGGGTAGAATCGGCGTAAGTGCTCTATATTCCACGGGTGCGGGACTTCGGTGCCATCCTCGTATTGGAGTCGAAAAGTACCCGGACATATGACCTGGGTCACTATGAACGGTCCTTCCCATGGGGCGGAGAGTTTGTGAGCTCCTGCTGTCGATTGCACTCGGCGTAAGACGAGGTCACCGATGTTGAAGTCCCGTTGCTGGACGTTCTTGTCATGGTAGCGTCGGAGTTGTTGCTGGTAGCGCGCATGCTGTATGAGGGAGTTAACTCTATGTTCCTCGATGGAGTCGAGGTCCACCTCGCGAGCTGCTTCCGCTTCGCCTTCCTCGTAGTTGTCGATGCGCGGTGATCCAAAGGCGATGTCGGTTGGGAGGATTGCCTCAGAGCCGTAGACCAGGAAGAAGGGAGTGTGGCCTGTGGCCCTACTCAGCTGAGTCCTGAGTCCCCAAATGACCTGCGGTAGCTCTTGGTGCCATCGTCCAGCGAACTTCTTCAACGGGTCGAAGATCCTTGCCTTTAGGCCTTGGAGTATCATGGCGTTGGCTCGTTCCACCTGTCCGTTGCACCTGGGATGGGCGACCGAGGCGTAATATACATCGATGCATCTGCTCTCGCAAAAATCCCAGAAGGCAGATGCGGTGAACTGCGTTCACAAGTCGGTTATGAGCCTGTTTGGGACCCCAAACCGGTGCGTGATTTCTTCGATGAAGGCGGCGGCTTGTTTTGATGTTGGAGTTCCGACAATGGCTTTGTACTCTATCCATTCGGAGGATTTGTCGATGGCAACGAGTATGTGCGTGTAACCTCCCGAAGCTGCTCTAAACGGTCCCACCATGTCCAATCCCCAACAGGCGAAAGGCCACGAGGGCGGGATTGTGCGTAAAGCTTGGGCTGGGAGGTGTTTCTGCTTGGCGAAGAACTGGCACCCTTGGCACCGGCGGACGAGTTCCTTGGCATCAGAGACGGTAGTAGGCCAAAAGAACCCGGCCCGGTATGCTTTTCTGACTAGTGTTCCTACGGCGGCGTGGCTTCCGCAAACTCCCGAGTGGATATCGTCAAGGATCTGGAGGCCGACTTCTTTCGTGACGCATTTGATGAACACCTGGCTTGTAGCGGCTCGTCTGTATAGGGCGTCGCCGACCACCACATAGTTCCTGCTTCGGCGTTCCAGAATCTTTCGTGCTGTGGGGTCTTCTGGTACCTTGTTATGGGCGAGGTAATCTATGAACTCGGCCATCCACTCTTCTTTGGCGTCGACGGTCATTACCTCGCAGAGTTCAGGGAAAGGTTTTGGTTCATCTCCCGGTTCTTTAACGGAGGGTTTAAGGAGACCTTGCACGAACACACCTCCGGGTACTTCCGCGCGGGTTGACCCCAGTTTGGCGAGTGCGTCAGCTGCGAGGTTGTTCTCTCATGGAACGTGATGGTATTTTATTCCATAGAATTTTCCCTCCTACTTGTGTACTGCCTCACAGTAAGCGTTCATCCGTTCGCTGTGGCGATCCCATTCTTTGTTGACTTGGTTTATAACGACGGCGGAGTCGCCATAAACCAGCAGCCTCCTTATTTCGAGTGAAGTGGCGATGCGGAGCCCGTGGAGGATTGCTTCGTACTCGGTGGCGTTGTTGGTGACGGGAAAACGTATTTGAAGGACATATCGGAGTAGTTCCCCTTTTGGTGAGATGAAAAGTACGCCGGCGCCCCCACCATCGATCATTAAGGAGCCATCGAAGTACATATTCCAGTGTTCGCCGCTGGTGTCTTCCTTCGCGTCCTGGCTCTTGGTCCATTCGGCGATGAAGTCGGCGAGAATCTGTGATCTGATGGCGGTGCACGGGACGAAATCTATGACAAACGAGGCGAGTTCGACGGACCATTTGATGATTCATCCGGTGACATCCCTGTTATGGAGGATTTCGCCGAGTGGAAATTGCGTGACCACCTTGATGCGATGCGCCTGAAAGTAATGGCGGAGTTTCCTTGACGTAATCAGTAGTGCATAGATTATTTTCTGCACCTGGGGATAGCGCGCCTTGGATTCGCTTAGTACTTCGCTCACATAGTAGACTGGTCGCTGCACGCGTTGCACCTTTCCCTCCTCTTCCCTCTCCACAACGATCACAGTGCTTACCACATTAGTTGTGGCTGCAATGTATAGGAGCAGTGTCTCATCATTGTGCGGGGCGACGAGTATCGGTGGGTTGGAGAGGTAGTTCTTGAGGTCGGTGAAAGCTTGCTGCGCCTCCTGGGTCCATTCAAACTTGTCGGTCTTCTTGAGGATCTTGAAAAACGGCAAGCCCTTATCCCCTAGCCGGGAGATGAACCTACTCAAGGCCGCCATGCAACCAGTCAGCTTTTGGATCTCTTTCTTCCCAGTTGGCAGTTTCATCCTCCGGATGGTGTCTATTTTTTCTGGGTTGGCTTGGATGCCTCTGTTGCTGACGATGAAGCCGAGTAGTTTCCCTTTCGGTACGCCAAAGACGCACTTGGTTGGGTTTAGCCTCTAGTTGAGTCTGCGGAGGTTGCTGAATGTTTTGGAGAGGTCGGCGATGAACTCGGCTTCGTTCTTCGTCTTGATTACTATGTCGTCAACGTAGGCCTCAGCGTTGCGACCGATCTATGTATCCAGGGTCAGGTTTATGGCCCTTTGGTAGGTGGCGCCAGCGTTTCGGAGGCCGAACGTCATCTTGGTGTAGCAGTAAGCGCCGATCGGAGTAATGAAGGACGTCTTCTCTTGGTCCTCTTCTTTCAAGGCGATTTGGTGGTAGCCGGAGTAGCAATCAAGGAAGCATAAGAGTACGCATCCGGCGGTGGAGTCGACGACTTGGTCGATGCGGGGCAGGACGAAGGGGTCCTTAGGGCAGTGCCTATTGAGATCCATGTAGTCAACACACATTCTCCATTCATTATTCTTTTTCTTACAAGGACTGGATTAGCAAGCCAGTCGGGATAGAAGACTTCTCTAATGAACCTAGCAGCTAACAGCCTTGTAACTTCTACCCTAATGGCCTCCTTGCGGTCCTGCGCGAAGCGTCGGAGCTTTTGGCGGACTGGTTTGGCGT
This sequence comes from Alloteropsis semialata, assembly GCA_004135705.1. Taxonomy (NCBI): domain Eukaryota; kingdom Viridiplantae; phylum Streptophyta; class Magnoliopsida; order Poales; family Poaceae; genus Alloteropsis; species Alloteropsis semialata. Next base: position 10,116,452 of record CM014275.1, read on the forward strand.
TCGCGTCAACCTTCAAGGAGTGCTCGATCACCTCCCTCGGAACACCCGGCATGTCTGATGGAGTCCATGCAAATATGTCGGTGTTGTTCCGGAGGAAGGCGACGAGCACGCTTTCCTATTTGGCGTCGAGCCCTGAACCGATCAGGGCGGTCTTGGAGGAGTCGGCGAGCCCGAGTGAGACAGGGCGTACTTCTTCGGCCAGCTGCATGGTGGTCGGTGCGGCTCTCCTTTTGGAGGACTCGGGGATGGAGCCGGGATCGCCTTGGAATGTTCTCACATCGTTGACCACTTCCATCTAGAGTACGCTGCGTTCGATGCCGGTGCAGAGGTGGAGCCCTTCCTTGTCGCATCCCTTGGCGGTGTGCACATCGCTGCGGACGGAGAGGATGCCGTTTGGTGCTGGCATCTTCATTCAGTAGGTACGTGTAGTTGGGAATCGCCATGAATTTGGCGAGCGCCGGCCTTCCGAGTATGGCGTGATAGGCGGTGGTGAGGTCGGCGACCTGGAAGTTGAGGTACTCGGTCCGGAAGTTACTTTGATCGCCAAAGGTGACGGGGAGAGATATCTGCCCGAGTGGTTTGGTGCCCTTGCCTGGAATCAGCCCATAAAATGGGTGAGGGGAAGGGGCCAAAGCGTCGAGGCCGATGCCCATGTCCCTCAGCGTTTGGGCGAAGATGATGTTGAGCCCACTTCCACCGTCGACGAGTACCTTGGTGAGGCGAGCGTTGTTCACGATTGGGCTGAGCACCAACGGGTACTCGCCAACGTTGGAGATCTGAAACCATTGGTCCTCCCTGGAGAAGGTGATTAGCTGCTCTGACCAGCGGAGCGGTTGGATCGGTGATATGTAGCAAGAGAATATCTCCCTGTCGCGCACCTTCTCCCAGCGCTTGTCATCCACCTGAGGCGGTCCTCCGAGGATGAAGTTCACCTGCCTCTCGACGTTTGGGAAAGCAGGGTTTGCGGGAGCCCCTTTCCCCTTGTCGCCCTTGTCATCGTTGCGTGGCGGCAGCTTCCCTTCCTGCTTCTTGTAGGCATCGGCGAGTCCCATGCAGTCGATCATACGGTGCTTGGACTGCTTATGTATGGGGCAGGGCCCTTGAAGCATCTTGTCGAACTCGGCGCTGAAGTTGGTCCGCGGGCGAGGGCCTCCGCGATCCATGGCGGCGATGGTGCGATCTCCCGAGCGCTTTCGGTCGCCCATTCTGCTCGGTTCTGGCCGAGCTCGGCGCTGGTCCTTCTTCCTTGGTCGGTCTTCTCGGTGAGGCGGCCGATCGTCATCCCGAGTGCTTCTCTTGTTGTAGTGGAGGCGAGTGGCTTCTTTGGCGTTGGCCAGCTTGTTTACCCGCTCAAAGAACTCACCAGAGGTCTTTGGCAGGTCCTCACAGAGGCACTCGAAGACTACCGACTCGGCGAGGCCGTCAAGGAAGTAGTGGATGATCTCGGACTCGGAGCAGCCGGGGATGAGGTTGCAGTTCTCCATGTACATGTCGGTGTAGTCGCGGAGGCTCTCCCCGTGATTCTGCTTCACCTTCCCTAAGTCCCATGCTGTGCCTGGCCGGACGGAGCTGCCCTGGAAGTAACTCTTGAACTTGTGGCAAAGTGTGTCCCAGTTGTCGATGGAGTCGGGCTCGAGGCTGTGGAGCCAGCTTAGCCCCACCTTGGTCATGGCGACCGGGAAGTAGGCGCACATGGAGTCGTGGTCGCTGTTCACCACGCGGATGGCGATGCTGTATGTCCGAAGCCACATTGTAGGGTCCGCCTTCCCATCATACCTTTCTATGCCTGTAGGTTTAAAGTTAGCAGGCATTCTGATGGATCTTACTCGGGCGGTAAACGCTGGGAAGCCGTCGCAGTCGTTGAGGTTCTCGGTGTTCTCGCGTCCCGAATCAGCGGAGAGATCCTCAGGGATGCGAGCCCGTGGTGGCCTGTGCTGCTTGAGTGGAGGTCCGTATTTGCGGTCGAACTCGTGGCGGCGCGCGGCCTCATTAGCCTCCAGTTCTCGGCGCAGGTGGGTGTCGCGGTCCAACCCCGGGGCGCCGTGTTCACGGTTGTACTCGGCGCGTCGTCGGAGCTCTTCCTCGTCCCTTCGCCGGTGGCGGTCGTCAAGGTCTCTGCGGAGGTCGCGGTTGCGGAGTCGTTCGCGGAGGTCCGGCTGGTCGACCACGTCTTGATCGGCTTCACGACGGCTAGCCGACCTGGAGTGACGAGACGAAGAGGCGGCGGCCTTCTGGGCGTTGATCATACCCGCGGCTGCGGTTAGCCTGGTCTTGATGCGGTTGAGCTCTGGGGTTTCTGGGATCCCTTCCAGTTCATGATGTGCGGCGGCGAGGTTGGCTGACGGAGTGGCATAGACGCCTACACCGCCGATTTCCTGGATGAAATCATCGTTGAGGTTACGGGTGGCCCTGGGGTTTCGGCGGTCTCGTCGCGCGTCGCGGTGCTGCTTTTCTAATCGTTGCGCCTGATCCTGGCGTCACGCTGCGCTTGATCCTCTCCTTGGACTGTGGCTTCGTCGGCGGATATGTCAGGAGACGAACATCTCCCGTTTGGCAGGCACGATCCTCTTGTTTGGGGGGAGGATGCGTGTGACTTTCGGGAACGTCGGCGATGGTTCCTCTTCGGGGGAGTCGGCACGTCTTGACGACGAGGAGGTTGCGTTGTCATGACGTTCGGAGCAGATTCGATCTGGGTGATCGTGATGGAGTTGGCCGCCCCGCTTGCTTCTGGAGAGTAGTCGGCGCTCGGCCGTTCACCGAGTGCTTCCTGGTATACGACCCCGCTGTTCCTGAGTCCGAACGGGAATCGTGTCGGGGGAGTGACGTCCTGGTGGGCGGATTCGGCCAGTTCGATGCACTCGCCGACGGAGGCAATGGCTCGGTCCATGTCTGCCTCGAACTCGCGTTGGCGTGCGGCCCATCGCCTCCTTCGTTCCTCGGGTGTCACGTGAGCCCTGCGTGGGGGAGGTGGAGTAGACGAAGCAGTCGGCGGTGTAGGCGGAAGAGGGCTCCCCTTGGAAACTGGGAGGGCAGTGTCAACCGTCGTGATCGTCGAGTTGTCGGCGATCATTGATGGCGGAGTGGTGATGGTGATGACCCCGTCCGGAGTAGCGTCGAGTCATGG
>CM014275.1:10119882-10223591 GCA_004135705.1 Alloteropsis semialata
AATTCCTATCTCACTTTGCTTCATGATCTGAGACGCTCTTAAATACTCATGTCTATAGTCCCGCTTTATTTGTTTTGCACTCAATTTGTACTGCCTATTTCTTTCATTGTGTTGTGGATAGGTTTCAATGACAATGCTAGTATAGTAGTATGTGATTTGTATACTGAATTTGACAAAGTGCAACAAGTGCCTATTGCTTCTATTGAATGTTTATATTTATGTTCGATGGTAGCAGTTTACCCTCATGGAATTGCATCATCTGATATATGTTCCTAGCAGATTTTTTCAGATAACCTTTGGTATAAGTTTCTTGTTCAACTGTTTTGAATATTGTTCTGAAGCTATTGGAATACTTGTAATGCATACAAAATGCAAGCACATGTGTTGCGTCATTTAAATGATTCGTCTGTTAATTAATGTGATGTAGTAATAGGATGGCATAACTCATGAGGTCTGTATTTGTACTTGCTTTATGTTTGTTTATTCCCTAAAGAAGTGCAGTGTAGCAGTTAATTTTGATTGATGTGATGTTTTCCGTATGTAGTGTTTGCTTCCTGTTTATGCGATCCATTCCATTATAAGCTAATAATGATCTTATCTTGCTATACTGTTTATAAATGGACTGCTGTTCTTGTGTATATACATTTGTCTGCTGTTCTTGTGTTCCATTTAATATTAATTGATGCACAGTTCTTGTGTATATACAGTTTGTCCGCTGTTCATGCGATCTCTTCAGTTAAGCTAATAATGATGTTTTATTGATAATCTGTTTGCAGATGGACGCCACTACTCCCAAGTACTCCAAGGCCCGTTATGATGAGATTGTTAAGGAAGTCTCCTCCTACCTCAAGAAGGTCGGTTACAACCCTAACAAGATTGCCTTCATCCCCATCTCCGGTTTCGAGGGTGACAACATGATTGAGAGGTCCACCAACCTTGACTGGTACAAGGGCCCAACCCTGCTTGAGGCTCTTGACCAGATCAACGAGCCCAAGAGGCCTTCAGACAAGCCCCTGCGTCTCCCCCTTCAGGATGTGTACAAGATTGGTGGTATTGGAACCGTCCCTGTTGGTCGTGTTGAGACTGGCATCATCAAGCCTGGTATGGTTGTCACCTTTGGTCCAACTGGCCTGACTACTGAGGTGAAGTCTGTTGAGATGCACCATGAGGCTCTCCAGGAGGCTCTTCCTGGTGACAATGTTGGCTTCAACGTGAAGAACGTTGCTGTGAAGGATCTCAAGCGTGGGTACGTAGCCTCCAACTCCAAGGATGACCCTGCCAAGGAGGCTGCCAGCTTCACCTCACAGGTTATAGTGATGAACCACCCTGGGCAGATCGGTAACGGCTATGCCCCAGTGCTGGACTGCCACACCTCCCACATCGCTGTCAAGTTTGCTGAGCTTGTTACAAAGATTGACAGACGATCTGGTTAGGAGCTTGAGAAGGAGCCCAAGTTCCTAACAAATGGTGATGCCGGTATGGTGAAGATGATTCCCACCAAGCCCATGGTGGTGGAGACCTTCTCTGAGTACCCTCCTCTGGGTCGCTTCGCTGTCCGTGACATGAGGCAGACGGTTGCTGTGGGAGTCATCAAGAGCGTGGAGAAGAAGGACCCGACCGGCGCCAAGGTTACCAAGGCTGCTGCCAAGAAGAAATGATGCACCTGATGGTTAATCATGCCGATGCCGGGGACGAGAGTGCTCGCTATCCAGTGGACGAAATCACTCTGCGTACGCCATGTGAGCTTCATATACCAAGCCGGAACTTATCCACTAAGGTGGCTTACGGTATGGCTTATCCGGTGGAGCAAGGGCAGACCATTCATGGGGCACAGATTCCAAGTGGCTACTGCAAGGTGGGGGTCGAGCAGATTTGTGAAGGACATGATGAATTGGAGCTCGACATCCCAGGTGGCGACGAAGAAAAGACGTTAGCGGATGCTGCCCACGGCAGTATCATTCTATGGAAGAAGCGTTACGTCAAATTTGGCAGTCAAGGGCCGTCAGCTACTCCACCCAGGGATCCCCGCAGCCACCGTCACCTTCAAGAAGGGACGAGGATGACCCAGAGCTGCCACCTCCAGGTCAGGATGATGCCGGCTCACACAGGTCTCCTCCTCCACCACCACGGCATCCCCCAAAGCGCCAAGCTCCGCCCCCACGGCGGACTACTCGCCAGAAGCGCCAAACGGTGGAGAAAGAGCCTACGACCGAAGAAGAAAAGTTGGCCGCCATAAGGAAGAAGTTACCTTACGACCAAACTGACGAGGAAACTGCTTTGGTGGTCGCAGCCCAGGTCAAAGAGCATTTCAAACCAGATGAGCCAGAGAAGCCGGTGCCCATAGATCCGACAGCGAAGACAATTTTCAAAGGGGCTATTGCGTTTCTACCCCCATTTTCGACCTCAATTGTGATTTTACCCCTATTTTTCTTCACTTTGCATTTCTACCCTCACTTTATCTCTGCGAAGCCTTTTTTTACCCCTACTCTGTTAACTGCACATAACGGTGTCAAAATGGACAATTTTGCCCTTACGAATATACCCCTACTTTTTTTAGAACATTGTGAATATACCCTTATTTGACTATATATTTCAGCACATTTCAACTAGAATATGAACAATAATTTCACAGAATTTTGACAGCATCATGACACACAAAAATAAGTTCAAACCACCAGATCACATTCCAACATACAGATAGATAACATCCCATCATACATAGCTAAACGATGTACCACCAGATCACATCTCCATCATACATGTCCAAAAGTCATGCACCACCAGATCACATCTCAACATAGGTGTCCAGCAAAAGAAACTAGTGTATTACATGTTCAGTTGCTTGCATCTATTCCTAACAATGCAGCCAGTCGCCCTCCAGTTCCTCCCCTTCTTCCTCCCCTTCTTCCTCTTCCTCTTCCACTTCCTGCAGCATCTTCTGTTCCAGTTTCACTTTCACTTGGATTTGCCCTCTCTCTTCCTCTTCCTCTTCCTCTTCCTCTTCCCCTCCCTCTCCCTCTCCCTCTCCCTCTCCCTGTTGCATTTGCACCTGCACTTGCACTTCACACAAAGGTAGAAAAATGGTTCAGTGAGCATGACTGCATAAAGAAGCAAATGGATAGAAATCTATCGCTCACACTGAGGTTTGTGAAGATGATGCATCTTGTGAAGCTAAAAGCTTCCTCTTTTGACTAGCAGTGGGACCCCCTTGGCAATGCTTGGCTATATGGCCTAGTTCATTACATTCAGAACATGGCTTCCTCTTTTTGCTACTGCCAGCTTCATCATATGACTTTATTCTAGATATTCTTGGTCTACCCGGTTTCCTTCTCAATTTAGGCTTCTTGATTTTGTAGCCTAAATCAACACGTGGCCAACTATCCTTAGATGTCATAGGATTGAAAGTACCTGCATATGCCTTCCTGAACCTATCAACAGAGAAGTAGTCATCAACAAATTCATCCATCTGCACCTCCCTACTACTACTAAGCCTAGCAATGAAAGCTAAAGCATGTGTGCAAGGCTTTCCTGTCACTTGCCAAGCCCTACAACTACATGTCTTGTGTTCCAAATTCACTGCATGTCTGAATCTGTTCACTGTTACTTCTGCTGTTCCAGCCCCACATATCAACACCTCATGGTCCTTAATAGTCTTGGTTTTAGCATTCAGAGCATTGGTGACAGCTGGGATAATTTTTCCTGACATTTTCCTAGCAATTTTGGCCCTCAAGACCATTTTCTTGATGATCATCTGTCTTATCTTGTCATGCATCTCAATAACTTGAAAATCCTTGGTTTTTGACACCCAACTGTTGAAACATTCAGAAAGGTTGTTGTTGATGTAATCTACCTTGCAATCTTCGGAGAATTTGCTTCTACTCCAAATATATGGATGATTTTCATCCAACCAGCCAAGTGCACCAGGATCCTTCTCCTCTATCTTGCCCATGAAGTAGTTGAACTTGTCAGTTGTGAAGCTCTTAGCAGCACACCACATATTCTTGCCATAAAGCTCACTGCCATACCCATTCTTTTTCATGTTCTTCCACAAGTGCCTCATGCATTCTCTATGCTCAACTCCAGGGTATACATCACCTACAGCCACCTCTAAACCTTTGCCTGCATCTGTACTGATGACAAAACCAGGAGGAGTACCAATAGCCTTCTTTAAGTTACTGAAGAACCAAACCCAGCTTTCCTTAGACTCTGCCTCAATCACACCATATGCCACTGGAAATAGCCAATTATGACCATCCACCGCAACCGCTGCTGCAAGCTGACCTCTTGACCTTCCTGTCAAGTGTGTGGCATCCACGGCTATGTACGGCCTGCAACCTTGCAAAAACCCATCAATGCATGGTTTGAGAGCAACAAAGAACCTGCTGAAACACAAATCACCATTGTCATCCTTTTCGGTGTCTAGCTCAACAATGCTTCCAGAGTAGTTCAGCTTGATAGGTCGGCAACAAGTCATAACTGTCATCCCACTTCCCATATATAGTGTCCATTGCTCTATATTTGCCTCTGTAAACTCTATGGTATGGAATATCTATGGAGTACTTCTTCTGCAGCATACTATGCAAATCCCTTGGTCCCATTTCAGGGTCCTCTCGCAACAAATCCACCACTCTTTCAGCAACCCACTTGTTTGAGGCCATTGTTTCACCACAATTGTTGAAAGAACCACAAGTATGCTTTGGTCCACTTGTCTTAACCTGCACCAAATGAAAGCAAAAGGTGCTAATTAGTTGCTGAAAATGAAAGCAAAAGGTGCTAATTAGTTGCTGAAAATGAAAGCAAAAGGTGCTAATTAGTTGCTGAAAATGAAGGCAAAAGATGCTAATTAGTTGCTGAAAATGGAAGCAAATTATGACTAATTAGTTGCTGAAAATGAAATCAAATTATGACTAATTAGTTGCTGAAAATGAAAGCAAAAGGTGCTAATTACCTTGCAGCCAGTGTATTTTGGACTTGTTGATGCAAAAAAAGTCCACTTGCAGCCCTGATTGGCTCTCTTGCATTTAGCTCTAAATCTTTTCTTGTCCTTTTTTACAATCTCAAAAGCATGATCATTCAAGATTGCATGATGGGTAACTGCAGACTTGCACTGATCCACATCTGGGAACACCACATTTACATCAATAATGGGATTATCAACATCATATGAAAAGGGGGAGGGTCATATTCATCATCATTGTCAACTACTTCACCATCAGGATCAAACTCGGGGTTAGAGCCATCATCATCAGAATCAGATGATGCTGCCAAATCACTGTCATAGCTGCTATCACTTGGCGCCACAAGCGAATCAGTGTCAGAATACATGCCCTCCTCGTCAACTCCTACACCCTCATCATCATCTCCACCTTTTCCCTTAGATTTGGTGCCTCTCTTTTTCTTGATGGCTCCCTCATTGGTGGGTTTCTCTGCGGCTCTCTCATTGGTGGTGGGTTTCTCTGTGGCTGTCTCATTGGTGGTGGGTTTCTCGGTGGCTGTCTCATTGGTGGGTGCTTTGTTTCTCACAGATGGATGACATCTACGTTTAGTTAGTGAACACTGCAGTGGCCCCTCAAAATCATTAATTTGGGCATTGATCCGCACTACTCCCTTATCTAGACTATGTTGACACCACTCAAGCAGCTGCTCATCAGATTTTATCTCCACAGAAGCTTCCAACTCACGCCACAAAGTAATGTACTGCTTTGAACCCCAAATATAATGTTCAGCTATGAAATTAACCAACTGTAGCAAGCTATAGTTATGGATGTCAACCATTTGAGTTGGCAAAGTTCTACCCTGCATCCATGTCTTTGGTCCCCTTCATGCAGGCTTATTTGATGATAGCCCCAGTAGCAGTCGAGGAAACCAAGCAGAGAACAGCCGGCTGTGGAGTCCACCACATGATCAATGCGTGGTAGCCTGAAAGGATCCTTTGGGCAGTGCTTGTTCAAGTCGGTGTAGTCGACACACATCCTCCACTCGTTGTTGTTCTTCTTTCACACCAAGACATGATTAGAGAGCCAGTCGGGGTGGAACACCTCCTTAATGAACCCGGCTGCTAGTAATTTCGCCAGCTTCGATCGGATGGCTTCTTTCTTGTCCTGGGCGAAGCGTCGTAGGCGTTGTTTCTTGGGTTTCATGGCTGGATCAACATTGAGTTTGTGCTCAGCTAACTCCCTTTGAACTCCTGGCATGTCAGATGGCTTCCATGCAAAGATGTCACGGTTGTCCCGTAAGAAGCTGGTGAGCACACTTTCCTATTTGGTAGGCAGATCAGCGCCAATCAACGTCGTCTTGGAGGGGTCGCTCGTCCCTAGATCAATTGTCTTGATTGGGACTTCCTGGGAGAGCTTCATGGTTGACACAGCTGGCTTTTTCGTTGGGATGTCCAACTCAGCCTCGCCGAGTTGTTTCGCCATAGCTGCTACAATTGCTACCTGGCTCGATTGCTTCATGCTTACAGCAATCGTCACCGCCTCGGTGTCACAATCGTAGGTGGTCTTCAGGTCACCCTTTAGGGATAGAATCCCTTTAGGGCCTGGCATCTTCAAGACGAGACAGATGTAGTGTGGGATCGCCATGAACTTTGCCAGAGCAGGTCTTCCCAAGATCGCGTGGTATGAAGACTTGAAGTTGGCGACCTCGAATGTGATGTACCCAGTCCTGTAGTTAGCCTCAGTATCAAATGTGACTAGAACTGATACATGGCCAAGTGGTACGGCAGCATTGCCAGGGACGATGCCGTAGAAAGGTGAATCAATAGGCTTGAGCAAATTGGTGATGTCCAAGCCCATCTTCTTTAGTGTCTTAGCGAATAGGATGTTGAGTCCGCTTCCGCCGTCAATCAGTGTCCTCATGAGTCATGCGCTTGCCACTACCGGGTCTAGTACCAGAGGGTACCTTCCCGGGTTCTTGATGTTGGTCCATTGGTCATCACGAGAGAAACTGATTGGAACCACTGACCACTTCAGGAATGTGGGGATAGCAGGCTTGGTGCATCCGATCTCGCGATGGATCAGTTTTTGCTTGCGCTTCGAGTCTGTCTAAGCAATCCCGCCAAAGATGGCATTGACAACCTTGTTGGCTTTTTGGTAGCCGGTGTCTTTGTCGCCCTTGCCTCCATTGTTTTTGTCAGGTTTGGAGTCACCTCTGGCGCCGAAAGCTTTCCTGAGCCCGATGCAATCCCTGCTAGAGTTTGGCCTACAAATCAGAGCAATTGAAACCGAATTAGCGCAATTGTCTACATCCCAAGGTTAATTCGTCCCACCAACTATTAGCACACACTCAAAAATTTGTACCTGGGCATGGACTCTGTCTCCATGGCCGCCTGCTGCCCGNACCGCGCCTCGCTGCGCGCGCGTGGCCCCGCCTCTCGCGTCTGGCCCCGCGGCTCGCGCTCTCCACTCCTGAGGCCCGCCGCCGCTGCAGCTAGGTTAGGCCACCACCACCACCGACGCCAGATGCACGAGGGAGATGGGTCTCCTCTGGTTGGGGTTGGGGAGTCCAAAGAAGAGATAAGGGGTAAGGTAGTCTTTTCGCGTGGCCTTTTCTTTTATTTTAATTGTTTTATTTGGGCTGCAGCTAACACTGTTGAAAAGAGGGGTAAACGGAGGGTTCGCAGAGATAAAGTGGGGGTAAAAATGCAAAGTCAACAAAAGTTGGGGTAAAATCACAATTGGACTTGTAAGTTGGGGCAAGAACGCAATACCCCCATCTTTGAATTAGTTGAGTTTACGTTTAGTTTAATACAGGGAAAAACACAAAATTGAGTAATTGAGGTCCCATGTTACATATAAGGTCTTTTTGGTGGAGCTCTGGTCGTCGGCTAGCTCTGGCTTCACTTGACACCACCGTTTGATAGGGCTTTTTCTAGCTCTAGCTCTAGCTCTAGCATTATAGCGTTACTTTAGAGCACGGGAGGAGCCCAAAAAACAGCTCCAGCGACTCTGTGTGATGCTATGAGAGGGAAGAGAGAGAGAGAAAAGTAGATCCAGTAAATAGTATCCCCACAATAGTAAAAACAGTACTTGTGCAGCTGGAGCACTTTGGAGTGCTACCAGAGGGGCCTTTCTTCCACCTCTTCCCTCATATAAGTGTCGGAGCTAGAAATTTTGGCTTCACCCACTCAGACTCCTTCACCTTCAGTGGCACTATACAGTTGCGGAGCCAGAGTCGGTAGGAGCCCTGCCTAACGGGCCCATTCTTAGGTATACCAAAGCTACAACTACTGTTCATAGCTCCCGAACCATCTGGTCCGTAGATCCTTCAACGTCCATAGCGCTTCAAAGACATTCCTGGTCTTTGGTTGTATTTGTTGTCTCTTAGTCAATTCAAATTTGGGCCACCAAAATGAACTAAGTTGGCTAAATGGAGTTCAAAAATTTATCAAAATACCGAAATTGGTTTTGCTAGTTGGACATTTTTTAACACAAACGAACCACACCCATTTATCTTGTAAAAATGAAAATCTAACCGAGTCCTGCAAACATACATACTATTTTCTCTGTTCCAAATTGTATGTCGTTTTAGCTTTTCAAGGTTCTTTAATTTTGATATACACTTAGATATACATAATATCTAGATAAATCTCAAAAGTAGTGAACATTGAAAAACAAAAACGAATTACAATTTGAAAAGTAGTGAGTATTGTCTTTTGGCGAACGAGAATCAGAGACGGCCAAATACACTGGAAGAAAAACCCAAATATTATAGATGAAGGATAAATATTTCGAGGATAAACAATTTGTCCCTGTACAAACAGTAAGGTCTGTATCAAGAAAGAGAATGAAAACATCTACAAGTACAAATCATCAGCACCCACGCCGGGGCGCTGGCCACTAAATATAAATTCTGCTCCATGTACTGAAGTGCTGAAACCAACTTAAAGCTCTCAAAGACTCAAACTGCAATGGCAAACAGACGCCTACACCCTTGCATTTGGTAAAAACACAGATCAACTGCACGCACCAGGAATACCCTGATGCGGTGCTGTTGTCAGGGGGGAAAAAAACTAGACTGCCAAGTACTGCTCAGGTTTCTTCATGTAGTACAGCAATCGACTTTACCACCATTCACAATGCTCCATGACCCACAGCCCTCAAGGATTCAGAAAGAACCAAGAATGCTAGAGAAGCCACGGACTTGCAATTCTTGCATCTCAACCATCACAAAATACGAGTACAGGTATGCTGCTCCAGGAACTCAGAAGCACTTCATGTGGACGATGTTTGGACCGGTTTCATCATACTCCGCCTTGGAGATCCACATCTATAGCACAAGTAAATAACAATAACAAGGACGAATCAGATTCCACATACAACAGAACTGCAAAGGAAGTAGAAACATTGTACTTAGATTTTGGACAGTAACAACCTGCTGGAAGGTACTGAGAGAAGCCAGAATGGAGCCACCAATCCAGACACTGTACTTCCTCTCCGGTGGCGCAACCACCTTCACTTTCATGCTGCTGGGGGCAAGCGCAGTGATCTCCTTGCTCATACGGTCACCGATACCAGGGAACATCGTGGTGCCACCACTGAGGACGACATTACCATACAGATCCTTCCTGATATCGACGTCGCACTTCATGATGGAGTTGTACGTGGCTTCATGTATGCCAGCAGCTTCCATACCAATGAAGGACGGCTGGAAAAGCACCTCAGGGCACCTGAACCTCTCTGCACCAATCGTGATGACCTGGCCATCGGGCAGCTCATAGCTCTTCTCAACGGTGGAGCTGGTCCTGGCAGTCTCCAGCTCCTGCTCGTAGTCGAGGGCAACGTAGGCAAGCTTTTCCTTTATGTCACGGACAATTTCTCGCTCAGCGGTTGTGGTGAAGGAGTAACCCCTCTCAGTAAGGATCTTCATGAGGTTGTCGGTAAGGTCACGACCAGCAAGGTTCAATCGAAGAATAGCATGCGGAAGTGTAAACCCTTCATAGATTGGGACAGTGTGACTCACACCATCACCAGAGTCAAGCACAATACCTGCAGAAAAATAACTGTTACTTGCTCTGCCGTTAAATGACAGTTATGGAATAGGTTCTTAATGCAGTGATCATACCGGTTGTTCGACCACTGGCGTACAAGGATAGAACGGCCTGGATGGCGACATACATCGCCGGGCAGTTGAACGTCTCAAACATGATCTGGGTCATCTTCTCCCTGTTTGCCTTGGGGTTGAGAGGGGCCTCTGTCAGCAGTATAGGATGCTCCTCAGGTGCAACACGAAGCTCATTGTAGAAGGTGTGGTGCCAGATCTTCTCCATGTCATCCCAGTTGCTGACAATGCCATGCTCGATAGGGTATTTGAGTGTCAGAATACCTCTTTTGGACTGAGCTTCATCGCCCACATAGGCATCCTTTTGGCCCATGCCAACCATGACACCAGTGTGGCGCGGCCTGCCTACAATGCTAGGAAAGACAGCTCTCGGTGCATCATCGCCAGCAAATCCCGCCTGTTTGGAATCAAGAGATCATTGGTTTAATAGAAGTCCAAAATGCATGAAGGTATCTGAAGGATTGACAGCCGGTCAGGAGAACCAACCTTGACCATTCCAGTGCCATTGTCACACACAATGGGCTGGACATCTTCTTCAGCCATTTCTCAAGTATTCTGCAGCACCAAAGGTGTACTTAGGATGTATATTTGGGTAATAAGGGCAACAATGTTCAGAATTCGCATATACAAATTCAAAACATTCAGCAGTGGTGCCAAAAGCGTCAAAAAGGGTACCGATGGTTCATGGACCCAGCAATTAAAAATGGTATGAAAACACCGATTTGCAATATGCCAGTCACCAGTCAAAGCTAATGTGCAGATGATATTCATGATTAAGAAAATGCAACTTGTGTACTTGATTAATGTGAGTACAAGCTTTCAAGCAATTCACAATGAGTTACAGGATGAATACACTTATTGGCACATGAATCTGACACTACAATAAGAAATGTTCCAAATATTGAATATCTTCAATTTTCAGCGATGTAATTCACACATATATAATAGCAGGATTCTGAATATTGACATCTGAAAAAATCAATAATACTCTCTCCGTTCTAAATCATAGTTCACTGTTGACTTTTGTAATGCACATTTGACCATTCATCTTATTTAAAAACTTATATCAAATTTTTGAATAAGACGAATGGTCAAAGTTGTATATTTTAAACCTTATTTTAAAAGTCAACAGTGAACTACAATTTGGGACGAAAGGAGTAACAAACATGCATGGTAGCAGCCTAGCAGGGAATGGAAACACCCAGCAAGCATAAGGCATGTCTATTCTTCTCGGCTGAAACATCATCCCTGTTGGAAAGATGATTCACTGAATCATCATTGGTCATCCCGAGTCACTAATAGAAACTATTCAATTTCCTCTATTTTGCAACAAACGTGCATAGTACATATAAGGGATCACAAGGCAACATGATCAAACAATAAGGTCTCGCGCATAATATACTACCTCGTACTATACTGGACCGAAAGGTCCGCCACACAAAAACAGAGAACCCGATCAAGGATCAGAGAAGCAGAAAGAAATTACAACACTTAGTTTACGTATGCCGGAAATTTTTGCTCTTTATCTGGGTTACTCACATAAGTCTGTAAATAGTAACAACAGAGACGACACATAAACCAAACAGGGCCAGGGTAAGACCGCCAAACAAACGCAAAATTCACATGAGAAATCGAGGTCAACACAGACGGGGAACTTGCGCGACGATCTACCGAACGGACTGACCAATCATTACCCCCAATCACATCAGTGCGAGAACAAGGGGATCGAATAGCTTGGCAATACCTTGGCGGCGTTGACGAGGAGGCGAAGGGGATCGAATCGCCCGGCCCTTTGCTTCTGGCGAGCTCCCTCAGGTGACGCGAGCTTGAGAGCGAGACGAAACAAATGGGAGAGCGGCAGCCAAAGCAGTGGAGCGAGCCTCTTTATACGAGCCCGCCAGGTTGGACTGGTCTGCAGGCGCCGGCCGCGTGTTTTACGCATTGGCTGCAGGTGCCCAGCGCCGGTGGGAAGCCGCCATGTCACGGCACGGCATGACGGCAGCGCGCGCGACCGCGGGGGCGACCGGGCCAGCCAACAGCCTCGGACCTCGCCGGGGCCAGGTCAACGGAGGCGCAGCCGCCGGATGGAATAGCCATCGCGGGCGAACGGCGGCCGCAGCGCCAGAGCGGAGCTTTCGGTGCCGGAACCGGCAGGATGTCCACGTCGGATGACATGGCAGTTGGGTGGGAGTGGGGACACCGGCGGCGGCCGTGGTCCGTGGGCTGGAAGACGACCGAGGCACCGAGCCGTGGGGGCCTAGGAGCAGGTTCCAACTACCGTAGGGCCTAGGAGCAGGTAACAACTACGCTACCAGATATCAGTCCGGCCCACCACACTCGTCAGTGTCAGGCCGAAAGCACACGAAAACTAAAAACTGGCCCAAAGATTTGTCCTTCAGGCTCAAAGACTCCAAGATCCACCGAGTTGGGCTGATCGGCTTCATGGTGTAAAAGGCTTGGGCTTTGTTGACCGACGGCTGGGCTGAGCGAGATCAGTCTTGTTATTATTTGACTATTTCCTTCTCGTCCGGCCGGCACAGCCCTTTTAATACCGCACCAAAAACGATTGAGAAATCGTTTTTTTTTTCTAGCAAGGATCACATGTCGCATGGGATATTTTTTAGGATCTTCAGATGAATATCATGCTCCACTCCCGAGTACACTCATTTCACCCTTTACCGAGTGCGATCTGAGCTCAAAACAAAGATCTATCGGCTTGTTCGGCTGGTTTCCAGCAGCAGTACATTTCTCTCACAGAAAATCAGCACCAGCCACCAACCACCAACCAGCCAGCAGTACTTTTCTCTCACAGAAAATCAGCACCAGCGGAACCAGCCAAAGCCAGCCGAACGGGGTGTATCACAGCAGAGCAGACTCAGCAGAGGCGACAAGCCAGACAGGTCAAACGTAGGCCATTACACACCTCCAACCCAATCCTCATCAGACGATCGCGATTTCTACCATTCCTGTCCGTGCCCTAAACAAGCAGCTCCGAGGAAACGACGTCAATTACCCTCAAAGCCTACGCCCCAGTGGTAAACCGTCTCATGAGTCATGCCTCGTGACTCGGGATCGCAACAAGGGCCACAGCAATTGGAGCCCAAACCTTATCAAGGGGATTTAAACCTGATAGTTTGAGACCGTCGAGTCGACAGCAAATATTATCAGTGTCAAAATTGCCCCGGATGGTAATTGGTGTCGGGATGGAGCCCCTTCCTCCTCCCGAGCAAGGCGACTCCCATGGCGACCGCACCCCACCACCACCCACCACGCCCAGATCCCCATCGACCCTTCCTCCCCCCACAGCCCCAACTACAGATCCTGGCATGCCTGCGGCCGATCTACCCGCCCCACGAGTTCTCGTCGAGAAGCCCCCAGCCGATGAGGAGATCCAGCCGTTGGAAGTTCCGAAGGCGCAAAACCAGGTGGCTCCGGCGACGACGCCGGGGCTGGCTGGCGAGGGGCTTTCTGAGGTAAGCACGCCCGTCCCGCGGCCCCAGGTGGAGGATGGCGACGTCTCGATACTGCCGGAGCTTGCTCGGGAACTACTGAAGCGGCAAGATTTCAAGTCGACAAGAACAAGCGCTGGGCTCGAGGGACACCGGCCATGGCAAGATCCTCTGATAGCGGATCTCCTCCAGCGGCTCAACAATCAGGTACATCAACACTACTCTGGTGCAGGGAGCAACGTCAATGACATTGCACAGTCTGGAAGCAAAGTTATGGAACCAAGGACGAAATCCACCTACCAGGAGAAAGGCAAGCGGATCGATTCAGCATCAACCATGGAGCAGCATTCACAGCTCCATCCGTCACAGGTCAATGGGGCAAGGAGTAATCTCAATGGCGAGAAGTTTCAGAGAGGTGAATCCTCAAAGGGAAATGGGACAGCAAGCATTCACTCCTTCTCCATGGAGCAGCATTCACAGCGCCATCCATCACAGGTCAATGCAGCAAGGAGTAATCTCAATGGCCAGAAGCTTCAGAGAGGTGAATCCTCAAAGGGAAATGGGGCAGCAGGCATTCACTCCTTCTCCCCACCATCCAATGGGCAGCAGCTTCGATCTCAGCATCCAATTGATGAACCCCTGCAAACCACAGAGAAGCCCTCTGACCCGGCAGATGATGAGCATGGCTACCAGAGAGTAAAGCCACAGTACTGGTGGAGGAAAACAGAGAACTACTCAAGAAAGCTTTCAACATCTCAACAACCAGAGCAAACAGAGCAGCGGAGGAGGAAGTATTTGGAGCACGTTAGGGGCAAATGCCTTAACTGCTTCTCCACAGAGCATCGGGTGTTTGAATGCAGCAACCAAACCAAGTGCTGGCGCTGCGGCCACCAGGGTCACCGTGCTGCCTACTGCCCGGAGTCGATCCCACACCCCTTTAAGAGGAAGCCACCAGAGCTCCGGCATCCTCACTCCACTACTACCAGCCACAAGAGCACCTTGCAGCCTTGTCCGGCCGTGCGCACGGCTGGACGCTCCTACCTCCAGGCTCTGAAGGGAGAAGCGGCCCCCATGGCGAGGTACCCGGGAGACCCACGGGCGCGCCCGGACTCGGCCATCTGTGCCATCACGGCTACGGGGGCGATCAAGCGCAGGAGAGATGCACTCATCGGCAAGACGGCGGTGTGCTGGCTCACCGGCAACAGCCACGACACCGACACCTACCATGTCGCCGATGCCCTCGATGAGCAGCTCCACATCAGCCGCCATGAGGTCCAGGTGGTGAAGCACTACCCCGAGCAGTACCTGGTCTTCTTCTTCGACAGCAGGGACTACCACCGCGCCCTCAGCCGCCCGGTGCTTCGCAACAGAGGTCGCACCTTCAACTTCGAGCCATGGACGGAGCGCCGCTAAGCCACGGCGACCAAGCTGGAGTACCACGTCAGGCTCCGGATCGAGGGAGTCCCCGTCCACGCCTGGTCCGAGGAGACCGCCAGCAAGATCATCGGCCCCAACTGCGCCATCCACTACGTGGAGGAGCACTCACGCAGGAGGGGACGCACCAGGACATACGACCTTTGGGCCTGGACGGCCAATCCAAGTAAGATTCCAAAGAAGGTTCTGTTGACTATCACTGACCCTGACAGGGAGCAGTCTGCCACCAACATCCCACTCCCCCAAGTCATCCCCTACCACGACCCGCCGCACGACTACAAGGGCGCGTACGACTACAAGCTTCACATCCACCTCGACGTGGTGGAGGACCTCTCCTTCCTCCGGGACAGGAGGGGAGGAGATGGCGCAAACAGAAAGCCGAGTCGTGAGTTCCTGTGGAACTACGGGAGGCCTGACTCCCTTGGGGAGCGCCGCGGTGGGCAACGCCACGACGACCACGCGGGCAGGGTGTACCGCCCCCGCCGCGAGGACGACGACCATGACGGCGACCATCAGCGAGGCACCCGGCGCCACCGCAGCCTGTCATCTTGGGGTAGGATGACGCGCTGCAGAGGGGTCGTGGACGACTGCTACAGCTCGGCCACCCGCTATCGTGGTAGCAACCATGGCCACCAGCGGTTGGCACACGTCCACGGCAGTCGGCCGACTTGCTGGAAGAAGAAGACGAGCATCACGAAGAAAGTTTCCTTTGCTGTGCCGCTTGAGCAGCATCAGAACAAGTGGACTGCACGGGACGACTTCAGTGGTAACCTTCACTCTGAACCTGAACTTTGCACCCGTGAATCCTGGGTGGACCCAATGCTTGATGAGATGTTCATCAATGTTGCCCCTGCAGGACCCATGACCAAGGAGAAGTGTATCCTGGAGATGCTCCGCTTGGCAACTGACTGGACCACAGTTGACTCGCCAAGGACGCAGGGGAACCAGAAGAAAGGATTGGAAGAAGGGGAGCTGCTGGAGCCGGACAACTTGCAGGACGGCAACAACAACACTGGCTACAACATGGGTCTGCAGGTTGGTAACTTTGAAAACCAGTCTCCTGTAGGGACATTTTTTGAAGCTTCACATCCGACACCACCAACTACAAACTACCCAAATGAATGTGCCTCTGCTCCCCAGCGACCGACAGATGAATTAGACAGAGAGCAACAAGAAATGCCAAACCTAGTCATGTCTGAACCTCCCACATTAACAGACGTTCGACTGAATAGCGAAGATAGTAGTTTCCAAGACATAACTGCTTTTCTTGATTTTGTCTCTGGCAAACCACCAGCACCCATCATACACACTCCTCCGAGAGTGAACCCTACCCCAGCTCCAGAGCCAAATAAAGAAACAAATACAAATACAGCTCAAAGAAGAAGTTCTAGGCTTGCCCACAAAGCCAAGATGAACCCTGGGAAAGATAGCACGCAGATGGCGCAATGTGTCCTGCTCAACAAATTAGGAGAGCTAACTCCCAAAACTGCCGACAAAGCTAATCCGGGGTTTGATTTTTATGCACAACATCTGCAGCAGCCCATGGACAAGGTAGAGATGGAGGCAATCAAGACGCTGGTGGAGCACGGCAACCGGACAAAGAACAAGAAGGCGAAAAAGGCCAGGGTGATGCCGGTGCCGATGGAGCAGGTGACCCAGCAAGCTTAGGGTCCGGCGGACGTTTCATCCCGCCCATCAAGAGTCGTGTTCGGTTTTTTATTATGTTGCTTAGAGACTTGATGATTTCGGTTGTATTGGAACATGTAACTCGTGTATCTGGGCCGGCAATTTGGCCCCGCGGCTTCAGCGGTGCTTTCAACCGGGTTTGCAGCCCAGCACCGGCGTTCACGAAGCTCGCCACCCTTCTCGCGCCCGCTCATCTGAAGCAACAAGCCCGCCTGTGGGACTTACTCGGCTTTGTATTTGGCCTGCGCGCCAAGCCATGTACTATTTCCATCATGCGCCATAATCAGATCCACCTGAGCTTTAGTCGTACCCCTTTCTCCAATGTCACAACACAACTGTAATTTATTCTGCTGGAATGTACGGGGCCTAAATGCATCAGCCAGGCGGTCGAGTGTTCGTAATGCAGTTTTTTCAGTAAAAGCAACCATCGTTTGCCTCCAAGAAACAAAGATTGAAAGTTGGACAAGCAAACTAATCACTGAAACGCTGGGCTACAAATTCGCAAAAAATTACGCTGTTCTGCCTGCCACAGGAACGAGGGGAGGCATCCTCCTTGCGGCAAATGAAGATCACTTCACCATCTCCCAGCAGCACCCCACGGAGCATACTATCTCAGCTACTGTGACCATGAAAAATGAAAACAAAGCTTGGACCCTTACGGGAGTTTACGGCCCGCAGCATGATAATGACAAGATTGTTTTTTTACAAGAACTGGTGGAATTAAAACAGCATGTGCTCCAAGAATGGCTAGTTGTAGGCGATTTCAATTTAATTTGCAACGCCAATGAAAAAAGCAATACAAGAATAGATAGGCACATGATGAACCGTTTCAGGAACATGATCGATACGGCACAATTAATTGAACTGGACCTAAAAGGTCGTCACTATACATGGAGCAATGAGCAAGATGAACCCACCTTCACCAAAATTGACCGTTTCTTCGGATCAACGGACTGGCACCTCCTCTTCCCCAATGCAGACCTTCAAGCTCTTGCAACAAGAGGCTCCGATCACTGCCCCTTGTTTATGACGGGGGACGTTGCGCGACAGAATTATCAAGGGTTCCGTTTTGAGTCATACTGGGTAAACATGCCGGGTTTCCTTGAGGTTGTACAAGACGCCTGGAGCCAAACCGTGAACACACAAGATGCACTACTTCGTTTGCATGTTAAACTGATCCGCACGGCCAAAGCCCTCAAGCTGTGGAGACGGCAAAACCTTGGAAACTTAGCACTCCGACTCGCCATCGCCAATGAGGTTTTGCTGCTGCTTGACAAGGCCCAAGAACAACGACAACTTTCGCCAGAAGAACTTGAATTCAAAAGGTACCTGAAAGCCAAGGTAGTCGGGCTTGCCGCAATCCAACGATCAAGAGCACGACAACATTCCAGGCTTACTTGGATTAGAAAGGGGGATGCATGTACCCGTTTATTCATGTTACATGCCAACAATCGACGGAAAAAACTACATATTCCAGCTTTAAATACAGCCGGCGGTGTGGCCACAAACCACCAGCAGAAAGAAGAGGCCATCTACGAACATTTTGTTAATCTGCTCGGTACGCCAATGCAAAGACAATTAGCTCTAAACTGGCAGCACCTTGGATACTGTCCTCAAGACCTCTCGGAGATGGAATCCAACTTTGAGGAGGCAGAGATCAAGCGAGTGGTAACGCAACTACCGGCAGAAAAATCTCCAGGCCCCGACGGATTCATTGGACTATTCTACAAGAAATGCTGGCCGATAATAGGACCCGACCTAACAGAGGCCTTGCAAGCATTCCATGGCCTTAGAACAGGGAAGATGGAGTTAATCAATGAGGCCAACTTAATCCTTGTCCCAAAAAAAGATGAAGCCCTAACAGTGACCGATTTTCGCCCCATCAGCTTGATAAACAGCCTGGCAAAAATAATAACTATACTCCTTGCTGATCGGCTAGCACCTCACCTTGACAAACTCGTCTCTGGATGCCAAAATGCCTTCATCAAGAAACGGTGTATCCACGATAATTTTGTCTACGTTCAGAGCGTGATCAAAGCATTGCATAAAGCGAAAAGGCCCGCCCTGTTCATCAAGCTCGACATCTCAAAAGCTTTTGATTCACTCAGTTGGGCTTTCCTTTTAGAAGTGCTACAAGCCTTGGGTTTCGGCCAAAGATGGAGAGATTGGATCACGACCCTACTGGCCACCTCTTCCTCTAGGGTCCTCCTCAACGGGATACCGGGGCGAAAATTTAGACATGCGAGGGGACTTCGGCAAGGAGACCCCCTATCCCCGATGTTGTTCATATTGGCTATTGATCCTCTACATAAATTGGTGGAACTCGCATCAAGACACAACTTGCTCCAACCACTTTTACCACGTGCGGCAAAAATGAGGTGCTCCCTCTATGCGGATGACGCGGCGCTGTTTGCCAACCCAAACCGAGTTGAACTACAACACCTACACCAGCTTTTACAAACATTTGGTGCATGCTCAGGATTACACATCAACTTGGCTAAAACTGAAATCTTCCCGATCAGATGCCAGGATGAACTTGTCATGGAAGCTCTGCAAGGTTTCCCCGGCAAGGTCTGCTCCTTCCCCGGGAAATACCTTGGCCTTCCCCTACATACGCGAAAATTGAGGCGAATTGATGTTCAACCACTGCTAGACAAGATACATGGTAGATTACCGGGATGGAAAGGGAAAATGCTATCCTCGGCAGGAAGAGAGACTCTGGTGAAATCAGTGCTGACCTCGCAACCCATCTACCATCTAACGGTCTTCCCAGCACAAAAATGGCTCATCAAGCAGATTGATCGGGCGCGGAGAAGCTTCCTCTGGAAAGGGGAAGAACCGGAGAAAGTTAATGGCGGTCACTGCCTAATAAATTGGCCGACGGTCTGCCTGCCGCGAGACCTCGGAGGCTTGGGCATCCTTGATTTGGAAAGACTAGCGCGAGCATTGAGGCTCAGATGGTGCTGGTTTCAGTGGAAAGATGACACAAGACCTTGGGTGGGCCTCGACATACCCTGTGAAAGAGGCGACTTGGATCTCTTCAACGCCTCTACGATCGTCAGGATTGGAAAAGGAGACAAGGCAAATTTCTGGCACTCTAGTTGGCTAAATGGAAAGGCTCCCAAGAACCTGGCGCCTTGTTTATTTGTGAAATCAAAGCGAAAGAATTTCAAAGTGGCAAAAGCGTTGCACGACAACTACTGGATAGGTCAAATTTGGCCTATAAGCACCGCACAAGAGACAAGAGAATTTGTTGCCCTTTGGGAACAGGTTCAATCCATCCATCGTGACCCGACGGCAGAGGATACAATCACATGGAGATGGACATCAAATGGAGAGTACACGGCCAAAAGTGCTTACCAAGCACAATTCAGTGGCTGCTTCTCAAAGCAAAAGATCAGCCCCATTTGGAAGGCCAAGGCAGAACCAAAATGCAAGATCTTTGCGTGGATTCTACTGCATAGAAAGATACTCACTGCAAACAACTTGCAAAGGAGAGGATGGCCTAATGACCCGATCTGTAAACTTTGCAACACTCAACCAGAAATGCCGACTCATTTGTGCAAGGACTGCCCCTTCACCGTAAGCGTTTGGGCCCGTTTAGTCAGTTGGCTGGGGCTCGAACACTTGCCAGGACTGCAAACAAGAAATTCAATCTATCGATGGTGGAAAACATGTAGAGCAAAACTTGAAAAGGAGCATCGACCCCATTTTGATGGAATTCTTATCTACTTCTGGTGGAATACATGGAAAGAAAGGAACAGGCGGATTTTCAACCAAGATCACAAGATTGCAGAGAGCGTCGCCTACCTGGTAAAGGAGGATGTCCAACAATTTGAGTTGGCAAGTGCTTCAGGCATTCATGTCTTCGACATTAACCACGTGTGATGTAGGTTGTTGCTTTGAATGGTATTGTACGTGCTGTCAGTACCTTTTCTTCTTGCTAGTCCCTAGAGTTGTAACTGGAAAGGCCTCGCCCTCACCAGAGTTGTGTGTCCTTTTTGTTCTTTCCCTACCTTCAGTTGTAACTTTGGTGGTTATGTTGTTTTTTCCTCTCTTCTAATAAAAATTCGGCAAAACTCTTGCCGTTCAAAAAAAAAATTAAACGAAGGAAATCTAAAAAATGCAATGTCCAGATTTAGTAATACCACATTTCAACAAAATTGTCCTTGTCATGAGCTTGCTATTCCATCGCCACCAGACACATCAATCCATACCTGGCAATGGCTCCTTGGTCTCGACGTAGGCAAACGTGGTGAGCCCGCCGTAAAATTCGTCGCTCATGATGAGCTCAGGCGGCCCAATCCGTGCATTGTCCTTGGCCACCTTGCGCCGGTATAGCCGCCTCTTCCACAAAGAAGATTTGCACAGGACGTATTCGCCGTGAGTGAAGTGCGGCGCCGTGACCCAGCTCCACCGATCCGCGCCGCTCGGTTCCACGACGCTGTACCTCCGGCTCCACCGCCGCCGCTCGCGGCCGCCCTCCAGCACCCACACGTCCACCTCTGTGGCCGCCGCCGGCGGCTCGTGCCGCGTGACCGCGACGCCCAGCCTCGCCTGCACGTTCGTCAGCCGGCACGCGGCCTGCGAAGGGACCTTGACGGGCCGCACGGTCGGCGGCGCGTCCAAGGACGCCACGCGCTCGTCCTCGAGGTCCAGCTGCATCACCCGGTCGGCGCGCGCGGTGAGCCAGTACATCGACCCGTCGACGCAGACGCCCCCGCAGGAGGAGTTGCAGCTCGTGCCGGCGGGCACCGGCACCTCCCGCCACGACGACGGCTCGCCGAGGTCGAGCACCCGCACGGCGTCGAACCGCGGCGACGACGGGATGTGCACCACCTTGTACCGCCCCGTGGTCGGGTGGTACCCGAAGGCGTAGAGCCCGAGTGAGCTGGGCTGATCCGGCCTCGTCGCTGGCACCGGCGGCAGCACCCGCATCGTGCCGGTGACCGGGTTGGCCACCGTGAGGACGGACACGCGGCTGTCACCGCACGGCGCGGTCTCGTGCAGGCAGAGCAGGCCGTTGCACGTGCCGACCATGTGCAGGACACCGGCGTTGGCGCCGGAGCTCCAGAAGGTCCATTCGCGCGTCCGGCGTCCGTCCCGGCCGTCGAAGACGACGGCGCGCGAGCTGAGGCGCTTGCTGATGAAGGCGAGGACCTTGGTGCGGACCCGCCGCTCCGGCGTGCGCTCGTCGACGACGTCGCGCCAGCGCTTGCAGACGAGGCGGAGCCGCCGCCGGCAGCTCGTGGGGAGGAGCATCAGGATGTCCACGAAGACGTCGGTGGGTACAAGGAAACTCTCGTCCGCCATCGCGGCGGCAACAGTACCGCGTCTGATCGGATCTCGTCGCGTGAGTTACGTGCAGGAGTCTAATGGTCGGTGAATCGGTGTCGGTGATGCGTATACGTTACCGACTGTATCTCTTGATTGGGCCGTACGTAATCGGTTTCGTTGTGATGTGCTGCCGGTGGGCCTTGTGGATGGGCTACGCGCGTACCACTTGACCCATACGCAGGCTATACAGCCCACCCAGGTCCAAGTGCTAAAACTCAACGTCGGTCGGCGAACTCTTTGAGATTTTTTCCCCCAAAAAAAAACTTTTTTAGATTTTTTACTCTCAAAAGAAGTTTTGAGATTTTTTTAACAAAATGATACTATTCATTAGGGTAAGCTACGATATTGCCTAGACATTAACATTATAATTGTTGCATATTCCACATTGTATATTGTACTAGCAACCATGCTTGTGCGTCACTTGCTTTCTAAATTGAGAGACGAATATGGGGTATCGCTGAAACGTTCCTCGCTTTAGAAATAGGTAGAGATTATTGTTTGAGAGAGGTCATATGGCAGCCCTAGCCCATATCAAAACTAAAAAGAAAAAAGAAAAATCAAATCTTCTAACTGCTTCTATCACTTCGATCATGAGCCATCGTGGTGGCTTCATCTTTTCCTCCACCTTGGTGTGTTTCGATAGCTACTCATCCCAACCTCGGGTAGCATCTCCTACGTCTCCTTTGTCGGATTCAACAAATCAATGATGAGGCATTCACGCCATCTCCAGTTTCTTCCATAGCTCACGGAGTTGTATTTTTTCTAAATTTATTCAAGAATTTAACCCTCTATATTCTTTTAGGGGTAGGTGATGTGACCGTCGACACTGAATCGCATGCGGTGATTGTCGAAATACCTGGCCAGTGTAGGAAGTGTTTAGATGTTATTATGCCTAATGTTTTTATGCATTGGGTCACGTGCCACAGAGAGAAAAAAAAGTGCATTGAGAAACGCGTATTATACAAAATAAAGGAGAGAGGGGGTGAACTAAACACCCCTGTAGGAAGGTGCTCATATCAATAGCTGACTTATAAAATACACCACCAAAGAAAAAGTACGTACTAGTACTACAAAATAAAGATATAAAGTAATAAATGTTAGGGGAGGGAAATAGAAAACACTGTAGAATAGCAGAATTTGGTTAAGTAGCTCCAAGAAGATAAAACAGCACGGAGGAAAAAAGACAGCAATTAGAGTCTTCACAGACGTTTTCCTTTTGCCGAGTCTCTTTTCTCTATCTCTATCTTTACTCCTAAATCTCTTCTCTTCTCTACTCCTAAAAATACTCCTAAAAAAAACTAAATGTCTCAATTTCACGTCGGTCGTTGGCCTTTCCCTCGCTAGCTTTTCGTCCCCCTCCGCGAGCGCCTCGATCTCCCGGTTTTTACGCATATCCACCGCGACGTTTGAATCTACGGTTTCCCTATCTCCTAACGCAATCCGCGCCTATCTCGCGCGATCCGCGGAGTCTCTGCCTGCCTCGCTTCCTCTCTCGCATCTCTTCGTCCGTCACCTTCCTCTCTCGCGACGCCGCTACGTCCTCCGCTCGCGTCCATCCACGAGCGTCGCTGCCATCTTGAACCCTAAACGATCCGCAGCGCCGCGAGACCCTGGCCCGAGTAACTATCATCACGGGAGTCTTCTATCGTCGCAGGAGTCTTCTACCCTCGCACGAACAACGATCTTCCATGCGATCTGCAGCTCCCCCAAATCTTCCATTCGCGGAATGCGCCGGCGTGCCGCCATCCACGCCCCGTTCCCGTTGTCTGGGGAGATCCAGATCCCATGCGATCCGCAGCTCCCACAAGCAGATGCGCCCGCTTCCATGCGTGCACCCCAACAGCTCGCGCCGCAGCCGCAATCGCTTCTCCCACGCCTTCCTCCTCTTCCGCCGCCACCGGAGATGTTGCACGAGAGCCCCTCCTTAGCTCGTCCTCCTCCAGCTGGCATGGGGGCCCACGCGCCGGTGACGCGACCGGGGCCGTGGCGCAGGCACAGCGGAGGCGGAGGCACAGGGCGTCACGTCCACGCCGAGTGCCATGGGGACGCGGACCCCGCCGTTCCCGCCAAGGAGTTCCACCTCCACCCCGTCGCGGAAATGCGCGACACGCGAAGGTGCGGGTCTCGTCCCGTCTTGTCACGGCGCACGCGAGTGCACGATGCGCGGCACACAGCCGACGAGAGCCGAGAGAGACCCAATCATCATTCTGCCCGTGCTAACGATCGACGTGGCTTCTGGCGCAGCAGCAACGGAGTCGTCGGCGGACCAGGCGGCGGCGGCGGCTGCGGCGGAGAGCAGCCAGCAGAGGAGAGCAGCCAGCGGCGGATGACCGCGCCGCCGGCGCCAGCGCCCGCGGGGGTGCTGTGCCCGTTCGCGCCGCTGAAGCCCGACGGGCTAGATGGCGGCGCGACGCTGGCGGGCATCAACGCATGCATCCTGAATCCTGATGCGACCCACGCGCCCCGTCCAACATCCCATAAGCTTGAGTTTCTCAAGCTGGTGTTTCTTTGTTTCATACTACATCAATCCCCGACATCAGAAGACTATGGACTGGAATACCTGAGGTACCCATCTATTTTTGCTGTCGTATTTGGTGATAAAAAAATGATATGGATCTGTGTTTGAAAATGGAAGTAGATGATGTCACATGATTAATTGATGGATTCTATGGTCTGGTGTTAATTGGATGTCCAATGTATTTGCTAACCTGCCAATTGATGAAATAAGCCATGCTTATGTTGGTTGTTTCTGTATTTTATCTTTTCTGTAACTGGTCGAGTTTGGCTGGCTTCATGTTATTTCTGTTAGCGGTGTGGACCTCTCAAGCATATGAATTTTCCCAAAACATGATGATCTGTATGTTTCAGGAGCAGTTCTAATGTACTCACAAATGGTAATACATGATTTGATATCAGTACCATTTGTTGGTAGAGCAATGCTTTCTTTGAACCGAATTGGTAGAGCAATGTGAAGATTTGTATTCTAAGTTGGCCTCTTGGGATGAGAAATGCAGGATGTTGGTATACACCGTCACTATAATGTTTGCTAATTTCTTTTTTTCTTGAACATGCAGGAGAGCTGCGTATCTTTGTATTAAGAGAGAATAGATGGTCCAATTACAATACCCTAATATGGATACCATATATTGTTTGATGTAAATTCAATTTTCGGGGCAACTGCTCTTTGCGTTAGAGGTCATAGGATACCTATGTTTGAGTTCAGGCTGCAATTTGGAATAGTTCATAATATCATGGCTTTATCACTTAAGGTGTGTACGTACAGCTCTCAATGACTTTCTGAATTTATTTCTGTTGATGTTAACTGTGGTTCTTCTACTTCCATTTGGGACTTGTGCGCCACGTTTAAGTGTGATGGTGTTCAGTTTCAGAGCCGATCAAATCGGTTTCAGAAATGCGCTGCTTTCTTGCTTTCCTCTTTGACAACTCACTGATTGTTTTAATTCTGGTGCCCAACTTACGATGTATAAATAGATGGCATGGAGGTGGCCAAGGAGGGCAATGAGGTTAAGAAGTAGGAGAAGGTTGTCTTGTGAGACAGGTACCTTGGTCTGGTGAAAGTAGCAGTGGAGCTGTTTGAATGAATCAGCTTTAGCAGGAGCTCTGTTATGCAGTAAGGGGGTTTCTTTTCTTTGCTGATTTGAACGATTTGAGCAGTTTAAGTTCACAGTATGGTCATGTTAAATTTACCTTCTGATTCTTATGTTCATTTAATGATGCCTTATTTTTCTCATAATGTAGAGCAGGGGATATCTCAGCATAGCATACAGCAAGCTAAAGCTAATTTCCTGAGATTGTGACTGGGTAGAGATGTGTGGCCAATTGGTTTGCCCCTTGAGTAATTCGAAGGCTCTCACTTATGACCGTTGTCTCCTAGCTCAAAAAATATACATCTACCATTCCATCTCATTTGCTATTTCCTCTATTGTTTGGCATAGGATGAGACTCTGAAGTTGGAGATGAATGCCAGAAGAAAAAAAAAAAACTCTCATTGTAGAAGTCCAATCCAGTTATTCATGAAGGCAGATGTGGCAGCTTGACAGGTACTCCAATTTCAACTTTTATTCAGTTATCCGGCATGTAGGCAAATCTCCATTCTTTTCCAAATAAGTGGATGCAAGTACCATTTATGTTTGAAGTGACATCACTGTAATCAGCTTCTACCAACATGTAGATTGCTTAAAATGTAAGAGAATTAATTATTTTCCCATTTATAGGAACACTGTTGCTTCAAAAACCTAGAGCACAATCGATTTTCTGCCGTGTTTGTTTTTTTATCTGATTCCACTGTACAGAAGCAATTCTATCTGTAACTTAATCTTGTGGATTAACATACAACATGGTTTTCTATGTAGAAACGGAATTTTGTAATAAAGTGTAAAAGGTAATGTGGTTATCTGATGACTACGGTTGTGGCCTCCATTGCACATGCTAGAACCTGTTATTATTTGGTGGTTTCAGTACACAAATGTTTTTATGCTAAATTTTATCGCATTGACAATTTGTTTTGTCACTCATATTTGGTAATCTAAATAAGCATGAGTTTTTGGTGCCTCAGTTCTATCGTTTATACAATTTTGTTTCGTGCCCGTACAAACCTAATTAAAAAAGGAAAAATCAAACGCCAAGTCTGTGCTACAGCCATCCCATCCAACGAAATTATCGGGTGTCAGAGGCGAAGAGGAGACGTTGGCGCACGCGCCCAATGTTAGACACACTGGCAGCGGCGGAGCGAATCAGAGGCGTCCGCACACTTCCGTGTGCACGGTGGGCGCAAGCTCGGCGAGCGGTGACACCGGTGCGGCCGTGCGGGGCGTGGGGGTGGGGCCGCGCGGGGGCCCAGGGTACGCCGTGCCCGCGCGCATGAGCGGCAGCTCCAGCTCGCCCCTCTCCGCGCCTCACACGTCGCGCGCCACGCGGCGAGGGCGGCGTGCGCGCGACGCGATCACGGCACGGCGACGCGATCACGGCGAGGGCGATCGGCCGTCGGCGTCACGCACGCCCGCCCCACGCCGGCTCCACGTGACCGCTGGCGCGATGGGTGGTGTACTGGTGTATGGCTGTATGGTGGCCGCTCGCTCTCGCGTTGGGGCCTTCCGCCCTGTCGCGCTCCCTCCTCTCTGCATCTGCCTTGGGCAGATGGACTGGCTGGCAGTGCCGCCCTGGGTGCTTCTGGGAATTTGGCCGCATGCCCTGCAACTTGGGCGGCAGGATAGGAAGGCAGCCGCCCTTCGGAAAGTTCGTTCCAGGGAAGATGGACGATGTTCGGTGTGATATGCTGTCCGCACATTCTAAGCACAAGATTTTCTGGGACGTTGTCACGTTTGACTTGGTCGTCCAGTGTGGCGACTAGGTCAGCGACCGCCGATCAAAGATGGGCCGGGCAAATGGAATCTCTGCAGGCAGCTTCGTAACACCAGAACAGCACAAACTCTGGAGAATCACGTCGAGCAGTTGCTTTCCCGTCCGCGAGACGGCGAGAGCGGTTACATTTGGCACCAAAAATCAACCGCTACTGCCGCTCCAAATCACCGCGAGCACGTGTACGGGCCAGAAGTTTTCACCACGCTACGCCCGCCGTGAGTTTTCCAGCGGCGGCGGCGGCGGCGGTGGCGGAATTCTGGGGGCGAAGGAAGCCCGGGTTCGGGCACCACCGCACCAGGAGCAAAGCCCGCGACGAGACAGCGGTGTCCGACGGCGACGGCGACGGATCACGGTTCACGGAGGCGAAGGAAGCCCGGGTTCGGGCACCACCGCACCAGGAGCAAAGCCCGCGACGAGACAGCGGTGTCCGACGGCGACGGCGACGGATCACGGTTCACGGACGGGGTTGCGCACGGGGGTCGGGGGACCGGGGACGGGGACGTGGACGCGCCCGTCCAAGTGTCGCGCGCGCGCGCCGCATGGCCGTGGCCCGCCAGCGCCGCGCCCCGCTGCGGAGCCGCCACGACGCCGACGCGCACCGCGCCACCAACCGCCCGTCGACGCGTCCCCTGTCGGGGCTTTCCCCCCGCTCGCCAGCGGCTTCTCGTCGCGTGCTCGATCCACCGTGGGCGCGGCGCACCGCGGCATGGGCGCGCGCGGCCGAGCTCGCCGCGGCGACAAGTGGTGCACCGCTCCGTGCCCACGCTCCCGTTTCCTGGGGATTTCGATCTCACCAGGTGGGGCCGGCCCCGGCCCCGGCTAGGCGATCTCTAGGCCGATCGGCCGGTGCGATAGCGCGGATGGCGCCACGGTGGACCAGGAACAGGGCCGCGTGGTGCCTACGCGCTGCGGCTCCTGTAGCTCCGTGCTGAGGTGCATGCATGTACACCGGAGCAAATGAACATGTATATCGATTAGTGATGCACTGGGATCGATTGTTGTTTCTTTCAGAAATAAAAAACCGAGTACTGCGTAGTTCTGTGGTTTCATGTGAACGGCACTGTTCCACAGTACACGCGGGCAGGGTATTTCATCCGGAAAAATACCATCACTAACTCTTTTCAAGAGAAACAAACTTAAATTCATATAAAAATAACTTAAGCTACGCGGCGAGGCCATACAACCACACTACGCGGTGCTCGGTTCCTAAAGCGAGCCGATCGTAAATTCGTAACCCTGGGACGACGCTCCCATGGGTGGGCAAAAATATTTTCAGGTGTAGGGGCGCAGGCCCCTATGTAATGTTTTCATAAAATATTTTTAATAATAGGGCTCTTTTACGGTGCCTATAACAAGTGTACCACGACTATAGCATGTGTTTAAGTGTTTATGCCCTCTCTCTCTATGCTCTGGCACACATTTGGCCATCATCACTCCTCCACTTTCAAGGTATCTAGAATAGATAGACCCCAGGCTTACGAAGTGGTATTTCAAATTGACATTTTGAAAATTCTAGGGTATTTGAATTCAGAGTCGTGCCAGAGTTTTAAGCAAAGAGGTTTTAACTTCCCCTTCCTCCTCTTTTCTCTCATTCTGTTCTTCTCTCTGTTTTTCTCCTCTTCATCCATGACAAAAAAAATGTTAAAGAGTTTTTTTTTAATTTGGTGCTTAGGCCTTTGGGAGGGCTCCATTGGGCCCACCATCACGATGGATCCGCCCATGTATGCGTCGTTTTTTAACCAGGGCGCGCCCTGAGTAGCCTGAGCCTAGGTCCGGCACCAGCCCTTTGATTTACGCTAGAGAAGCCACGTCCTTGTTAGCAGCCCTTGAAAAAAGTTCGTAGAGCAACATCAGCAATGCCCTCTAAACACAATCTATGGTCTGCCTCTAATTTTAGGAGCTTAATTCTTCTCTCAACTCCAGCAGACACTCTAAATAAATCCCTACTTCAAATTTTGAATATGAGGGTAAAAATACAAAATCCAGCTGACCCTCTGTCTGGGCTTCTAAAATGGCAGCTCTCCAAATTTCCCCTCACACTCGTATGCCTAGGATCTCTAGGAAGCCCACTATCTAAATGTAGACACTAAGAGGTGAACCAAAGAAATTAGAGGGTTGTTTAGAGGATATTTATTGGAGTTGCTCAGTGACCAAAGCTGTCTATGAATGTGCAAAAGAGCATCAAGTGGATAAATGACGTGATTTATACAATGATCAGTCGATCGCTCTATATTCTAGTACGGCATTCTGATAATTGTAATTTGACATGTTATTTGCAAACATTTAGAGCATTTGCGATGGTTTTCTTTTTTCCTCTTTAACGGGCTGCAGCCTGGGCAGCCCCACCCAGGTCCGCCACCGGTCCTTTTTGCTTTTAGGGTGTGTTTGGTTGGGTTTTTAGCTGTGGATTTTGCTTTCGAAAACCAAAAGCTAAACCAAAGAGGCAAAAAACCGATAGATGCTTTTGACAAAGCCAACTTTTGCCTAGTGTAAATCCAAAAGCACCTCACCCCCTTGCTTTTGCTGGCTTTTGGGTCTATAAATTACCCATATGCCACTCATAAGTTACGCACCAGTTCGTTTTCTTTTTTTTTTCCTCTTGTTCGCTGGTGTCTCCCTCTGAAAGGACCAACACTAGGCCTAGGGGGGTGAATAGGTCTGTTCAAAAATTCTGCAAACTTGTCACTTCAATGTCATATGGGACGGATGATCTGGCACAGTGTCAGATCTTCCGGCACTGGGGCAGATCTTCTGGATCGAAGGGATGAAAGAATTCGAGATTCAAAAACTAGCAAGTATCCGCAGATTCTATTTGAATAGAAAGTTCACCACAAGTGTTAGGAAGCTTAAAAGTATGATCTCTAGCAGCGAAAACTTATAAATAGATAGATCGAACAAATTTAAGCTCAAGAACAATATAAACACGAAGAACAACAACAAGAACAAGAGACAAGAATTTGTTCACCAAAGTTCACTCCACTTAGGAGCTACGTCTCCGTTGAGGTGCTCACGTAGAGCCGGGTCAAATCTAACCCCTTGCCTCCTTCAATCAACCACGAAGGACGGATTGAATTTCTTACTATTGTTCTCACGAAGAGATGAAGATTACAAACTTTCGGCACTGAACCACACCAAGTTGGGAGTTGCACAGCGACGCCTAACCGTTTAGGAGCCCAGCTCCAAGAGTAACAAACGCAAATCGAGGAGTCAAACTTGCTTCAAGTGCTTCTTGAGATGAACAAGGGACGAACTTACTCAAAGCTTTGGTCTCATACCTCAAGAATCACTCACACCCAAGCTCTACTCAAATCTTTGCAAGGATTGGCTCTAGATGGGGTTGGGAGAGTGGATTTAATGCTCAAGAGGGTGTTTGTCTAGGATTAGGTCAGCAACAATTGAATGAAGGGGGTGAGGGGGTATATATACTCAACCCCCGAAAACTAGCCGTTATGTGTTCTGCGAAGTGGTACCGGAACTTCCGGCACCATGGACCAGAACTTCCAGCCCCAGCCAGAGCCTACCAAAACTTCCAGGGCAGAAGTTCCGGGCTGGCCGGATCTTCCGACACAGTGTCGGAACTTCCGGCCTGCCTGTGCACAGTGAGATGAAACAAGTGCTTGTGCTTCAAATTAGTGACTCTCATGGATGGTTAGCATCTCAGTTAGCACTTTTCGCACTCTTGATAGTACGGTGGTTTCCTATACTCAAATTCAAACCAAAAATCAATATAAATCTTCAATGAGCTCATCCACCATACATAAAGAATTGAGGACCATCTTTTGATATCTTTAACATGGGACCATCTTTTGATATCTTTAACACCACCTTTTCTTTTATTCCTGCATATACCTTATTACAAGCATCAAATCTCAAAATTGTAGTTGCCACTATCACCAAAACTTATTGGAGGCCTAGATGCACTTTCACCCTTCCGTAGTCCTAAAAGCCATAATTGTTCCACCAAACGGCTTTTGGACAACCCACAGCCTACAGCTTACAGCTACTTTTCACAGCCCACAGCTCATAACTATTTTTTCAAAAGCCACAGCTCAACCAAACACACCCTTAAATACGTTAGAGAAGCGTCACCTTCCTAGATGCACTTAGAAGAAGATCCTTAGCGACCAAAGCCATCCATGAAACGTACGGCATAGTATTAAGGTGGATAATGACGTGCTTTATGCGATGATCAGTGTACCATTCTATCATACTATACATTCTAGTAGTACGTTACATGATGGGGTCGTCTAGTTTATTGGCAACTTAATTAAAAAAGGAAAACGCAAATGGACAGAAGAGCAGCGATAATATAAACGGCAACTTGCCGCGCCTAATTTGATCCAATGAATTGACCCCTGATTTTCCCGTCACGGATTAGCGCCTCCACATGCGCCCATACCAGCAAAATCTTCTCGAACGAGATCTTGCTTAACGGATGCTTTAACGGTAACCACCAATCATCAGAGCACGGGATTTCTCCCAAAGCACACGTTAAGAATTCTCGCATCCAAACAAAACGTATACTCCCAACAAATCACTCTGTACAATTATACAAAGCATTGGCCTTAACTACTCGGGTTTTGTGCTTTGCAAATCATGCCAACATATTCTACATGTTGGAGGTTTCAACCGCAAGAACCCGCCACCCCTTTGTCGCCGAGCGTAAGTTTAGCCAAACTAATACCCGCCAACTGACAGTTATTTAAAATCGTCCCGTGCACATGCCACCCCTGATTAGTGGTTCGTTGATCACACGCATTTCTTAATTTCCCCGCCACACAACAATCATATACTTATATACATATATAGTTATATATATACAAATATGCATTTTTAGTTATTAAATACGCGCACAAACTTAGTGGGAGAGGTGCGCCGCATGCATACCCCAATCGCGTGACTCCTGGACCTCAAGAATTCCAGGATCAGCAAACTAATCAGAAGCTATCTAAAAGAAAAAGGTAAACTAATCAGAAGCCAATTTGCAAATGTCACGGCGAAAGCTACAAGTAATCAGCAAAGAAAAGACAAAAATAGCAGCAAAATCTAACACAACCGCGTTAAGATTTTTCTCCGCCGAGGAGGGGCGATCACCATCAGCGCGCGGCAATGATGGGCGCTTTCCCGCCATTAAACTCCACTCATCCTGTTCAACCACGGCTCCGGTTTGAACGAGCTTCTGATGGGCGGGTGGGACAGGTGGCGGCATCGCGGCAGACGCGACGCCGGGCGGGCGCGCTCGTGTCGAGCATCCGGCCGCCGGGGCCCGCCGCCTCGCCGCTGCTCGCTTGACTTGGGCGGCCGGGTTGACGGGGGCAGCGTGGAACGAGTAGCCATCAGTCGGCGTCAGTCTCGTCAGTGGTGTAACAGAGCAGAGCAGCGCAGAGACAGCACCGGCTGTGCGCGTGCACGTAGGCAGTGGAGGGGAGGCTCTCGCGCCAGAGAAGGTTCCAAATTATTCAGCGTGGGTGGCCGGAACCGCCGTGGGCTCGATCGTCATTTGGCGCTCCCGTTCCCGGGAGGAAAATATCACGGTTAATTCAGCGTGAAGCTAAAGTTCATTTCAGAGATCGTGTCGTGTCCGTCTCACGTACAGTATTACTAACTTTTGAAGCAAATTAAGAGAAGCTTGTTCACATTGGGGTTACGTAGGTTAGGGTTTATGAACGGGAAGTGATAGAACGAGTGCTGTGAGCCTGTGACGGTGAGGGTTGCCGAATTGGAGCATTGAAAGTTTGGAACGCATCACTGTGCTGCGGTGCTAGTGTGACGGCTCACTAAATATCAACAATACTGTACCTTTAGCCGGTGTCTGGTCTCGTTCAGCCTGCCACGATCTTATCCAGTAACTACAGTGAATGCTCTGGAGCCCTGGACCGGTCGTCTCTTTGCCTTTTAGGATGCTCTGGACCATTTCAACCAGCTGATGATGGTAATAACCACAACAAAAGGCTATGGCACAACTTGGTCCTGTACTCCTGTTGCTTGCCCCACAATAGGTGCAGATCATAGAGCACGCCCAGGCAATATTTTTAGAACTTTAACCAAACATGTATGTGAAAGTATTCCAATTTGTCACAACAGTATACTCCAGTTGACTCCAGTCTAAGTATATGCATCAACACGTTCGACGACAGCAGTTACAATATAAATAGACAAAAAATGTTACTATTATAGTAACATAAATATTCAAAACTTTATATGTCAGGACAGAGCAGTCAAAAGACTAGTCACTTCAATTATCTTTTTTTTTTGCGAAAGAATCACTTCAATTACCAGGTGTACAAAAACGACAAATACACGGGAAATACCCAAAATAAAGAATCATGAGATAATAAGAGGCGTTGCCGAATTTTCAAAAGAGTCACAATGACAAGATTGAGGTTCTACTCCAAGAAAGAAAGAGAACTCTAGCCCGGCGAACCTCTACCATGGGTTATACTGCAAAAATTACCGTAATGACGTCGCACGGTAACTGTGACGCAGCAGCGCCTTTACCCGTCACCCACCGCAAGAAAAATGGAGGCTTCCCAAACCCAGAAGCATCTATAAATAGCTCGGCCCACCACCTCCAACTGAAATCCACCACTACCATCCCAATCTCTCCTCCCCCATCGCACCCACCTCCCCAGAAAACCCCCAAAATTGCAATCAGGTCCCAGACGGCTCCCCAAATCCGCAACCCAGGTCGAGGGATTCGGCAATCCAGCGAGGGAGCCTGACGGATCGGGCGGCGAGGATGGGCATCTCCAGCATGCCGGCGCCCAAGGACAGCCTGCTGGGCTTCGTCCTGTACAACACGGCGGTGTCGGTCGCGATCCTGGCGGGGCTGGTGCGCGCGGCGCTGGTGTTCCTGGGCCTGGCGGCGCCGTCCCCGTGGGAGGGCCTCGCCGCCGACGACGACCACCACCACCACGCCCGCGGGGCCGTGTCGTCGATCACGCCCGCGGGGCCGACCCTCGCGGACCGGTTCCGGAGCCGGTTCCGGCCGTCGCGGTTCGGGCGGCGGCGCGCGGGCGCCGGGGCGGCGGCGGACTGCCGCGTGTGCCTGGCCCGGTTCGAGCCGGTGTCGGTGGTGAACCGGCTCCCCTGCGGGCACCTCTTCCACCGCGCCTGCCTCGAGACCTGGCTGGACTACGACCACGCCACCTGCCCGCTCTGCCGCCACCGCCTCCTCCCCCTCGCCGACGACGACTACCCGGCCGCCCTGGCGGCGGCGGCGGGCCCGGCCCCCGCCCTCGTCCGGTTTTAGAGGGAGATCGATCTCCAGCCACCGGGGGCCAGATCGGCGTGGCCCCGCCGTGTGCGCGTAGGAATTCCAGAGGCTCCATTAGCTCTAGTGCTCCGCTCCCAATTAGTAGCGCCTTTTCCCTTTCCTTCTTCTTTTTCACGTGTTTTCCCCACCATTTCCTGCCCTTTTTTCCTCTCTTTTTTTCTTCTTTCGTTTTCGTTGCTCGTGTTTTGCTGCTGTACCGTTGTAAATATTCGCAGCGTGCTCCGATGGTGTAGCACTTGCAGTACTGTGTACAGGCTTTCCGAAGGCAAAGAGATGAGAAGAAGAGAAAAATTGATGCAAAAATGGCTGATTCCCTTCTGCTTTTCCCAGCTCTTTAAATACGTATACCTTTTTATCTCAACAAGTATATTCTGCTAGTACTCGTACACTTGCTAACTAAAATCCTGTACCTTTGTGTATTAAAAATCTGGAATCACTAGTAGTTAGTTACCCTTTAATCCGATCCAAACAGGAAAGGGTTTGGAGTAGTGGAATAATACTATTTTTCGGCAAAGTTTAATCGAGTAGTTGAGGGAAGAAATGGTAATAAAATGGGGGAATGTTCTAGTGGAGAAGCGACGGTTGATAGATAGAGGGAGCATCGCCATCGCTACTCTACTCGCTAGTCGCTAGCTAGTTGGGACTTGGGAGAATGATATCTCTAGAGCTTCACGCATCTGCCGGGGGAACGGGACGAGGCCCGGACGGGGCGCGCTCGCCTAGTTTTGTGGCCGTGTTTAATTCACTAGTTTAGCTTTTGCTAGTAAATTTAAATGTTTGATACTAATTAAGAGTATTAAATGTGGATAACTGACAAAACATATTTCAGAATTCGAGTAACTTCGCGACGAATCTAATAAGGCTAGTTAGACTATAATTAGACAACGTCGTGCTACAGTAAACAATCTCTAATAATAGATTAATTAGGTTTAATAGATTTCTCTCGTGATTGTCCGTCCATCCGTATAATTAGTTTTATAATTAAATTATGTTTAGTCCTTCTAATCTTCAATTTAGTTTTGCTAATTTCCAGTGAACCTAAACACGCCCTATGTCCGGTCCCATGGGGTGCGTGCCGTGCCCGTGCGTGCTCGGCTGCGCGCCCGCCCGCCGGGCCCCACCGCACCCGGCGGCGTACCGCAGCGCCCCCGTGTTATCCCCGGCGGGCGGCCCGGATCCAGCGAACGCGCCGCGGGGACGAAACAGGCCGTGGCCTGCGAACTTCGGCAGATGAACAGTACTCGGCTGACATGTTTCGACTTATTTCCTCTCACACAATACTATTTATTCTACCAGCCGAGCTCTGTTCATTCTACCAGCCGAACAGCCTCGTATCGGGACACGGCCTGGTTTGTGTGCAGACTGCAGACTGTGACGTCGAGGCGCCGATCGTGGCCGCCGGGCGGACCGCGCTGATAAGGCGGAGCATGTGAGCGGGCCGCCGGTTTTCTTGGAGGCCATCAATGGCAGGCGCCGGCACCAGCGACGTCCGGGGTTGCGTTGCCGTCGGGAGGGAGACATGGAGGAGTTCCAGCGTCGCCTCGCTCAGGTTGGACAGCCGTGCTGTGCTGGGTCCCTTTCAGCTCTGTTTGGTTTCACGTCTGACGTCCCCGTTGGGCTGTATAATATCTCACCCACAGCTGCCTTCGCCGAATCGCCGTCGTCATCGGTATATGCTGATAGCGTACTGAACTGGCGCCATGGCAGAACGCGCCATTGAAGCAACAGAGCCGACTCCCTGACGTCGCAGCTTAATTTATTCCATCACTTTATTCTCGGATTTACACAGTTCAACATGTGGCCAAAAGAATCAAAGCTATCTTGAGGTTCAATACAACAAATGAGACTTGCAAAGCCAAACATACAGCTACTGTCAATCACTGAGCTATCCTAGTATGTGGCCCAAGTTCAGGCTTAATGCTGGTAGACCTTTGTATGGTATCCAAGTTCTGCAACCTCTGCAGACTTCAGCTATGTTTGATGAAGTACAACAAACTAGTGGAGGATGGGAGCTCCCCAAGTTCACCAAAAATTGGACCATAGCGGCCCGCATTATTCTTCCAACACAACAATCAGAATCAGTTGATGTCTCTGTGTATCTTCAGCCAAGCAATGTATGTACAGGCCATGCCAGTGTTAGGAGATGTTTCAGTCACTGATCAGTGTTATGCACAGGGGTGGTGAGAGACCAAGGGTCGTCCTATCTGGCATGTGAGAGCTCCCTTGATGCCAGGTTGAACATCTCTTTCAGCCGAGCGGATGAACTGGAAAGAACGTTCTTCTCGATTCGCTTCTGATGCCTGGTGGACTTTGACCATTCGATCCCGAGGGAAACCTGAACACTGCTTGCCCTTTGCTTAGGTGCAAGGTCCTCAATTTGGTACTTTATATGAAGCTGC
Organism: Alloteropsis semialata; assembly: GCA_004135705.1. NCBI lineage: Eukaryota > Viridiplantae > Streptophyta > Magnoliopsida > Poales > Poaceae > Alloteropsis > Alloteropsis semialata. Next base: position 10,156,905 of record CM014275.1, read on the forward strand.
AAACACGAGAGGAGAGCAGGTCAAATATACTGTATTTGTTCTGCTAGTATGAAGAGAATCAGAACAGCAAGTTTGATCTTTCGTGTGGTTATTAGAAAGGTCTTGTTCTACCCCTTGACTATGTTACTGCACAGGATCAGGAATATCATGCCATTGACCAAATGACGAGCATGTACTCAGATCTATATTAGCTTGCAATGAAGCATATGTTTTTCATGTTTCTTATGTATTAGGAACCAAATAGAAGGTTTACAATTTTTCCCTCCAAAATGGCAGATGCTTTATTTAACGATAAATTTGGAAGCTGAAAAAAATGCTCCATTCAACTTTGACTTTTTTTTGACAAGCTGGTTCATAATTTCATATAATGCTACATTTATGTTAAAGTAAGTCAGTAACGCGGTTTGGTATAAAGAACATTAAGGTAAATATAAACCTCGGCACCAGTTTCCCAAAAAGAAAAAAAAAAGAATGATTAAAAACTTCATTTTTCTCTGGGTGGTGTTACATTTAGATTTGACTACTCCCCGTTCAACCCTCTTGTTATGTTTTCCAATGCATGGTCAACTACACTTCCCAGGTGATATGTGGAAACAGACAATATCTCATATTCCAAACCACAAGAAAGGAGGGACTTTTCAAGCACAATAATAGGAACATGTAAATTCCAACCAGAATGCCATAGAGCAGAAGATTCAAGAATGTATACAAACCGTAAAGAAGTCGCCAAGAAGGACTCCTTGGAGCTCCATCACCTCTTCAATAATCCACCCTTTCTTATTGGGCATAGGAGATTTCTGCTGCGTTCCTGTCACTTCTCCTCCAACGGGAGACAGCTTCTTGCTAAACTTGTAATGAATCTGTCGTTGATACTCATTGGGCTTATCTGATTCCCACTGTGTAGCTGAGTATTTCTGGCATCCAACTTTCTCCATTACCTTCATTTCCAGAGAACCTCCTTCAAACACCTCCATAAGTGAGGCCATCTGGCAAGAGACACATGTATGTAAATTTCAACTTTGTGATGGACAGGAACATGATTAATTAATGGACTTGCAGATGCGCTGGTGTATATTTGGATTTACCATGGTCGGTAGAAGCTAACTAAACTTACATTGGTCGAAATGGTTGACGAGAAAACTTCAGTCATCTGAAGGCCCTTGACATCCTCAATACCAACAAAAATCCCACTGTCCTCGCTCTGAAGGGTGCTAGTTTGGGACTGTTCTTCAGCAAGCTGTACTTTAAGCTCCGTGCTCAAAGATCTTGCTTTCCATAATGCCATTATTGTCCTGTAAAGCACAAACCATATTTGTAGTTTTTGAGGGCAACAATTTATTCTGGTGAGAACCTATAAACACATGCAAAAAACATTTCAAGAATAAAGGCACTGGATCGGTTCTAAACAGGCAGTTAGTTGTGACAGAATATTATTACAGGGTTTGATTTATATGAGCTATATGGAACACATTCCACATCTTTAAAAAAATTGGACATTTACCTGATTACTTGATGAACAGGCAATTAGTTGTGACAGAAATATTATTACAGGGTTTGATTTATATGAGCTATATGGAACATATTCCACAAGTTTTAAAAAATTGGACTTTACCTGTGGGCCACACTAAACGACGCAAAAGACTGCAGGCAGAACTTAAGCTTTCCATTGTCCATGCTCTTTGCACCATGCTTTGCATCCATGCCTCTACCTCTGTGAAGAGTTATCACAACAGATGGACTCCATGATGATATTGATTGAGGTATTCCTTGTATGTCTTCAATATCCTCCCATAAAAAGTAAAATTTTGTTTTCCTTCCAAACATGCTTGAATAAAACCCAATTGTTCTTGGAGATAAGAAAAGATGACCCTGAAATTAAAAGTAGAAGTTTTGTTAATTGACTGGACTGGTAGTGAGCTATTCAGAACCATTGACGGCACATGAACCCAGTTAGTTGATTAACAAATCAAACAAAAGCAATAAAATATGCAAACATTTAATTCATACAGCATGGAGGAATGATATTAGCCTGTCCTTACAACCTGGATGAGAGATAAAATAATACACTGCTGGCTTACATCTCCAGTTGGTTTCTATTTTGAATTCACAAAAATGACAACTGAAATAAAGTGTTACTGAAATTTGCACTACTTTTCAAATAAATGTATAAATAAGCTATTTCATCTTTCATAATTCAAAAAATTTGCACACACAGAGACTTTTGGAAATATCATTCCCCAGCATTCTTCCATAGGGAAAAAGGATTGCGAAACAATATATTCATATATATATATATATCATGAAATATAAGTATTTATGTAAGAAAAAAACAAAATATTACCTGTGTAGGCAATTTCCTCTTCAAGTAGCAGGTAAAACTGCTGATGAGAAATTCTTCTGATGGCAGAGAGAAGAGCTCCTGGAATGCAGTATTGGTCCGAGGAGACCTCAATGTCATCTGGCAACAGTTACTCAAATCAGACTTGGAAAATCATGCATTGACAATAAACTTCCTAGCAGAAAGGCACAAAAGTTCTCACCTTCTTGCCAACCTCTTTTTCCATTTTACTCAGATACTCAGTGACCATGCCAGTCCCCTTTGAGTTGTTCAAGAAAATCCTCAGACGTAACTTGGACTGCCAAGACTGGGCCAAGTTACCTTTAAGAGGAACCCATATATCAGCTAACTCTGACAAGTTTGATTTTACAAAATTAATTTCCGCATGTCCAAGGGACGTAACTTCATCGAACGGTCCATCAAAATCATATACATGTACACTCATAACTGATGGTGGATCATCCATGGCGTCAAATTCAAATATTTCTGCAAGATTTGGTGAAATAGGTTTAGTTGCCTGTTGCATGACAAAAAAAACACATGATGCTTCTATGCTACTAAAAATAGTGCAGTTCAATTTACAATTTCATTCTGATACACAGTTATGGTAGAAGATGAAAGGGTTTAAGAAGAAACCAGAAACAGTTCCAGAAAATGCATACCATTCCACTGAGGTTCCAGTGTTTGGAACTTGATTGAACTTGTTTTTGTTTTACCATTGCAAGTAAATACCACATAAGGATCAGAGAAACCAGTAGCATCGACTGGAGCCAATTTGATTCCCTCAATTAAAGCAACCGTTAACAACCATCCATCACCTTGTGCTTTCACACCATGATCACCACCTACATGAGGAAAAATATGGACAAAATAGACATATATCACATTCATGCATACAAGATCCAAAAGCATACTCCAAGAAACACACGTCATAAGGTTGTAGTTGTTATTCCAGGAAAATCAAGCTACTGCGCTAGTTCCATAAGTTTGTTGAGAAAAAAGCTGTAGCAACTGAAATTTTGTAATTCCTTACGTAACAAGCCATCGAAGCGCCAATTTTAAGAACAAGCTGATGTCAGATAAGTTGTCATTGTATTTACACCAATTTTCAAGCTAAACTCAATTGTACATGAATTTCGCCCTCTAACCAAAAGTTTCAAAACCTTATTCCAATTTTTCATGCTAGAGATGCCATGAGATGGCACTGAAGATGAGAGAAAAATGATTTACCTTTTTGCCCTCTTGCTTGAACAAAGCATGTGATTTTCTTAAGTATGTTCTGTACTTGAAGAAACAACAGCCCACCCATGATTATTTCACTTAGCGAATCTGGCAGATCTAATCCTGGGAACTCAAGGCCTTGAACTGAACTTGAATTCACTCGTAAAACATGCAGAACAATGTAAATAGAAACAAAGAGGGATGATAAGACACCGAAGTTGCAGAAGTACAGAAATGCTATCTTCCAATCAGATTCCTGGCCCGCTTGCAAAGAGGCTAAGACCTGTTCTTTGTCAGATCCAGAACCTTCTACATCGATAGGCTTTATCTTTTGTGACAGTAAATCTGAAAACTGTGCATAATTTTGCTCCAATCCTTGCCTTGCACCATTTTCTATCATACCTTTAATCATAGTACTCTGAAGAAAATTCATACGCCAAGAAATTACTAAATGTGATGTTTGCTCCTGAGAATCAAGTTCAGGACCTGGCATGATTCGGAAAAGAATTTCTGTCCGGAAATAAGTACCACAAGGAACATCAGGGGTGCTTACACTCAACAAAACTGCGTACTCTTTTCCATCAGCCTTCAAATAAGATTGCTCCTCTGTTGCTCGAACAGCTTTAACCAATTTCGATGGTGCAGTTGTGTAAGTTACCACTCTCCTCAAGGACTCCCCATCATTATCAAGCCTCCAGGGTTCAGTTTTGAAATCAGTACAACCTTGAAGCTCAACCATTGTTTGTTTAAAATTTGAATCTGGTGAGAAGAGAAGGTCATTCAGATCACTAGGTGAGGCAAGATATGACTGGTTAACAAGAATTCCTTGCAGATTTACAGGCATCTCGACTCCTTCATGCCGTGATTCGAGAGATTTTAGTAGTTCACTGAATGGAGCCTCTGAGCACGCATTGTCATTTTGGCTTACTGGAATCTCAAATCCTCTTGGTTCCTCTTGAACTTCTTCTGAAGCCTCGGAGCTTCCAGAGGAGATTGGCATCAGATCACCATTTTTTCTAGTAAAAAATTGGTAGACGCGATCCACAAATGATGGCTTATCAGTTTTAGAACTAGAAGTTTCAGTTCCACTCAAAGCCGCATTAGAGTTCACTTTTGACCTCTCCTCTTCAGCAGCTTGATTTTTGTCAGCAACTTCACTACATTTATCCTCTGCAGGGATTTCAGATCTATCAGGATATTCATTGATACTATCTTCTTTACAAGTTTCAGTTTCTCGATAAGCTAATACAATAGATGGAGCTGTGCTTTGGCTTGACAATGAATAGTCCCTCTGTATTTCAGTTAATTCAGATCCAAGATCATCAGACCATGACCGCGAGGCTCCAGCTGATTCTAAAGATAATGAGAGACAAATCTCCCCTGCAAGATGAAAACAAATATAAAAAAGAAGTGATGACCTTTCTTGAATAACAACATCAACTACAATTCATGTGCTAGATCCTACATGACAGCAAGTTGTACTAGGTAACCCGTAAAATGATGCAGATTCAGGAAGTCAGACACTGAATTCACAATAACAAAGAAAGATGCATGGCTTAACATAACAAACAAAACTAAGCAATAAAACTAGATGAATGTTGATCAATTACCGCAATCGACAGCCTTGTCTGTTTTGCCTTTCGGAAGAAGCTGGTACCATTGGGTACCAAGAGACAAGTCCTCGGCTGCCAGCACATCTTCTAATGGCACCCTCACTTGCCCCAGGAAGTCATCCATCCGGAGGATGTCCTCGTCATAGACATCAAGCTTGAGCACATCTCTGACATCGCCGACCAGGAAGCTGAACTCCTGATCCCATGTCGGGTTCAGGTTCACCTTGATCACCTTGGTCTTGAATCGCTGCTTCCCGAGCTGCAGCTTCACGTACGGATCGCTGAACCCGTTCGAATCCATGGCCCGCAGGTTGCGGGCCCCGATCACACGAACAGTCAGCCTCATCTCTGCTGCTCAACTGAACCCAAACCAGTCAGGAAACTCCCCTTCGCAGAAATCCCCAAGTTTAGAAGAACAGGAATCACCAAGAGAAGCGCAGAAATCGATCAAAGTTTCCTCCTTCCCAAATCCTAAGCGATACTCCGCACAAATTCAGAGGAACAGTAGCTTCCCCGAATAAATCGGCAAGATGCCGGCCGCTCCCCAATCCGCCCAATCTCAGCAGCGTAACAGCAGCAGCAACTGTCACAGAAGTCAGATCAAATATTCCTTTCTTCCCTGGACATTGCCAACTCCAACTTCAACTTGAGACGCAGACGCCCCAATGATATAGCGACACAAGCAGATCAGATTTACACGCACCCAGACGACGGAAGCAGGAATGGGTAAGCAGAGGCGCGCGCGAATGGCAGAAACGGGAAGCCAAATGATGGAAGCAAAGTAAGCCGCGACCTGACTGGGAAACAAGAAACTGGTAGGAGCGCTAGTATTTTACGGCTGAAAGGCGCGTTCTTGGTTGGATCAAGTCAAAGGCTCGCACATGGACGCGAGGTTTCGTCAACGACACACACGCGCACACACAGGAGCGGAGCGGAGTGGAGAGCGATGGCAGAGGGGCGCTGGGAGGGAAGGCAATGGCACCGAGCTCGCGATGCGCACGCGATTAGAGTTGAGGGGGATCTTCGTTTTCCCTGATTCGATTCAGCGCCTCGTGTTGTCTGCTCTCCTGTCTCCTCCCCTCTCTCGTGTTGATTCGAGAGAGACCCGTCCCTTCCCAACGGTTGGGGTCGCCGTCGCCTCCCTCGCTTTTGAAACTGCGCAGCTTTTCGGAGGAATTCGTCAGGTTTTCTACGGTGAATCCATTCCCGGCCCCGTTTTTGTGTTGGCGAAAGCCGTGTTCTACTATTGACTGCAACTCTGCAAGACTGCAAATGCCAAAAAATGACAGGTCTTGAAAAGATTTGAGACGAGTTTTTGTACTTTCTGACCAGATATGGACTCGAGTAGATGCAGCGTTTTGCATATTTTTGTGTTTTGTATAGTGTTTACATAGAGAAAAAATACATTAGGAAACGTGCATTTTGGAACTTTTTAGATTCTGGGGGTGAACTAAGGCCTTGTTTAGACTCGCGAAATTGCACCAATTCGATCAAAAGGCAACGTATTGAACTACGTGCACTCTCTCTACTTTTTCAATTTCCAATGCATCTCCAATCATTGAATTCAATCGAATTCTTCCAATCTAAGGCCCTGTTTAGTTCGGTTGAATTCGATCGAATTGACTGTAGAAAAGTGTATTGGGAATTGAAAAAATAGAAAGGAGGCACGCAGTTCAATGCGTTGCTTTTGATTGAATTGGTGCTCTTTTAACCAAACTAAACAGGGCCTAAGGCTAACTGCAACGGTGCCCTGTACCATCTCCTGAACCGCAATAATACCGTTCCCTCTAGCAAAAATCATCTGCAGCGATGTGCTGGATCCAGTCCTCTATTTTCCGGGGCCTCCTCCCCCTCCCCCAAATTTCCGGGGCCTCCTCTCCCTCCGCCAAAGCTCGTCGTGGCCGTCAGCCAGGAGATCTTCTCCATCCTCGAGTCCAACTTCCTCTTCGGGGCTTCGCCGCTGGAGGGGCCGCCTGCTCCGTGGGCCGCGTCCGCGTGCTCTCCATCGACGGCGGCGCCGACGGCGGCGCGCTGGCCGCGGCCGCGCTCGTCCGCCTCGAGCGCAGGCTGCAGGAGCTCTCCGGCAACCCCGCGGCGCGCGTCGCGGACTTCTTCGACCTGGCCGCGGGGTCCGGCGCGGGGGGCTTCCTCGCCGCGGCGCTGTTCGCGTGCCGGATGCCCGCCGAGGAGGCGCGCGACGTGGTCGCCAGGAACCGGAAGGTGCTGTCGGGCCGCGGCGGGCGGGGCGGGCTGTTCCGGCGCCCGGAGGCGGCGTTCAGGAAGGTGTTCGGGGACCTGACGGTGCGCGACGCCGCGAAGCCGCTGCTGATCCCGTGCTACGACATGGCGANGCACGCGACATGCCAGCCTGAACCGTCAGCTTGCGCCAGCGCGAGCGAGCAGCCGGCCCGAGCATCTCTTCTGGTGATGCGGGCGACGATTCCATGGCGTACTCCGCCCCGCCTCGACTCCTCCGTCCAACGCCTCGCGCCGCGGCGGCCGGCCGCCTCCGTCGTCTCGTTTCGTCTCCTTCCTAAAAAGTCCAGGCGCCAGCAAAAGCAGAGCAGAGCCGCAGAACCTCGTTGAGGCCATAGCGCACCGAACCACCGCCGCTGCTGCCCTATGGCGGGTCACAGCGACGGCGAGGGTGCTGTCGGGAAGGTTGCCTGCGCGGCGTGGATACGGCGGCGGGACGATGGCGAGCTGCCCGACGTGAGCCGCCTCCTCGTCGCGTTCGACGTGAGCGCGGCGCGGGCGGGCAGGTGGGTGGATAGTTTTACAGGGCACCGTTGCAACTGGAATTAGATTTAGGGGAGAAAAAATTTTACAGGGTCTCTAAATTTTGCTTTAGAGGGTGAAATATAGAGGCCACCATTGCAGATAGTCTAAACACCCTAAGTGGCACTGAGAGGCTGGCATGCTTGATTTGGGTGCCGACGAGGGACAAAGCTTTGTCTCGCTATATCCGGCAAGAACCTGAACCTAAGATCTGGACTAGATGGTACCACCGGCAAAACTGCCTGCGTTGACATGGGGAATGCGGCCTCTTCTTTTCCCCAATTTTTTGTGCAAATGCATTTGTCAAATGACGTCCGGGTTTCCTACGTCTGCACTCCTTTGACATGTCGATGGCATTGACCGTGTTCACATAGAAGTTGAATTTTTTTTTTTGCAAAAAGAATCTTTCTTGCATAGAGTATTAAATGAAGTCTATTTGTAAAACCTCTTCACGGATGAGCGTAACTTTTCGAGACGAATCTAATGAGCCTAATTAATCCATGATTTGCTACAGTCATGCTACAGTAATCATCCTCTAATCGTGCAGTCAAAGACCTCATTAGATTCGTCTCGCGAATTTAGCAGGGGTTGTGGAGGTAGTTTTGTAAACTGACTTTAAGTGGTTAAAGGAGGGTGAAAAAATTTTCACCCTCCATCTAAACACGGCCAATTGTTTACCGGAACTGTCACGTCTCGAATTCTCAATTCCGAGGGTTTTTTTTACCGACCGCTACCGGTCCGGTTCCCGCGGGAACCGCTCTTACCGGTCCGGACCGGTAGCGGTAACGGCCGGTTACAAACCGCCGGATTTCAAAATTTTCCAATTCAAATTCAAAAAATGGAAAAATGTGATAAAAATTCCTAAAAATACTTCAAGGTGCGTGTAATCTATTGGTGTAAAAATTTTTCAAATATTTTCTCATTTGGTATTTTTTGCGCCAAATACAAGTGAAATAGAAAAGAAAAAAGAAAAATTCCCCGGCCGGCCCATTAAGGCCCGTTTAGGCCCAACCTTATCCTATCCCCCTAAAACAACCCCCCCAACGGCCAGGCGCCCAGAGCCCCAGAGAGATGGGTGTACGAATGGCAAGACCCCCATTGGTACAGTATGTTACTTCAGGAATGGCAGACGACATCGGCGTGGACGGGCCAAACTTGGCAAGACTACAAAGCTGAGCTGCTTCTAAGGCAAGGTTTGAATGTGATGTCCACCGCCGAGTATGAAATGGCTAGGCAATACTACTGTTGATCTATTTCTATGCACAATTATTATTATGTATGGATGTTTGTATGTATTTGTGGTCATTTTCTTTTGTCCAGTTACATAGCCAAATGAAAAAAAATTAAAGTCTCCAAACCGGCCGGTACGGTCAAACCGGCCGGTATACCGCCCAACCGGCAGGTAAGCCGTTCCCTACCGATTGCCCTGCGCGTTTTGTTTTGAAATTTGAATTTGACCGGTTTTTACCGGTAACCGCGGGAACCGGTCCGATAAACCGCTACCGCCGGCCGGCGGTTTCCGATACCGGCACGAGAAAAAAAAACCCCTTCCGATGTGTGTTAGTTTATGCCGCCGGTGATGTACCAACTCCTCCAACTCCAACGAAGCTTCCCATGTTTAGCAAGGAAGCTTCCTATGTTTGGCAAGGAGGTGTGATTAGTGTGCATAAACATGAATGTGGTTGCTGCGGCGCGGAGATTTGATTAGTCCATCTACGACTACGTGTTGACCCACACAGCCTTCGTCCATCCATCGTGATTCAGCAACATTGCACAATGATTCGTGGCAATAGTTCAGGTACACAATGAATGCATGTGTAGCGAACAAACTCGTGCGACTGCGCAACACACATGGAGGGCCATTTAGTAGAGCTCACCAAAAACCAGCTTCACCAGTGAGATGTGTGCCTATCCTTCAGTTTTAATGAACTATAAGCTCTGGCAAAAGGACCCTCAATTCGATTGTTCATTCCAGAGGTTGAGGAGAATTGTTGGACCCAAATTCTTTTAAGCCATGTTTGGCATATAGATTATTTTTCTCATTAGGTTTAGTACAATCACTGCCAAAATGATACCGCCCACCCAAATTTGAGTTCTCAAATCAGAGGCGCTCACATTTTCTTGGATTCATTTTAGAAATTAACAATGTTACTTTTTTAGTGATAGACAACGTGTTTAGGGCTGGACAAAAAAGCTCGTGGCTCGTTAGCTCGCTCGGCTCGACGCCTGCTCGGCTCAACTCGCTCGGCTCGTTAGTCTAACGAGCCAGCTCGAGCTGATATTTTTGCTCGTTAGTATAACGAGCGAGTTCGAGCTGGCTCGTGAGCCGCTCGCGAGCTCAACGAGCAGAGCACAAACAGGCCAGCGTCGTCCTCACCTCTTCTGTGACAGGAGACCGCCGGCGAGAGATCGCCGGAGACGATGGAACACACGCGAACACAAAATGGACACAATTTTGGTGCTGCTAAGCGGCAGCGTTTTCTGATGATTGTACTCCAATTAAAAGGGAATTACATGCAGAGTTACATGGCCGTTGTGGCCGAAAGAACCGCGGCACGTTCGTGCTCGGTCACCGCCATCCCAATGGCCTGGGACGTGCCGCGGAAGAAGCGCTCCGTGCGCGTGATGCGCGCTACTCGCGCATGCCATCTAGCTACAAACTAGGAAAGGATAAAACCAACTACGTGCTCAGGAATTATTCAAACAATCTCCTCCTAAATTCTAGAGCACTTACACTAAGTTCTCCATGCTGATCCCGTGACGGAGCTCCTGGAACCGAACACGCCCAAGTGCTTTTGTGAGAATGTCACTCAGTTGCATCTCAGTACCGATGAACTCAACGTCAATCAGCTTCCTGTCACAGCACTCGCGGATGAAATGAAATTTAACATCGATATGCTTACTCCGGTCGTGATGCACAGGATTCTTCATCAGTGCGAGGGCGGACTTATTGTCCACCAGGAGCTTGGGCGCCTGGGCTTCTCCTCCGATGAGCTCGGCTAGCAGGCGAGCTAGCCAAACGCCCTGGCACGCAGCTCCAGCAGCCGCGATATACTCAGCTTCACAGGAAGAGAGCGCGACCACCTTCTGTTTTGCCGACTGCCAAGCAATCGGCCCTCCAGCAAGGAAGAAGATAAACCCACTGGTGCTCTTCCGATCGTTGACATCTCCCGCCAAGTCACTGTCAGAATACCCCAGAAGCATTGGTACAGATGTTCTCCTCCCTGCTGGGTGATAGTGCACACCCCAGTGCGTCGTCCCCGCAACATAGCCAAGTACACGCTTCACAGCGTCCAAGTGCTCTTGGCGCGGTGCCTCCATGAACCGGCTGAGATATTCAACTGAAAACGCCAGGTCAGGTCTAGAGTTGCACAAGTACCTGAGGCTGCGGTACTCAGTTGCGTCCACGCTTGGTGTGGTACCCTCCTTCAGCAGCTTCAGCTTCATCTCCATGGGAGTGGCACAAGGATTGCAGCCGGTCATCCCTGCCTTCTCCAGAATCTTTTCGGCGTAAGCACCTTGCCGCAGCGTGATCCCTTGATCTCCCTGGGTCACTTCTAGCCCGAGGTAGTAGGAGAGTGCACCAAGATCGCTCATGCGAAATGTGCTCTTCATCTGCACCTTGAACTTCGCCAATGTACTCGCGTCACCGCCAGTTATGATCAGATCGTCGACGTACACGCCCATGATCAGGCGTCCTTCTCCTCTTCCCCGGGTGTACACCCCATGCTCGTTGGTGCAGCGACTGAACCCGAGTGACAATAGGGATGCATCAAGCTTCTGGTTCCATGCTCGTGGGGCCTGACGCAGGCCATACAGTGATACAGCACCTTGTATAGGCGAAGCACCTTATGCTTGTTGCTGTCATCAACGAAACCAGGCGGCTGCTGGACATATACCTCCTCAAGAAGCTCCCCATTCAAGAATGCCGACTTCACGTCCATATGATGAACAGACCACCGAAAATGCGCTGCAATGGCGAGGAGCAAACGCACTGATTCAAGGCGAGCAACGGGGGCGAATACCTCTTCGAAGTCAACTTTGGGACGCTGCACATAGCCTTTTGCGACAAGACGGGCCTTGTGTTTGACAATGGCGCCGTTCTCATCACGCTTGACCTTGTACACCCACTTCAAGCCGATGGCACGGTGTCCGTGTGGGAGATCCTCCAGCTTCCAAGTGTTGTTCTCGCGGATCGATTTCATCTCCTCCTCTATTGCAGCAGCCCAGTGTGGGTCGCCGTGAGCTTCCATCAGGGACTTGGGCTCCTCTGCACTGACGGCGTGCAGTTCAGCTTGCACGACGTCGCGGTGCGCCAGTCCGGGCACAACATCTTCACCGAGAATGTTGTCCAGTGTCCGGTACCGATGCTCCTCCTCTTCGTCATCCGCATCCAGGATGTCATCCACGCTTGGTGGCGTCGCGAACTCGATCGGAGTATGTTCGGAGGCGATCGGAGTAGCTGGAGTTGGTGGCGGTGTGTGCTGCTCCGGAGGCATGGGCGTCGCAGAGCCTGAACGCGGTGTCGTTGCGGGTTGGTGCCGCACCTCGTACTCGACGGTGAATGGTTCCGTGTCGCCGTCAGCTGGCGATGGATCCCAGTCCCAGCATGCTCCTTCGTCGAACACGGCGTCGCGGGAGATGAGCACGCGCCCCGTGACAGGGTTGTAGAAGCGATACGCCTTTGAGCCTGCTTCATAGCCGATGAAGACCACCTTGTCACCGCGGTCGTCAAGCTTGGCGAGGTGAGGTCGGAGGCGCTTGACGTACGCGACGCAGCCGAACACCTTGAAGAAGTGGACGGCGGGCTTCTTCCCATATCGGGCCTGGTATGGGGTCTGCCCATTGAGGGCAGTGGTCGGCGCACGGTTGAGGAGGAACACCGCCGTGTTCACTGCTTCTCCCCAAAAGCGTCGAGGCACCCCGCGTGCCCGCAGGATGCTTCTTGCCGTCCCCACGATCATCTGGTTGCGGCGTTCCACAACACCATTCTGTTGTGGCGAGTATGGCGCCGAGAAATGGCGCCCAATCCCTTCTCCTGCACAGTATTCACCAAACTCGACTGATGTGAACTCACCACCATTGTCAGTGCGGAGCACCTTCAACTTCTTGCCTGTTTCCCGCTCGACTTGAGCCTGGAAGGTGATGATCGCTGCTGGTGCTTTCGCCTTTGTGTGCAGGAGTGTCAGCCACATGAATCTGCTCATGTCGTCGACCAAGAGCAGGAAGTAGTTGTTCCCGGCCGGAGTCGATGGCGAGATCGACCCACAGAGATCTCCATGCACCAGCTCGAGCTCCTCCTAAGCTCTGTACATTGCACTCTGTGGGACCGGCGTGCGCTTCTGCTTTGCCAGAGTGCAGTCCTCACACACCTGCTCGACGTGGTTGATCACGGGTAGCCTCCTCACAAGATCTTCGCGCCCCAGCTTACGCAGCGACTGGAAGTTGATGTGCCCGTACCGCTCGTGCCAGCGCCAGGCGAAGTCCCCGACACGAGCAGTCAGGCACACCGGGGCGGCGATGTTCATGTCGAGGTAGTAGAGCCGGCTCGGTGAGCGCCGGACCTTGGCGAGGAGCTGGCGTCGCAGATCATAGAGACGCAGAACGCCGAACTCGATGTCGACCTTGAACCCGTCCTTGTCCATCTGGCCAATGCTGACGATGTTCGTGGTAAGGCGAGGGATGTAGTAGACCCCGTCGAGTCGACGGTGTTCGCCGGACTTGCAGGCGAAGAGAACAGCCCCCCTTTCCTTCAATCGCGACCACTGATCCGTCACCGAACTTGACGGTCCCAGTGATCCCAGAGTTCAGCTCGGCGAAGACGTCGCATGACCCCGTCATGTGGTTTGTCATGCCGGTGTCAAGCACCCAGCGCTTCGATCCCACTGCTTCCTTCTCTTCCTCGCCGTTGAGGTGGAGGAGGACCTTGCGTTCCTCGAGGTGGATGCGGGTCTATGGGACGACCGCGGGCGGTGCTGGATGTGAAGGAACAAAGGAGATGGCCGGCGTGATTACCTCGTGGTCCGCCGCAATGTACATGAGTGCTCCCTCCTCTTCTTCTGCTTGGGCGACGTGGGCCGCGTCCTTCTTCTTCCCACGGCAATCCTTGGTCCAATGACCAGTTCTTCCGCAGTTCTTGCACCGTTCACCGGGAGGAGGTTTCCCGGTCCCGGTGTTCTGGCCGTCACGCGATGTCGGATTTATGAGCCCGGCAGTCCACACAGGGTAGCCTACGTGGTTGATTTGTTGAGGGACAGATCGAGGATCAGAAGCCGATGGTAACACAAGACGCAAGGATTGAACAGGTTCGGGCCGTCAGGATGACGTAATACCCTACGTCCTGTGTTGGGTGTATGGATTGCTGTGTATGAAGTTCCTGAAGGATCTCCGTAGTTGGGTTCTGTCCTAGGTTTCGTATCGTGTTCTGGAGGGGGGTCTCAAGGCACCTTATATAGTCCGGCTGCCTTGAGTTACAAGTCGGCTAGAGATCATAACCTACCTGAAATACAAGGATTCGATTCTATAACGATTACAGATATCTTTCCCTAGAATTCTGGCTAGTTTATCTTGATCTTCGAGCTTCTTGCGGGATACGCCGTCTTGTTCCTTGCTGCTTGCGCCGTCACGCCCATCCGGTTCGTCCGACTGGTGGGCCTCCCAAGTGGTGGGCCACCCAGTCTGATAAACCGGCCCGATAGCACTCGGATTGGGCCGCCCTTGCTGGTTGGGCCAATCCGCCTTCTGGGTACCCCTGGGGGTCTACCCCCGACAAGCCCCTGAGTAGTACGTGGTTGAGCGACAAGTCGGCGAGGTCGTGCCATCTGATGAGCTTCGAGCTTGCTGCAGTTGGAAGCAAAACCGTGTGATACTGGAGAGAAAAGAGAGCCGTCTACAACGGATGCGCCGCGAGGTGCGTCCGTTGGCCGTAGCCCCCGAGCCTTGAAGCGATTCCGAAGGAATCGGTCCAAGGGTTTGTAGCCTTGTTCTGAGGTCGCCAGACAATCAACGGATGCGCCGTGAGGTGCGTCCGTTGGCCGTAGCCCCCGAGCCTTAAGGCGATTCCGTAGGAATCGGCTCAAGGCTTTATCGAGGAGCCTCTGGCTGAATCATCCGGCGTTAATTTCGGCGTCCAGCCCCCGAGCGTGAGGTCCGGCGGAGTCGCGCGAGACACGCCGAGTAGTCGTCCCGGCGTCCAGCCCCCGAGCGTGAGGGCCGAGCACGCCGAGTGGTCGTCCCGGCGCCAGCCCCCGAGCGTGAGGGCTGAGCACGCCGAGTGGTCGTCCCGGCGCCAGCCCCCGAGCGTGAGGGCTGAGCACGCCGAGTGGTCGTCCCGGCGCCAGCCCCCGAGCGTGAGGGCTGAGCACGCCGAGTGGTCGTCCCGGCGCCAGCCCCCGAGCGTGAGGGCCGGAGCACGCCGAGTAGTCGTCCCGGCGCCAGCCCCCGAGCGTGAGGGCCGAGTCGAGCCGTCCGAGGCACGCCGAGTAGTCGCCCCGGCGCCCAGCCCCCGAGCGCGAGGGCCGAGTCGAGCCGTCCGAGGCACGCCGAGTAGTCGCCCCGGCGCCCAGCCCCCGAGCGCGAGGGCCAGCGGAGTCCTGCGAGACACGCCGAGTAGTCGTCGCGGCGCCCAGCCCCCGAGCGCGAGGGCCGAGTCGAGCCGTCCGAGGCACGCCGAGTAGTCTTCGTCTTCCTCGTCATGCGGTAGCGCCAGCCCAGTACTCAAAAGCACTTAGCTAGCGATCCTTGTGGAGTGTAGCGCCAGCCCGAGTGCTGCAAAGCACTCGGCTAGCGACCGTCGTGGAGTGTAGTACCAGCCCGAGTTCTGACTGACTCGAGTACTCAGCTGGCGGCGATGCCGGAGTGGTCCAGCCCCCGAGCGTAATAGGCAAGCTCGTGACCCAAACCTATGCCCTGCAATGAAGATATGAAGGATAGGTAGTATATGGTGTAGCAAATACTAATTCTGGAGAAAAACATTCGGCGTTGTATGTAATAGAATTTCTACTTCCAACTCTTTAAGTCTATTAATTTCCTCGGGTAGTTAGCCTGTTACGTTTATGCACCTGATCCCCGATAGCCGTAGTCCATAGCGCAGGGAGCTGGGCCGCATGCACGCGTAGTAACGTAGGCGTACGGAAGAGTCGAGGCTTCACGGATTAAGGCGTGTGCTTCTCAAGTACTTTAGCGACTCGTACAAGAGTGGAAAAAGAAATAAACGATGGGGAAAAATGCAATATGCGTCCGTTGGCCGTCCCGACTGTGTAGCGCTCGGGCTGTATAAGCAGTCGAGAACAGACCAAAGGTAGGCGGCGATGATTATGAAGAAATATGGCGAAGTATGGAGATATGCGGTGACCGAGAAATATCGTAAAAAGTATTTAAACATGACTTAGCTTGATTCGTAATCGAGACGTCAGAGAATCATCTTGTCGTCCTTGTGCCCGAGCGAGCAGCCGCGGGTGAACTGTTGTAGACGAGGCCCATGTCGAGGTCAAGGAAGCCGAGGTGGTCGGCGGCGATGGGCGGTGCGGGCCGCAGAGGCTGCGGTACGTAAAGTTGTAATCGCGCCCGTCTGGTCGAGGTTGGCTCCAAGCACACCGGGTGTGCACGTGCTTCGAGCTGCAAGCGCTCGGCAAGTCTCTTCCTTATCACGTTGCTCCTCGTGGATTAATTCTGTTGACCGCATGCAGAGACGGATGGAGTCCTGATCTGATCTGTTGCTTGCCGAGCTCTCGTGATCGTGCTTTGGAAACAAATACGGAAGAGGCAGTACGTGTTAGTCAGCGGCTATCATCAGTAGTAGATCGCAATAGATTAAAATAAGAAAAGGAACACAATTCGATTCCCTGCTCGCCGACGCATGCAGTACGTGCTACTTGATCCAGCTTGCATGCATATTTACGCCATGATAATTGGATCTCGGTGGTTATCTCCCTTGCGCATATGATGGCCACTGGGGTCCCATGGAGCGATCTCTTGTGTCGAAACACGCCGAGTAGTCGTCCCGGCGCCAGCCCCCGAGCGTGAGGACTCGGTGGGCAAGCGCGGCGAGTAGTCGTCCCGGCGCCAGCCCCCGAGCATGAGGACTCGGCGGGCAAGCGCGGCGAGTAGTCGTCCCGGCGCCAGCCCTCGAGCGTGAGGGCCGAGGCGCGCCGAGTAGTCGTCCCGGCGCCAGCCCCCGAGCGTGAGGACTCGGCGGGCAAGCGCGGCGAGTAGTCGTCCCGGCGCCAACCCCCGAGCGTGAGGGCTGAGGCACGCCGAGTAATCGTCCATACCCTGCAGTGAAAACACAGTGCGACGGCAGTATATGATGCAATAAAATGCAAATCCGAGAAGAAAAGTATTCGGCAATGCATGAAAACGATTCCTGCTTCCAGCTTTTTAAGTCTATTAATTTCTCCGGGTAGTTAGCCTGTTACGTTTATGCACCTGATCCCCGATAGCCATAGTCCGTAGCGCAGGGAGCTGGGCCGCATGCACGCGTAGGAGCGTAGGCGTACGGAGGAGTCGAGGCTTCACGGATTAAGGCGCGTGCTCCCCGAGTACTTTAGCGACTTGTATAAAAGCCTACGGAGTTGCAGTCTGGACAGACCAGGCTGTATAAGCAGTCGGAGAGTGACCGAGGTGATCGGCGAAAGTCACGGAGACATTGAAGAGCCGAGGCGTACAAAGATAGATAGAAGCTGCAAAATATTTAATTGAAAATAAACTTAGCTTGATTTGTGCCGAATCGAAAAAGTCGACGAATCGGCGTCTTATCCGAGTGGACAAGATTGTTGTCGAAGTTGGCCAGTCGGCAGATGATTGCTTGGGACGTCCGACTAGTACTCGGGTTCGAATCCATGCATGCATCACGGCAACAATCTGAAGTCATGCTCATGGGCACATCATGATGCATGCGGACATCACATGCATGAATCCTGACGCATCTAGGAAGCGACGCCACATAAAGCTCTCCCCGCGCATGCGTGTTGCCCGGGGTTGGTCATGCATACACGCAAGAGAGAGAGATTGATTAGTATAATCCTTGTGTTTGAGAAAAGTGGCACGTAGTAGATCGGATCGGTTATACACAAAATAAATAATAGATCGATTCTTCCCTATTGGTTTGCTGCATGCGGAGATAGATGTGCCGCCGCCGCCGCCGGGCCGACGAGTTCGGCGTGGAGATCAGGAACAGCTCGTGCCGGTGCATCTGGTAGCCGGCGCCACCGGCGCACGTGCGCTCGCTGACGCGAAGGGCATGCAGCCTGTCCTTGCGTCCGCTTGGTGCTGTTGGAGGCCGGCGTACGTGGATCTTCTTCTGCTGCAGGATCACTGAGCCGCCGTGTGACGCATGCTTCGAGTACTCGATCACGCCGCGTTGCAGGGGCAACCATGAATCGGAGGGTCGACGTCGGATCGCCAAGTTCGTCGGTGTTGACGAGAAACTTGTAGATTGATTTTGCCATCGAGCTTGTAGATTGATCTCATCGATCCTCCCCTACCTGGCGCGCCAACTGTCGGATTTATGAGCCCGGCAGTCCACACAGGGTAGCCTACGTGGTTGATTTGTTGAGGGACAGATCGAGGATCAGAAGTCGATGGTAACACAAGACGCAAGGATTGAACAGGTTCGGGCCGTCAGGATGACGTAATACCCTACGTCCTGTGTTGGGTGTATGGATTGCTATGTATGAAGTTCCTGAAGGATCTCCGTAGTTGGGTTCTGTCCTAGGTTTCGTATCGTGTTCTGGAGGGGGGTCTCAAGGCACCTTATATAGTCCGGCTGCCTTGAGTTACAAGTCGGCTAGAGATCATAACCTACCCGAAATACAAGGATTCGATCCTATAACGATTACAGATATCTTTCCCTAGAATTCCGGCTAGTTTATCTTGATCTTCGAGCTTCTTGCGGGATACGCCGTCTTGTTCCTTGCTGCGTGCGCCGTCACGCCCATCCGGTTCGTCCGACTGGTGGGCCTCCCGAGTGGTGGGCCACCCAGTCTGATAAACCGGCCCAATAGCACTCGGATTGGGCCGCCCCTTGCTGGTTGGGCCAATCCGCCTTCTGGGTACCCCTGGGGGTCTACCCCCGACACGCGATGAGGAGGATGCGCCGCCACGTCCGCGTCCGCGCCCACTGCGCTTTCCGTGGTTGCTGGGAGCCGCGCTCCCGCTGGAGTTCTCCTGCTCGCGGTGAGCGTTGCGCCGCGACTCCCAGTCTTCCTCGCACAGCATCAGGCGCCCCATGGCGTCCGTGATCTGCCTTGGTTTGGCGCGCTCCTCGAAGACGCGCAGACGCCCGATCACCTCCTCGACCGTGGTTTTGTTCAGGTTGAGGAACATCTCGAGGGAGACGGCTGCCTGGTTCAGCTTGTCAGGGACCACCTGTAGCAGTTTCTTCACTACCTCAGCGTCGGTGATGTTGTCGCCGAGGGAGCGGAGGTTGTTGCCGAGCGTGGTGATGCGGATGCCGAACTCGTCGACTGTTTCCCCTTCCTTGAAGGAGATGTTGTTGAACTCCCGGCGAAGCTGCTGCGCGCTGGCGTCGCGCGCGCGCTTGTCGCCGATCCGCATGTTCTTGACCGCGTCCCACGCCTCCTTCACCGTATCCTTGGCGGCGAGCGTGCTCCAGAGCTCGGACGGGACCGAGCGCAGGAGGCCAGCTAGCGCCTGCCGATCGTCGTGATCGTCAACGTCATCGTGCTCCTCACTGACACCATCGCAGACTAGTTCACCTTCATGACCAACGCCCATTCCGCATAGTTGGTGCGGGTGAGCATCGGCCACGCGACGTTGGCGGCGACCTCTCGATGACTCGCTCGATGACGCGCGGCCCGGCGTCCCGGGTGCGCGAACGGCGTGAGTGGGATCGGCCGCGGCGTCGCGGCGGGGGCGATGGAGGCGGGCTCTTCTTCTTCCTGCCGGAGTGATCACCCGGGTGCGCCTTCTTCGACGGCGACTAAGACATGTTGACGGCGAACCAGGCTCTGATGCCAGTTGACAGGAGACCGCCGGCGAGAGATCGCCGGAGACGATGGAACACATGCTAACACAAAATGGACACAGTTTTGGTGCTGCTAAGTGGCAGCGTTTTCTGATGATTGTACTCCAATTAAAAGGGAATTACATGCAGAGTTACATGGTCGTTGTGGCCGAAAGAACCGCGGCACGTTCGTGCTCGGTCACCGCCATCCCAATGGCCTGGGACGTGCCGCAGAAGAAGCGCTCCGTGCGCGTGATGCGCGCTACTCGCGCATGCCATCTAGCTACAAACTAGGAAAGGATAAAACCAACTACGTGCTCAGGAATTATTCAAACATTCTGCAGTGTCCCAGTGTGGCCCAAGACTTAGTGGCCCAGCCCAATTCCACAGGCCGCAAACCTTATCTTCTTCGATCGGCTGCGTCGGCGTCATGTCGTCGCTTACTTCCCTTCTCACGCCGCAGGCCACACACAGCGAGTCAGCGACGGAGCCGGCGCACCCGTCCTTTCTCCTACCCTTCCCTGCTCTCCGTAGCCAGTAGTAAATCAGCTCTTTCCGTTGGTCGCTTGCTGCCCGATTATTTCATTATTTGGATCTCATAGGATGAGGCGGCCATGGCTGGCGGCATCGTGGTCATCCTGCTGTCTTGCTTGCTGGATCAGGAGCATTGCGGCCATGCTCGCAGGGTCTGTGCCCATGGGTGCAGGCATGAAGCACCAAGAGCTCCTCCTCCACCGTGAATTTGACTCTACATGCATCTTGGTTTTTATCGGATTTGTTGTTTTCTTTGTTCATTCATCCGTTGCGAGATCCAATTTCTTTTGGCTGCTGCTAATTGTTCTGGCCGAAAATTTCTTTTGGTTGCTGCTATTTGCGTTGCGCTGGATTCATTCTCCACCCTGCTGGCGTTTGGCATCGCTTCGCCGCTTGCAATTGCAACCACACAGCTTGGACTACTGACTTCACTCGGTGGTCGGCGCGGCTCGTATAGTCCTCAGCTCGCGAGCCAAAACGAGCTGGTTCGAGCTTCTACCGAGCCGAGCCGAACCACATTTTCTGCTCGTTTAGATAACGAGCCGAGCCGAGCCGAACCGAGCCAGCTCGATATCCACCTCTGAACGTGTTCATCAACAGTAAAGTGGACGTAGTTAGTTGTTCCCTGCGTGTTGCAAGTTCAATCTATGATTAGTTCAACTAATTCAATTAGCTAGTGGATCCAAACAATCTCAAATTAACCAGCTTCTCTTTAGTTAGATGAAAAGTTTTAGCCATTAACTAGCTAAATTTTAGTGGGGGTATATCCAAACAGAGTTTTGATTGAACTTTTTTTTTCTGTTTCACACAAATACTACCTCCGGTTTTATTTATTTGTCGTTTCCGACAGCTAAGTTAGTGTTAATTAGCCTATGCTTTTCACTGTTGACGTCAAATAAATAAAAACCGAGGTAGTAGAATAAATAGCCAATTGTAAGGAAAAGAAAGCGTATAAATCCACCGCGGATTAAAACGCTGATGATTTTTTTAGACCCATGGGCTCAACTAGTTTAGGCTAAGGCCCATGATATCCAGCAACGTTGTGTCCAAGTCCAACCCAATTTATCCACCGACTTGGTAAGGTAATTTCGCAGATTCTTGCTGCGATTGCTTTCTGCCACAAATTACAATTGGGCCAGTCGGGTTGGTCCCACAAAGGCCGAAGCGGGTCACGCGCATATCGACATCGAGCGAGCTGCGAGCCGCGAGGGCACACGCGGTTCAGGCGTTCTGCGAGTCAAACCGCAAGGGCGAACTCCGTACGGAACCCTAGCAGCCATGGGGAAGGCGGAGGCGAGAACCAGGGGACGCGGCGGCGGCGGCAGCGGTGGCGGCGGTGTTGGCAACCCGGGGTATGCACTCCTGGGCCCCTTCTCTCCTCTCGAGTTTATGGGATAGATCTCGGTTTAGTTGTCTGATTGGTTGCGTTTCGGTTTCCAGGAAAATTTTCGTCGGGGGCTTGCCGCGGGACACCACGGACGGTAGGTTGATGCACCCCCTTTTTGCGCTTTTGTTGTGCGATGCTTGTAGATCCGTGAGGCGATCGCGATTCAGCTATACAATTTTGGGGTTTTTTTTTGTCGGTGCGAGTGCGAGAAAGCGATATGCTTGGCGGGTATTCAGTTGGTACCCGGATGTGTGGTGCTTTCCACTGCAGTGCTGCAACGATACCTTGCCTTGCTTATTTATTAAGCTATATAGTGTGAAAAATTCGAGTTATTCTCTGTGTTTAGTATGTATTGTAAGCTGTGTTGTGACTTCTGACCAATGCGAGTTATATGCAATGCACCTGCACAGCAAGAATTTTGAGGCTTCTCTACTGAGATAGCTAATATGTTTCAGTTGCAACCGACCGTGTTAGCCATATCTGCATCTATGCTTGATGAAGATCTTGTGTGGGTGTATACCATTACCGATGAATGTAACATGAATGCCTAATTCTATGAATTGGTTACATCCAATGAAAATATCTGTTGATTTGTAAGAAGAAAAGTGTTTATCTAAACTTTATAAATTATTCTGCCCATTATTGCTGTAATCAGTGAGATGTCGGTTTTACTTAATGAGATAGAAGGTTATGGGTGAACCATGGGGAATAGTTTTTTTATAGACTAGGGCATGATGTAGCTCTGCAAATGTATCAATATCTTTCCATTTGTGACTGTTTCCTTTTTACTTATCATTGTTCGCCAAACGCCAAGCTGATATGCTATGCATCACGGATACGGATACGCGTATCAGTATCCGACCGATACGGATACGCGGATACGTTAGTTTTTCCAAAAATACAATGGTGTAGAGTGTATCGATGTATATCGGGGTAGCATAGCTGATATGTGAACACCAGTCACCATTGAATTTAAGGATTAGTAGATTCTCAGGTTCAGTATACGTTTTGGAAAAGTAGTACTCATAGAGGGTCGATGGTGACCCTTAGTTGCACCAAATCGCATCCCTACTCAGATTACATCTGTTTTTATTTTACTGATTTTGTGCTGCTGTTTCCTGTTGTAGCTACATTTGTGAGGCATTTTGGCCAGTATGGAGAAATAGTTGATTCAGTAATAATGAAGGATAGGCACACATCTCAGCCACGGGGTTTTGGTTTCATTACATACTCCAACCCTGCTGTTGTTGATACAGTGATAGAGGAGAGTCATGTCATCAACGGAAAGCAAGTAAGTTTTGTTTCCAGTAATTCAGTGTTGCCATTTAGGAGCTGTATTGCTCTACTTTTATAAATTCTTCATTTCAGTTTTGACCTGTCATTGACTGCACTCTGTATACATTCAGGTCTTTTGTGTGACAATTACAAAATATGGATATAAAGTCAATTGTTTTAGCTTACTATGTTAAAATATGAATTTACACCTTGTGATTTAAGCGCTTAGGTTTTTATTTTTCATGTTCATCAGGATTTCTCACTCTTAAGTGCATTTGTGTTTATCTAGTTGTGAATGCATTTAAGCAAACATGACTGTTGCTACTGTGACTATGTTTATCTGTATTCCTTTGTTAGTTCAAGCAATTGGCATGCTGGATTTGCAAATTAACGGTGTTTCTGATTCAATTTTTTTTATCAGTTTTACTGGTTTGTTAATTTGCTCATGTTACTTAATGGAGTTGTAACAAATGTTATTTACCACTTGTCAATTTTCTATCTGATGCTTCATATGTGGACCAT
This sequence comes from Alloteropsis semialata, assembly GCA_004135705.1. Taxonomy (NCBI): domain Eukaryota; kingdom Viridiplantae; phylum Streptophyta; class Magnoliopsida; order Poales; family Poaceae; genus Alloteropsis; species Alloteropsis semialata. The sequence goes on from CM014275.1 coordinate 10,180,538, forward strand.
ACCTCATCCACACCATACCAAAAGGTGTTCGCAGATGACAGTTACTTAGTAGTACTGCCTTTCGTTTACTCCAGGTTGAGATCAAAAGAACCATACCAAAAGGTGCAATTCAGTCTAGCTCTAAGGATTTCAAGACTAAAAAGATATTTGTTGGTGGGCTTCCATCAGCACTAACAGAAGGTAATATCAGTATGGCATATGAATCATATGATAGTCAGCTTCGTTTTACATCGATTTTGCCTAATGGTTGGTTCTTCCATATTTCCTTGGTCAGACGAATTCAAGAATTTCTTTGCAAGTTATGGGACTGTGGTAGACCACCAGATTATGTTCGATCGTGAAACAAAACGCTCTAGAGGCTTTGGATTTATAGTTTTTGCTTCTGAGCAAGTTGTAGATGATTTGTTAGCAAATGGAAATATGATCGATCTTGCTGGTTCAAAGGTGAGTCTGCAGTTCATTAAAGAAATGCCACGAATAGTTACCCCCTCTACTGTGTACTTTTGGTGTAATGACAACAAAAAGAAAATGCACTCTTCTATTCAAGTTAACAACTTTTTTGGAACACGATGCTTAATTGATAGAAAGGCCCCATAGGTTATTTGACAGGGCTTAGGTCACTTGCTTTGTTTGTAGGTGGAGATCAAGAAAGCGGAACCAAAGAAATCCTCGAATCCACCTCCATCAGGGCATGGTAGAAGTTCTAGATCTTCCTATGATAGTGGCTCTAGGGACCACCCTTCTGCTGATAGCTATGGTGGATTGGCCAATTCTTATGGCAGTTACAGGGGTGGTGGATTTGATCCTTATAGGAGCGATGCAGGTTTTGGCGGTGGTAGGCATGGCAGCTATGGTGGGATGGGTGAATTTGGTGTTGGGTATGGCCGTTACTATGCAGGATTAGGGGCCTATGGAGCTGCGCCTTCGTTTGGTTACCCCAGTCGCTTTGGGTTATATGGAGGAGGTTTTGGTGGAGCTTATGCTGGTGGGGACTTGAGTGGCTATAGACGCAGTGGTGCTGATGAGAGCTTTGGCGCCCCTGGTAATTCTGGTTTTGGTGGTCATGCTGGTGAGAGCTTTGGTGGCCCTGGTGGTTCTGGCTTTGGTGGTGCCACCTATGGTGGGGCATATGATCCTGCGCTAGGTGGTTATGGATCTGCTAGCACACCTGACGGGAATAAGGGGAGCTTTACTGGTGGATTTGGACGATATCACCCATATGGATGAGAAGAAGAGCAATTGAATGGTTACCCATCTCAATCTTCTCTGGATATCCGCTCCACGCAGTTAGAGGGTACCCACTACCCAGCATTGCTAGAAAGATGCAGCTATCACGAAGCTTGGAGCCCCTGCCTAATGTCATGTTCATGTTTTCTAGGTGCCTGAACTTCAACTTTTATCTGATATCCTGTAGTGATTCAGTAGATGTCTTATTGACGGTTTTGTTTGGCATTATATAGAATTCTGGTATTGTGGTAGTTTAAGATACTGTGTACATTGGGGGAGCAGATTAGCAACCGTCTAAATCGTTGGGAGGGACAGTCTCCATCACTTGGCATCCTTCGATTTATCCCAGAAGAGCAATGTCTGTGATGCTATTAGTGTTCTTTTTGTCTTTTATCTGTGCTGACTAGTAATTGATTCCCAAGTGCTATAAGAAACTGAATTTTACTCCTTCCACTATCGAATATACGACGTTGAGGTAATTAGTTCATTTTTTAACAAATCGGCTTGTCATAAACGTATGTACTCCGTATTTCAGAAAGGGATTACATCATGTGTATTTCAGAAAGGGAGTACATCATGTGACCTGTACAATGAGGTATTTCTTTCGAGGGAGGGACAGTTCTTTAGATCAGTACTCCGTACCTTCCATCCATTGTCTAACCGACAAGTGAAGTGAAAGCTCCGTATTGTCATTGAAAGTGAGGCGCAAACCTAGTGTTCGTTTAGTCATGTTTGCTTCGTGCGAGTTGGATATGCAAATTTTGAAGCAGGCTAGGAATGAATATGGACTCAGATTACAAGTCCATCTACCTCAGTGGCTTTCATTAAATTGAGCTCGTTCGTGATTTCTGTAATGTTCCAGCAAAATTTCACAGCATAGTTTAACGATCCATACTTATAATGATACTTTATCAGAGACGGTGGTGCGACAACATGAGAAAGGAAAGGCAGCAACTCCAAAAGAACGTGTATTCTGACCCCTAAAATCTTTTTTGGGGAGAAAATTGAAAAAAAACAGAGTCCAACAGATCGCTCAAACCTTCCCCAACATTTTCGCGACGCGAATACCCGATGCCTCGACGCGCATATTTTCGCAGGTTCCGCTGCCCCCAATCACCCCCGGATCCTCCGTTCTCATGCTAGGCATCTATTCTCACACTTTATTTGCGCTTTATTTCTAAGTGAGGGGGAGGTGGCCAGGTGGGGCAACCCAACTAATGGGCCCAATTACGATGACATGACCTGTTTTTAAATATTGGGAGATAGTTTTTTTGGGGATAGTTATTAGCGTTCTGTTATGGGTTGATATGTTTTGAGGGAAAATAAGGGTACCATGTAAAATTAAAATTTTCTTGTGGTATTTACAAAAGGGGGTCATTTTGACCAAAGATAACTTGGTTAAAAGAAAGTGGAAGGGGAACAAACATTGTTGCTTCTGCAGCTGTGATGAGGATATACAACACCTATTTTTTGAGTGCCATTTAGCTAGGTCTATTTGGAATGTAATATCTATCTCCTTTAATGTAAGAACTCCGTCTAGCTTTGCTGATTTATTCGGCCCTTGGATTAGGAACTGGACCAAAAAAAGTAGAAGACAAGTTTGTGTGGGGATATCAGCTATGTGTTGGGTGATTTGGCTAAGCCGAAATGAAGTGGTATTCAAGAAAACACTTCCCAATTCCTTTTTGCAGGTAATCTTCAGGGGGACCTACTGGACAAGAACGTGGGCAAGACTCTCTAAAGAAGAAGAAATGAACAACTTGAAGCAAAGCTGCAGCAAGTTGGAGGTTACCGTCATGGAGATCTTCAATAATTTCGGATGGAAGAATAGAAATAGGCTGCAGGCTTAATTCCTGGAGTCTGACATGTCGTCAAAAACTTTTTCTGGTGCTGGACCTTGGAGTCTGTTTAGAGTCTCGGTTGGAGTCTGGTTAGAGTTTTGCCTCAGATGCAATGAGTCTGGAACAGCCTATGAGCTGTGTGTATCGAATTCTTGGCTATAAGCGCTCTCATGGAGTGGCGGAGGCCGGTTTTTCCATTTTCTAAAAAAAATGTTTTGAGGGAAAAAAAAACTTTTGGAATAGCCCCCAATACATCGTTTTGGGGAAGAACTTTTTAGCAAATTGGGAGTTGCTCTTAGCCTCACAAATTAGCTTTGCTTAAGATTGTTTTTACAGTTGCTTCTGGAGTAGTAGAACAAATAGTAACTGCATTAGCAAACGGCACATTTGAGCATGTCTTCGCATGCCTTGTTCCTTTTTCCTTCTAATCTTTTCTGACTGTGCTGTGATTAGCTATACTAAGAAGAATACTACTGCTACACCGGCAGCAACCATCCAAGAGTTGCCTGGTGGCTAGTGAACGGGGCAGCCCGGGGCACGGACTCCCGGCGCCGTGGGGCACCTCGCGAGCGCGCAGTGGTCGTCGACCTGCAGGCCCCACCAGTCGACGCCGTTGACGCCTCTGGACTGGAGCACGGCGTAGGACACGATGCCCATGAAGGCGACGCCGGCGTCGAGGCCGGCGGAGAGCACGTAGTTGTGGCGCGCCCACCAGCCCTTGTAGCGGCGGTACACGACGTGGTTGAAGGCGAGCCCCACGGCGCCCCACATGAGGTAGTTCACGGACCTCGCCGGCGGCATCATCCCCGTGGCGCTCAGCAGCACGGGCATGTTGACGAGGCGGAGCCACGGCGCCCACGCCGGCACCGCCCGCGCCGCCGCCCAGAACGGCACCGGCGCCAGCGCCCCCGCCAGGAAGAAGTAGTTCATCTTGGCGTAGATCCCCAGCCGGCCGAACATCCGCATCGGCCCCACCACGCCCCAGATGATGGACGCGTTGAAGAAGACGTCGTCGCCGGGGCACGTCCAGGGGCTCCCCTCCGGCAGCCTCGACGGGTCGCAGATGCCCGCCACGCTCTCCAGCAGCCACCACGACGTGCCGAAGTACACCGACGACGCCAGCACCGTCCCCACCAGCTGCGTGTTCGATCCAATGTCACGAGATTTTCTCACGGATTTCTTACTTTTACCGAACAGAGATGGAATTGAATTGAATTGGATGGTTTCAATTCACCTGGACGATGAACATGGAGCGCGGCGGGATCTTCATGTAGTGGCCCAGCTTGAAGTCCTGCAGGAACATGATGGCCTGGGACATGCTGATGTAGCCGTACGTCTTGAACGCCACGTTGGCGAGCGGCCGCCCCGGGTAGAGGTAGCCGATGATCAGCTCGGTCACCACGTTCAGCCCTGGTTGCTGCTCGAGAGATCGATAGCATTAGCTTGTCACACCACACGGAGGAGGGCACGGATTCATCTGAGGTAAAAATGAAACTGTAAAAAAGGATGGCAGAGGTTTAATTTGTGCCTGATTCGTGGTGGCGGTGATGATGCCGATGGGGAGCGTGAAGAAGAAGGCGAGGCCTGCGGCGAGGAGCACGCCCCAGTAGGGGAGCTGCAGCTGGCGGCCGAAGCCCTCGCAGGTGAACACGGAGAGGCCGAGCACCAGCACCAGCACCACCTGGAACCACCACTGCGGCACGGCGGCGTAGTTCTTCCTCATCAGCCTGGCGTGCACGTCGCCGGCGGCCTGCGCGCGCACCGTCGCCTTCGTCTGCTCCCATATCGACCTCCCGTGGTAGAGGGCGACGTGGGACAGGGTGGCGGCGAGCGTCGCGAAGCTGAGGCCGTAGGTGAAGGAGAAGAAGATGCTAAGGTTGATCTGGCCGGCGCCGTCGTAGCCGGCCTGGCTGAACTGGAACGTGCTCGGGTCGAGCACCTTGTTCACGTCGTACCGGCTGCCGTTGGCCATGAACACGTGGGAGGAGATGATGGGGAAGCGCTTGGCGCCGTACGCGTCGGTCCAGTAGGCGATGGGCACGATCACGTAGACGATGAGGAAGAAGCCGGCCATGATGTTCATGATGGCGAACGCCGGCGTCGACAGCGGCGTGCCCAGGAACCCGGCGACGGTGGCCCAGTCCAGGCCGAAGGACCCCACGCCCAGGCCGTACACGCCGGACCCGATCTGCTGCGCCGTGACGGAGTTCTTCCATACCAGGCACACCAGGGAGATGGTGGAGATGGTCGGGAACAGGTAGTTGGGCACAATGTAGTAGGCGAAGCTCGTGATCAGCACGGTGAGGAAGAACTGCAGCCTCGTCGTCCCTCCCTTGGGCCTCTTCTCCTTCTCGTGCAGAGCTCTGAAAAATGAACAGTCAAATTCAGAAGCCTTTTCTGAACAATTAACTGAACCACTCTTTCATTGCAGCTCAAGAACAGGTTGGTGATCACTGAACAGAGAAACGATTGGATTTGAGAAGAGGATGTGGTGGAGACTGGAGACCTGAAGAGGGAGACCTGCACGAGGTTTGCAGGCCACCACATGTAGGGGGAGTCCACAAGGAACTTTCTGAAGAGGCCAGCCCAACCATACCCCATCAACTGAAAATAAGCATTAATTGTTCATCAACTCAAGGCAGTGTCAGAAGAAAGACGAACTGAAAATTACCATCGCTTGGATGTTCAGTCTGGCTACGCTACCTGGGTGGTTTGAGTGAGCAACATGGCGGCGAGCGGATGGATCTCCCGGTGGTAGAACGCCTTCACGATGGTGATGATGCCGACGGCGTACACCGAGTTGGAGCCGGTATTGGCGAAGATGGTGATCAGGACATGCTCCTTGAGGTTGAAGGGCCCCGGGTTCAGCGAGAAGGACCACTTGGTGCCCCTGATTCTGACGGCCTTCTTGGGGAGGCAGGCGGCCATCAGCTTGCCGAGCGGCAGCACGACGATCTGCACCGAGAGGGAGGAGATGTAGAGCGGGTTCTGCCGGTAGCCGAAGAACTGGTTGGAGAAGGCCAGCAGCGTGCAGGAGATGAGCCCCAGGAACCATGTCCTGAACGTCAGCGCCGGCAATGCCGGGTTGTCGGTGATGGGCACGGTGAGCCGGACCTCCTCGATTGGGCAGTCGTCTACCTCCTCTCCAGAATCTGAACAATAAGCATTTGCTCAACTTTCAGTGACAAAAAGAAGACGAAATTATCTTGCAGGCTTCAGGTTGCTGAGCATTCCTGCTCTGGATGCATGAAGAGCTCGTCAGATTTCTGTCAAGAACAAGGCAAGAAAAGCCTCACCTGTTCTTCCACCATTGGTGCCTGGCCTGGTATCCCGGCCATCCAAGTGGCTGAGCTCGACTTGCTGAGGCTCCATTCTGACACTCCTCGCCAACCTTCCACCTAAGATTTGGGGTCTTATATGAAAATTTTTCTGTGGATGGGGCACCTCACAACAAGATGGGCAGGCCAATTAGGGACCGTGTTGGTAGCTAGTAGCTCCTGCCAATTGACAAACAGATAGGTTAAGGGTCGTCTTCATCCGCTCATATGTTTGCAAGTAAATGTGAGTGATGCTCAAAGGGATATATGATTACCTAACTGAGGCCCTGTTTGGAACACAGGAATTTCGTAGGAATCGTGCAGGAATTTCATAGGAAACAGTTTAATTTCACAGGGAAAACGCAGGAACAGGGAAAAAATCCCGCATTCCAAACAGGGCCTCTTCCTCTTCTGCAGCTCCATGGTCCCCTTCCCCTTGCATTGTCTGCGTCTATTTACAGAGGCAGTTCAGAGCTGTGAAGGGACAGCTAGACTATTCATGATGCCATGAAGATCGTCGGTATTGACAAAAAGCCACTGGGGTCTGGGGTAGTGTCTACTCTATATTACAGTAGCACATCCTTTTAAAAAAGAGGAACTTTTAGCAAGTAGTGCTTTGTTTAATTACAGAGGTTAATTATGCAGGGAACTGTTTCAAGTCTGAAAATGATTGGATAAAGTGTATGGAAACCAGATATGTGAAAGGTGATGAATAAATCAGGCACTGTGTTTGATTGGCAATGCTTTCTCGGAGCATGCGTTTTATGTTTGGTTCTGCCATGCCTATAGATAATTTCATTGTCAGGCACGGCTCGGGAGATAGCTGATAGAGCCGTAGCACTTCACAAACAAGATGAAATGGTGAAAATAACAACAATAAACTCAGTGCTGGATGACGCCATAAGGCTTTCTCTGACAAAGTCACGGTACCTGTGTGGAATGCAGCTATCAGATGCTGCATCTGGATCAATGGAAGTGTCCAATCTTAAATCAGCAGCAGTAACCATATGGTGTCAGTCTTATCGAAATTACCTTCCACTACGGCAGTAGTACGTGCACTTTGCAAATCTGCATAGATTCAGCTTCACAAAGGGGGTGCAAATCCAAGTACTTTAACACCAATAAATTAGCTAGGATCCTAGATATATCATGGAGCACCAACATCTGATAATTCATTTATTTGGTTGCGAAGGCGACACCGATGTTTGACGGCATCTGATCACTACATGAGTGTACGTGACTGAAGAATCAATATCAGTCAATAAACCGCAAAACCGTTCCTAAAAAAATTAAGCCCCCAAATCCAGTTTCACATTACCCATCAGACAACATCCAAAGTTTCAACCCCCCAAAAAGCCTTGCCTTCTCGTATGATCCCTGATATTTTACAAAGAAAAAAAGCCTAAACTACCCCTCAACTACGGCCCAAAGTGTAGATAACCCTGTGAATTTTTTTTTCAGATTACTCCAACAACTATGTTGACTGGTTTAACTTATCCTTTAATAGAATTTTTCTTTTATGTTTCTCTACACACAAACGGAATTGTAAGTTCAAATTTTGCACTGTGATAGCCGACATCATAACTTATGTTAGGAAAATATTATTTTCTAAAATATTATTCCAATAGGCTAGGACATCTCATAATAATTAATCATAAACTATATAAAAATTATATTATATTTTAAACATAATTTATGATGTTGAATATCAGCCCACAAAATTTGAACTTAAAACACCATTTCTGCATGGAGAAATAGAAAAAAAATCTCATTAAGAGATAAGTTGAACCAATTGACAAAGTTGTGGGAGTAAATTGAACCAAAACATAGTTTAAAGGGTTAACCGGACTTTATCCCATACTTTAGAGGTAATTTGAACTTTTTCCAAATCGTTGTTAACTCGAGGAAAAGACAACCTAGAGTCAATAATCTAGATTAATATCGCTGCATACTGAGGGTGTATTGTGTACATGCATGTATATGCCTGGAATCTCTGATGAATGCATTCACACACGGACGCCAAGTGCCCAACCACGAAAAGAGCCATTTCGGCCACTGAAACAACACCCAATAATAGGAGGCAACCTTATCAAGATCCAAGAATCATCCGTTTGACTCTGACACGCGACACCGAGCGCGTGCATTTGCCGGAGCCCCGGGGAGAACGACCGGCACCGAAAAAAAAAATCTCCCAAATGCTGGTGCACGTTGTTCAGATTCAGACTATATCCAATGAAACTTCAACTCAACAAAGCTTTCCCTTCTCACTTGACCTGAGCATTGCTGCTTTATTTTCCGTAGAGAAAATTCTCATTGCTCACAACCACAAATACATACTGACATTTGTTTCTTTTCCAGGAATCTATGGTAGACGATTGCCGACATGAACTTCTCATTAAAAAGGATGTGGCAAATCCACTGATACAATCAGTGAATCAGAAGTTGCGAGCGTAACGCCGGCTGATGTATTGTTTGGCCGTTGTGCTCGCTGGTCCATCCATGCGTCGCTGCCTTCTCCATCCACCGTGCCAATTGCCCAAGTCGCAACAAGGAATCCCAGATCTCTCGCATCTTTGATCCTTAATTTCTGTGACCAAGAGATTTGATTCGACGACACTGGCTGGTAAACTACTCTTGCCCCTGTTGCACACTTGCACGTACGTACGCTGGTGTGGTAATGATGTGGTGGGTAGTGTCCGGTAGGAAGCTAAAGAGAGAGCTTCTTGATCTTGTATGCAATTCGGACGAGGTTTGTGCTTGCACTTTTTTTATCCATCTCCAGCGTCTTCTTCTAGAGAACTGCCCACGCAAAACTTTTGATTGTTAAGAAATTCCATCACGGATTCATAGCACGCTCGCTCACATTGAGATTCTAACCAATTCTGCTGAACTGCAATGATAGGATATTCTGGACCATTTCTTTAGCCAATCCGAATGATGGATCGATCGCCGCCGAGTCGAGTAGTGACGATGTGCATCGCCACAAAGTCGTTGGACTAGTCAATGTCACGTACCAATATGTTGTATAGGCCAAGCGCGGGTGGTCCATAGCTCACTGGCCAGTGAGGGATGTAGCATGTGTGCAATGGGTTTATGGGCAGCAGGCATTGTCCTGCAACTGGCAGCGGCATGGACTTGCATGGTAGGCTGCTAGCAAGCCAGCTATGGGTATGGACAGATTCCCGGCCCTTTGCTGCAATCTTCGGTGGAGCTACCATTGATGGATGGCTCAGCTCAATCATAGGAGAGGATTTTGTTGATGCTTTGATAGGGGTGGGCGCGGGTGGCAATGGCGACTGACAAGCCCAAGAGCTACTTCTGGTCGATGCACGATACGGCAACGGGATGAGAGGACGTAAGTGTCGCCAGTCCATTAAGCATTGTTGATTTCTCTCGAAGAATTAAAGTAGAAGTGCATTGAACAGAGAGTGAGTAACACTGCATTAATGTAGCGATAAACCATGCATACGGCCAACCGGTAGCTAGATGTGTTTGGGTTGGAGAGCGAAGTGGAATGAAACAGAATGTTTCTATCCCAGTTTTCAGGAATGAGATGGCTTCATCCCACTTTATGACCACATGTCCACTGTCATCTCACATCTCAAGTGAGATGGTTGCACTCCACTAAATATATGGAATGAGCTCGTCCAACATCCAGAAAAATATTATTCTTCTTTGGGAGCCATTAAATCCCACCATATCTACGAACCAAACACATTAAAAAAATAAGATGGGATGATTCCATCCCACCACATCCCATGAACCAAACACACCATAAATTGCTCACTTGCTCCCGGTAGTACACGGATAATGGTACTAGGAGAAAGTCCAATTCGATTCACTTTCTTAATGTTCTGTTTTCTTTGCTACTTGTTGAATTTGGAAGAACCATTCAATATAATTCAGGTTGCGAAATGATACAGGAGTGGAACTACGCAATATTTTACCGTTATTCATCTTAATGTCATTTGAGTGGCTATCAGAAATTTAATTAGAACTCAAAGTTAATCGGATATATATTGGAATATTAATGCCAAAATGGTTACAAATGACTCTCATGTGTATATATTACCAATGGCGTTTAGTCTCCGACCCTACAGAAAATTCCATTAGGGGTATACAATCCCTAGTAGGTGAAACAAAACATCAAGGAACTCATCATCAATCAGAATCCCGACGGTAAAACATGTCGTGACCGCCTTAAAAAAGACAAGTTGACCATATATATAGTTGCTGATGGTTAATTTTCAGTAACAATACATACCATGAGCCACATCGACCGCCCGTCAGCAAAAGAGAGAATCCCCGATCAATAATGTCCAATATAATGATACACTGAGAGAGGGCTCTTTTCTTTCTCCTCCATTTTCTGCTCTCCTCTTCCTCTTCTAGCCCTTCCTTGGCTCCTCCCCTCTCTTTTCTCCATGGATACATTAGATGTAGGGGGGCAGAGCCCCCCTATCCCCCTTGGCTCCGCCACTGCGCTCAACTGTTGTCTTTACCAATACATGACAGTTGTCTATTGCCCTTGTCATGAGTCCTTGGTGAAGGAACTGTCATAGTGCATGTGTATGACGCGGCGAAACAGCCATGGTGGTTCACAATATGATAAGGATAAAGGTTTGTTCATGGAGGAACCGTCTGCAATCCGCAAGGCTTGCACTATGCCTTGGGCGGTGGTTGGCGCCTCACATCTCGGTTGTTTATTTGCTGTATAATTTAGCGCCTATAAGTTCTCTGTTCCTCTGCTTTAAATCAGTAGCACGAGGAGTGTAATAGCTTCTAAGATCTGTCATTTGGGAGCATCCTGATGCGTCCGTGAAGTCGACCCAAGACGATGGGCTCACTCGGAGGCTTGTACAGCACGCGCGTGTTTTTTTTTGTTTTTTTTGTTGAAATGAAGCGTGTGCGTTGAGAATCGCAAGAAAGCTACAACTTCTCATTGGCTGGTGGCTGACGCTCCTCTATGTTACCCGGATACGGATACGCGCATCAGTATCAAACCGATACGGATACGTGGATACGGCATTTTTCTGAAAAATCCCGATACGCCGATACGTTTCAGCATGTTTTTTATAATATATAAATAACAGTGCATAACCAAGTTCACAACAACAAGAAATAGGAGACATAGACGAATAGCAGTCATAACAAATAGGCAAATTTAGGCAATTATAAGGTAAAAGGGCAGCTTGAGGTTGCAGTTCAAGGATTGATGCTTCTTCGTGCTCACTCCTCATCAGGTGCTTGTGCGTCATCTTCCTTCTCCTCCAATGCTGGAACATTGCCTCCACCCAATTTAGATTTCTCTATAATGTCAACATGCGACCACAGTGGAGCCTTGATGTCGACCATAGATACAGATCCTATGCTACCACTGGCAGTCTGGCACTAGCACTAGCACTACTCGTACTCGATGCCGCCATCTGCTACTCAAAATGAAGAACAAGTCACCAAATGATAGATCAGAGATGGGGATTGGGGGGAACGGAGAGTAAATCAAAGACGAAGATAAATGGAAGGAAGAAATCAATCCATCAGCGGCTGGAGATTGGGAAACTCACCGGAGATTGCCGGCAGCTCATCGCCGATGAGTGGCGACGCTCGTGCCTCCTGCCTCGTGCGCCTGCGCCTGTGCGGTGAGCGGCGGCGGCTGCGTGTCTGTGCGGCGGGCGGCGGCGGCGTGCCTGTGAAGCGGGCGGCGGCGGCGGCTGCCTCGTGCGCTGGGTCTGTGTTCGTGCACGGTACGCAGGGTTGGAAGGAGAGGAATAGAGAGCTGGGGCTGTTATGTGGGCTGGGCCGTATCCAAAATACGTGTAGATACGTCTCCGGCCCACGTATCGAATTAATGTCAGTTTATTTTATTTTCGATACTCCTCGGAGACATATCCACGCTATATCCGTGCCGTATCGGTGTCCGACGCGTATCGGATACGCGATACGTGACCTCCTGGACGTATCGGGGTAACGTAGACGCTCCTTGTGGCCTTGCAGCCTGGCTAGGTACCGACGCATTGCGCATGCTACATGCATATTCTTTCAGCTTCAGCCCGGTACTATACCACCGCTCCACCAGCAATGCGCCAGCGTTGCACTGGATCCAAAGCACGAAAAGATAGTTTTAGAGGTGGCAAGTGGCAAGTCGTCACGTGACTTATGGAGGTAGCCGTCGTGTCGTGAAGAACAAACACAGCGGCGGCAGTACACTGGTACTGCCTGACTGCCACCGCTGCGGCTGCCACAGATTCGCAGTGGCATGTGACCGTCTGAAGGACCGGTCCTTTCTCCGTTCCGGCATTGATTTTCCGTTGCTCGCTCGGCACCTCAGCGTGTCACGTGACCCTCTTCAAACTTGGTGACATGGCTCGGGGCCAATGGGGAGTGTGCAGCGGTGGTTACACTACACGCCTGCCGTTAGCTTATTGTTGGAGTGTGTTGTGTTGGCCAATGAAACGTTTCTGAATAGAATAGTGTGTCGTGCCTGCGGAGGAAAAGGTAGATGACAAAAGAAAAGGGCAGGCAAGATGGTCCCTGATGAATCCTTGCAGAGTTGCAGTGCAGGCGTCGATGTGCTCCTGCTCCATGCCCGTAGTATAACTGTATTGTATATTAGTATTCGACTGTACACTTGTCCCCGGAGCCTAGAGCAGATGCAGTACTTCTCTGTCTGTCGGCACGCAGCTCGCTAGTGAATCCTTGGACGACGCCAGTTCAGTTTGTTCAAGGTATCGGGGAATGAAGCGTAGTACCTTGAATACTACAGCGGATTCGAGTTGGAGCCTATGGCAGATGAGAGCTACGCAGCGCGGTGCTGGGAAATCAAACGGGGGCGATAGTTTATCCACCGCAACTTGGCGTTGGCGTGCTTGGCAACCGTGCTCGTTCGTTTAGACTTTGCTCGCCTGCACTGCACTGCAACGAGGCAAAGATGATTTTGTAGGTCAGAATTAACACAACTGGGTCTTATACAATGAGATGTGAGCGAAGCGGAGCCCAACTGCCCCCGACCACATGCGCTCCGTCAGAAGTGCCCGTATTTCCCTGCAGATTCTATAGCCCCCTCTTGGACCTCAAAAAATTCGGGTATTCCGCCGGCACCGGCCGACCGGGCCGCGCCGCCGATGACCGGCCGTCCGGTGAGCGGCGAGGCCCGTGAGCAACCAGTGCGTCAGTGGTTCGGTGGTCGGTGCAGACTGCAGCAGGCTCCATTCCATTTCTTTTCTTTTTTTTGAAAAGTTGCTCCATTCCATTTCCATGTCCACCGCGTTCTGCCAGCGCTTGCATCCGCGGCACGGGTAAAACTGTAAAAGGAAACTGGGGGTTGCCCAGCCGGGCCGGATTTCGCGCCGGGGGAAGGAACAAGAAAAAAGAAAAAAAGTCCTATTTACCTCCCTGGATTATAAGCCGAGTCCATCTTTCCTCCTCCAACTCGAAAACCGTCCATTCTGTCTCCTCGAATTCCTAAAACCGGACACATGACCACCCCGACCCGGTTTTGTCTGTTTTGGTGAGTGGTTTTAAATTTTTTTATTTACAATTTAGTCCTTAGATCTTAAAATGATTATTACTTTTTGTCTGTACCTCCGATTTAGGAGATTCTTACGGTCACGCGTTCATAACGGTGAGCTTTATCTTTTAAAATGGTATTTATACTATTTTATTACTATTTGTTATATTATTCTTATGTTATTGTGTAAAAACAACAATATAAGAAAAGTAAAACAAACAGTTACAAAATAATATGAACAACATTTTAAAAGACAAAGCTCATCGTTACGAACGCATGACCACTAGAATCACTTAAATCGAAGATACGAGAAAAAATAGTAACATTTTAAGATCCAAGGACTATTTAGTAACCACTAGAATCACTAAATAGTCCTTGGATCTTAAAATGATTACTATTTAGTAACCACTAGAATCACTAAATAGTCCTTGGATCTTAAAAGATTGGGCCGCGGCCTACAGAAAGCCCGTTCATGCGGATGCCTAGCCCGCTATCCGTTTTGCTATTTTTTTGGAAAAAAAAATATTATCCCTCAACCATGATCAAAAGTCTAGTTGACCCCTAAAGTATATTTTGGTTCATTTTACTCCCACAGCATTGCCGATTGGTCTAATTTACCCATTAATAAGATTTATCTTTTTTGTTTCTTCACGCACAAATAGAGTTTTAAATTCAAATTTTGTCGGATGACAGATAACATCGTATATTTTGTTAAAAAAATATCATATAATTTTTTGTACTTAATTTTTATATACTTTATGATTACTTTATAATTAGATGTACTAGCCTATCAAAATAATACTAAAAAATTTATAATATATTTTTCTAACATAAGTTTTGATGTCGATTACTACACCGCAAAATTTGAACTTCAAACTCTATTTGTATGTGGAGATATAAAAAAGACAAATTTTATTAAGGGGTAAGTTGAACTAATTGACATAGTTAAGAGGGTTATTTGAAAAAAAAATAGTTTAGGGGTTATCTAGACTTTGGCTATAGTTGAAGGGGTAATTTAGAATTTTTCCTATTTTTTTGAATGAGTCACCAATGCTTCTGTGTACGATGCCGTTTCGCAGCCAGTAAGTGCTCCCTCCGTACCAAAAAGAATACAATTCTAGCACAGTGACACGTTTTAGTATCTCAAGTTTGACCAATTATAGATTAAAAAATATTTATGAGATAAAATAAATATCTTAGATTAGTTACAAAATATATTTTTATAATAAATTTATTTAAAACCATAAATATGAATATAACTTGCTAGAAACTTGGTCAAACGTGAATCCACGTGTTTGTATTCTTTTTGGCATGGAGCGATTTTTGGGACGGAGGGAACTATCGACAGGAATTTCCCTAGTCAGGTTGAAATTGTTGATCGTAAGTTCGCAACATACGTCCAGTTAGATGCATCATCAGATTCCAAATTACTTTGGACGTTCCCAACTCTGCAGCTCTGAGCCTCTGAAGATGGCATGACTCAAAGCGGTAGCTTCAATTTGGATCGCGACGAAGAATCGCGATCCAAACTGGGGGCTTCATGCAAAAGTACCACGACCTCACCATGGCCATGGCGGGCGGCGGCTCCGGCCACCGCGAAAACGCACCAGCGATCAGCGCAGACCGCTTCCATGCCCCCGCCAGACCGGAGAAATTGGGCGATTCACGACCCCCCGGATCCCCCTCACTCGAACGAGGAGAAGATTGCTGACGAGATGGAGGGTGGAGGCGGCGGCGAGTGGCGAGCGCGCGGGCGGCAGCACCGCGGACCGCGCCCACATACAAATTACAATGAGCGCTCAACGGCGTCACCCTCATCGTCTCGTCCATCTTCAAGCACCTCCCGTAAGCAGAGCACTACCTCCTCTCTCTGTCTCTCGCTTCACTCGCCGTTCCTCTTCGTCGCGCCTTTCCCTTTCTGTCGAGATCTTCTTCGGCGGACAACCTCGTCCGATTTGAATTTGTTCGTTTTAAATGTGATCCGTTTCTGCGTGCTCAAACTCAGACCAAACTGAATTCGAACATGAAAAATTGCGATTCAGTTTCCAAAACGACGCTGTCGTGTACTCATGTGCATCACCAGCCAGCTCGGGCCTGCTGAGTTCGGTGAGAAAGTTTGTGAAATTTATAATAATTTTAAACCGAAGATTAGAAAAACTAAATATAATCTAATTATAAAACTAATTACATGGATGGACGGAAAATTGCGAGACAAATCTATTAAGTCTAATTAATCTGTCATTAGATATTGTTTACTGTAACACGACATTGTTTAATCATGACCTAATTAGACTCATTAGATTCGTCTTTCGAAGTTACCCGAGGGTTATGGAATGAGTTTTGTTATTAATCCACGTTTAATACCCTTAATTAGTGTCCTAACATTTGATGCGACGGGTGAATAGTAAAAAGTTGTGAAACTTTCCTCAACTAATGGTGCCAGTTCTGTCGAACTAATCACCGTAGCCCATTTGCTTCCCTGAGTAGTGAGTACAGGAAACTAGATTACTATCTAATAATGTTGCTTATACAGCATTCGAAGTTTTTTTTTTAATGAACTACGACATTCAAAGTTTAAAACTAGAATTGTCATAGACTTATAGTGACAGCTCTGCTTGAGAGCATGTAGATTCACTTCTTTTTTCTCTGTCAATAACGCGCCTGAGTGCTTAGATCCTACATAGGCCTCATTCATCCTAGTGCTAGTGCTAGCCTGCTAGTTGCGAAAATCTTTTTTTTACTAATCATCGAATTGTTTATACAGTAATTTTGTTAGTATGTGCTGAGTCCAGAACTCGCGTTCAAGTTTTTGAGTGAATTTTGCACTCTTATTTTGGCTTTCTCGGAAGTTCATAAAACTTGTACCACATGACATATGTACATGGGTTAAATTTAAAGCAATCATCGGGGAATTTCTTGTAATCTGGATGCAGACATATCTCACCATGTTGCATAGAATTTATACTTATAGAGAATTTTACCAATGAACAGTGTTACTTGCTGCTTGAGTTGCATATGATAAAACTACAAATATTTGTACTTTCTGGACACTTGTATGGTCTGTCAGCACCTTGTTCAACGTAGCTGCTATGTTTGCATTTGTTCATAACTGTGCCTGAATATCTTCCAAATGTTTGTAGTATTTGCCTTTCCGGTCGCTATACATTCATCTCTCAGAGACATCAGTTACACAACACAATCAAACACATGGAAATATACCAAGCAATAGTTGAGTTCAGATGCTGGTCATACGTAGCTAGCCAACAAACTGCAGTAATCAGACATGATTTTACATAAAAGGCCGCAAGAAAAAAGAATATCAAGTGGTTATGCAGTACCAGACATGCTCAAAGCAGAAAATTCAGCTGCAATTTGTGCCAAATCAAACAGGATTTACAATGGCAGGGTGATAGTATTTCCCTATGTCCTTTAAGCACCACTAGGTTCTCTAAAAATTGGAACTTTGACCAGGTACAAATTGGATCTTAATCAGTTCAATGAAAAAAGGACAAGACCTACTTGAAATAGAGCTACAGCCTACAACGGATCATCACCGGTCATCACAGGATATGCCTCCGAACTGATTTTCCTCCTTTCGTACACCATCCCACATTTAGAAACCGAAAGGAAAACAATGCTAAAAGAATTCAAACTCCAGAAAGTTATCTCCCTTCTGATTGGCAGCTAGAGCAGCCTTACCATTAGCTGGGGCCGGCTTCGGTGGGCGATCAAGCTCAACAGGCTTTGGTACATCTGGAGGGCTTGCGCACCGTATCAGCGCCCAGTTGACACCCTCAAAGAACGGGTGCTGCTTAATCTCAGTAGTCCCTCTTTTGTAGCCAAGACGGTGTTGTGGGTCCTTGACCAGCAATCCTCTTATCAAGTCCCTGGCTGAAAAACTCACAATTGGGGACTCTGGGAACCGCAGGGGCTGCCCAACAACGTTGAAGAGTGTAGCCCGGTTTCCTGACCCCTTGAAAGGGGTCTTACCAAATAGGAGTTCATACAGGAATATACCAAAGGTCCACCAGTCCACAGCACTACCATGACCTTCTCCCTTGATTATTTCCGGTGCCAGGTACTCATGGGTGCCAACAAATGACATGGAGCGAGCATCAGTTGGCTCCGCAATGAGCTCAGGCAGTGGACTAACTTGGTTGACAATCTCAGGCTTCGGCTTCTGCTTCTTCTCCTTCTTGGGCTTGGACTTGGAGGAGAAAAACCGGGGACCAAAGCAAGTAGTTGGAGCAACACATGCCGGCTGGATGCAGGATGGCTCGATACAAGCAGGCTGAACACAGTATGCTTGGTTGTTTTTCTGCAGTGCATCTGGTCCAGGGTTGGCAGACTTGACAACAGTAGGGCTTACATCACAACGAAGGGAGAGGTCAAAATCCGAAAGCATGATGTGTCCATCCTCCCGAACAAGGACATTCTCTGGCTTCAAATCACGGTATATAATCCCAAGCATATGCAGGTATTCCAGTGCGAGAAGAACTTCTGCTACATAGAACCTGAAATAAATGATTGTAAGCATTTCTAATCTGATCTCAGGCAGTGAATTACATACTACAGTACAATTAAATTGTAAAAGCTCAAAGTGGTATACTAGAAGCAAGAATTCATGTAGGAAAGTGAAAGGATAATTAAATATGGTACAAGCTACTAAAACTAGAGAGTATTATCATAAAGGGGGAAACTGGATGCAGCAAAGAACAAAGATCGCTATAAGGCTAGAAAACTTCAAAATGAAAATAATATCTGCAATGCATATGATGAATAATGTAATTTTAGGAGTCGCAACATACTTGGCTGCTTGCTCTGAAAAATACTTTCCAGGCTGCCTTTGTCGAAGAGTGTGCAGGTCCCCTCCTGGGCAGAATTCCATCACCAAACATGAGAATTTATCTGTCTCAAAGTGAGTATACAGTGTTGGAAGAAATGGATGGTCCAGAGACTGCAGTATATCCCGCTCTGTCTGTGCTCGAAGAAGCTTCTTCCGGCTTGCCAAAGACCCTTTGTCCATGACCTTCATCGCAAAGTAGCTCTTTGTACCATTTAGTTCAGAGAGGTAGACACTGCCAATATCACCACAACCTAGCTTCTTAAGCAACCTAAAATGGCTCAGACCAAGAACTCCATCCCTCGATCTGATGACCCGGATAGCTTCCCATCCTAGAATCACTCCCCTTGTGTGGCTTCGTCGTGCTGCTCATGCTACTGCACGAGCTCTCATCACTGATGTTGCTGCTCGCACTCGGGCGGCACATGCTGCTCTTTCCACTCTCCGGAAAATCAGCTCGGTCACTGATCTTAGCACTGCCACTGGTCTTCCTCAGACTATTCGTCCCATCGCTGGCTTTGGCTGAAACAAAGCTCTCGCTCATGCTGCTCTTCTGTGACATATTCTTCTCCTGGTTACCATTGCAATCTAAGCTCTGAATATCCTTCAGCTCCCCAGAATCGCCTTGTGGGGTTAGCGGCTCATCCAAGACACCGGAGTCCGAGCCAACGCTGGAAGGACCCTTGTCCAACATAGATGCAGAAGACTCTTGACGCCGATGGGAGGGCTTTTGCTCCTCCAAAATCTCCTTAGCAGTAAGCACTGGCGTGCTCTCCACATCCTTCTTGTTCTCCTTTGCAGGAACTGGATCAGCCCCTGGTTTGACCTGGTGCCCAGGCACATTCTGGTTTGTAGCCTCCACAGACATGCTGGCCATACACTTGCACGAATGCAAATCTATCAGACGAGCGGGCACCCAAGTCTTCACTTTATCCAAAATCTAACAACTCAATGCTTAATCGAGTTCCTCTGCATCTGAAATCAGCAATGAAGAACAAAGAGCACCATGTTAGCACGTCTTGATACTGCTGTACAGGGATACAACTCGAGACCGAAACTCATAATGAAAGAAAACGAGAACACCAGAAAAGTAGGCGAGACTAACAAGTTGGAACTGGGAGACCTAAAAGTTCATAAATCGGCTCAAATATCCATCATCAAGGTGCTGCACACAAGATTAGCAGGCAGTGAACAAGGAGGCAGGCTCAAGTGCTCAACCGAGCACCTGCCGGAACACTGCACAGATCCAACACGCATACCGTTGCATTGCATCAACCAAATAATCACCAAAGGACACAGCACCACAAACCGGGCCCAAAAATCACAGAAAAGCCACAGCATTTGCCAGGAAAAGATGGGAGGACGAATGCGGCCATGAGGTGCCGGGACAAGAGGTTAGCAACAACAGCGCACTGCGACCTGGAACAGCTGCAGATTCACGAGCCCCTCCCCACTTCTCCCTCGGAAAGAAGCGGCAGCGGCAGCTGCAGCTGTGCTGTGGTGGAGGAAGAGAACACCAGAATCACATGAGCTACGCAGCCTACGAGCAGCAACGCATCCACATGGAGGCACTAACTCATGGGGGGCCATTAAATGCGGCAAGGAAAGCGAACGAACCAGATCAAGAAAGCGACGGGCGGCATTGCATCAACAGATCAAGAAAGGAACCCAGGAAGCAAAATCAGTCAAATCAGTCAGCCATGCACCCAACCAGACCGGAAGGAGGAGGATGGAGGGGAGAGACCGACAGAGACCAAGGTACCTCTGCTAGGCGGCCATGGCGCTGCTGCAGGTGCCGGCCGGCCGGCCGGCTGTGGCCGTGAGGGTGGGGGAACGGCCGGACGAGAGCTGCAAGTGCATGTACCACGAATGTCCGGGCCGATGCGGAACGGATTATGGATTAGTACTACGACTCCATGTTCTGTGATGATATATCGGAGAGAGACGGCGGAAAGCAGATTAAAGTGGGGGCGGCGTGCTCCTCCTGCGTCCTGCCGCGGCTGTGTGGGGGCGGCAGTCAGAGCGGGCAAGGTTGTGCAAAGAAGAGAAGAAGGGTCAAAGCTCCATGGGAGGGGGAGGTGGTGCTGCGCCAAAGCTGGGGCGTTGGGTTCATAAACAAGTGTCGTCGATCTGGGCGTGCTCTGACCCACTCGCAGGTCGCAGCACACCAGAGAGAGAGAGAGTGGCAGTGCTTTTGTTTTATCTTTGCTTTTTTTTTAACTCACATGTTCACTCACTGTCCTCGAGGGCTCGAGGCCAGTCGTTTTGAGTTTTGACCCACCCAGCATCACTTTTGGTTTTGGGTTCAGCGGTTCAGCCCCCAAGGTGATTATCTTCGGTAATTTTAATTCAAAAAAAGATTATCTTCGGTAATTACTACTCAGATACTACCACCGTCCCATCCCAAAATAAACATTCGTTCAGCCTTCAAATTTTGTCCCACAAAAAATATTTATTTAGCTTGTAGTAAGAACCATCTAATTAAATCAACCTCAGATACTAAGGTAAAAAATGCATGGAGAAGCGCATAGAGCCAATCAAATATTTGATTATGCTATTTTTCTTGTTCCAATGCAGGTGCATTTATTGACTGCAATTTTCAATCACATCTAATTAGGGGTGACATGACATTTTCTATGACTGCTAAGGCCAGTCTCAGTGCACAGTTTCATGGCACACTTACCCAATCTGAGAACTAGGTAACTGTGCCTGATGGGTTTTATGAGGATAAAACTCTACTCCCAGATGATAAAACCCTCTCTCCTCTCTCTTCATAAAGGCACCGTCATGTCAGCAAAATTGCTGATGTGGCATTGTTATTTAATGATGATGAAACTCCTGATGAAACCCCCATTGAGACTGGCCTAATATGTTTGAAAATTTATAAACGAACACTTGTTTTGGGACCTACATATGAAAATTACCATACTCAGATACATCTAAAAAAGTTTACTGCTATTATACTCGTACTTCTGCTTTGCTAACGGTGGAGCGAGTAATAGAGTAATTTCTTGGGAGGTTTCTACCGTGCTTAAGATACTCTTAAAACGCCTGAAGATGGGAGTATTTCCTGACAGGATACCAAATCGTGCAGAGTTTCTACTGTACTCAAAACGTTCAGTACTGCAGCGAGTTGAAACCTACGTTAACCCGATACGGCTGGAAAGCGACGTCTCGCGTGTCGGAGACGTATCTGAAACTGATACGGCATGGATACGGCGTTCAAACGTCTCAGCGGCGTATCTGAAAAATAACAACTACGATGTCCGTTCGATACGTGGTCCAGACACGTTTCAGTCCTGCAATACGGCCCAACCCACGGAGAACGGAGCAGCTAGCCCCTGCCTGCCTTGTCCCATCGTCTTGCTGCCCTAGCACACATGCAAGCAGCACGCACACAGGCATGCAGCCGCGGGCCGGCCGCCAGCCGGAGCGCTGCTGTTCGCCCGCGACGAGCCGCTGGCAATAGCAGCACACATGAGCTCTCGAGTAGATGGCATCGAGCAGGGCAAGTGCCAGTGCTAGTGCTAAACGTGAAGTGCTGGAAGCCATGATGAAGGAGGTTAGAGGTGTGAAAAACTAGTGAAGAGAACAAAGACGCGCTGTTTTCTTGCCTGCTGGTCCTTCTGCTCCTTTGTTGAACGCCTGAACATTATTTTTCTTATTGTTGTTAACTTTATTATTGTTATGTGTTGCAATTTTTATTTTAAAAAATTCTGAAACGTATCGGCGTATCGGGGTTTTTAGGAGACATGACGTATCCACGTATCCGTATCAGTCTTGATACTGATACGCGTATCGGTGTCCGGGTAACATAGGTTGAAACCTGAGAGCTGAAGTTGTCCAAGATGGCAAGCAAGACTATGCACTATGCAGGGCAGGGGCGAGGCTCTGCAGAGCTGGAGTGGAGGGTTTCTACTCCCACGCCACTTGTCTCGAGGGCAGAATCGGAATGCAGGGCTGCCAAGATAGAAGAGAACGGCAGCAGGGAACAGCCTCCACAGCCTTCGGTCACCCGCTGTCTCCTCGCCCATGCCCCGACGCAGCTTTCGCTCCCTGGATTACTAGCCGGTGCTAGGGCTTTAGCTAGAGCCTAGAGCGGGCAACGCTAATATTAATCTCGCCGCTAACCTCGAGGCGCAAAGCACCGTCCGCGCCTCGGAATTCGTGGCCACCATTTTGTTTAAAGCCTAAACAAACCAGTACTACCAGTGTACCACCAAGAGCTTCGTACTTCCAGTTCCAGCACCAAGGTAAGGCCCGAGGGCTCCAGTAATCGGGCTGGATATGCTTGGAAGTCGCTTTCGCCGAACAGAGGCGTATTTGTGCGAAGGCGCCTTCGCGCAGTGCCGTGAGCCAGATGGTTTCATTGACGAACAGCTCCGCGTGGTCGCGCCCCCGGTCTGCTGCTTCGGTAGGCTGGTAGCTGGTGGCTGGTGCTGATTTGTTGTGAGAGAAGAGCACTATTGGCTGGCTGGTGGCTGGTGCTGATTTATTGTGAGACTGAAGTACTGCTGGCTGGTGGCTGATAAGCCAAGCGAACAGGCTGCCTGCAGGGGTCATCGCTCGCTCATGAGTTTTTGCCTGATGTGGATCTGGATCAGATCCGACTCATCCTCCTCGCATTTTCGCCGTTTTTCCCCAAGCCACCCGATCCATCCGCCGCGCTTAACACTTGCCTGCCGACCCCACGTGTCAGAGACCAACTTGGTACTACAAAAGAAACCGGTCTCGGGCTCGCTCCATTCGATCGAATTCGAGCTCTGTTTTACGCATTGAACAACGTGTCCTCTCTCTGCTTTTTTGATTTTCAATGCATTTTTCTACAGTGCATTCGATCGAATTCATGCGAACTAAACGAGGCCTCGATCGCACTACTGACAAACCCTGGACGTATAAATGTACGAGCATGGACGTGATGGGGCTCTCCCAAATACGGACAGCGAGCGTAGACAGCTCCGGCAACAGTTTGGGCCGACAGCCAGATCCATGCGGGGCCTGGACCGCACAGAATCTTTGCGGCTACCCGGCGTGCCGTGCTGCCCCTCCGGCCAGCACCGCGGCGCGTGCCTGTCCTGCCAATTGCCAAAGCTCCTATTCAGGCGTACTTGCGAGCTTCGTCTGGCCGTGTTTAGATGGCCCCTGAAAAATTTTGAAAAGGGAATCTTTTTTTGCATGAAGTACTAAATGAAGTCTATTTGCAAAACCCAGCCACGGATGAGCGTAACTTTCCGAGACGAATCTAATGAGCCTAATTAATCCATGATTTGCTACAGTGATGCTACAGTAACCATCTTCTAATCATCATCTAATCATGCGGTCAAAGGCCTCATTAGATTCTTCTCGGAAATTTACTAGAGGTTGTGGAGGTAGTTTTGTAAACTGACATTATTTAATACCCCTAATTAGTGGTCAAAGATGCATTTAATACCCTGAAAAATTTTTCAGGGGCCATCAGATCTATCGCCAACAGTCCGGCCGCGCGGACCGCAGCGGCGAGCCGGCCAGGTGGCTGGTTTGGCGCGCAGGGATTTTGCGGTTTCCAAACGGGCAGGAGCGACACGGGGTCGACAGCGGCCAAGGGCAAGGATGGACTCAACAGTGACATTCGCCAACGTGCACTGGTACAGGCGTACAGCACCCTCCTTTGTGCCAAACCTACACGGTTCTGCATTCTCTGGCTCTTTTCTGCTCTCTTTTCGCTATCGCCATAAATCTTTGCTGCCCGGCCGCTCTGCTCCACGTGGTCCATGCATCTGCATCAAGGCGAGCCGTGCCATGGCAACTGCAGCTCGATAGGAATCTCTCTCAATGTGGTTTAGTTTATGCAGCATGCTTGACCACTCAAAGATTGGCTGAGCATTCAAACTTGGTTCAGGAGTCATCAATGGCAAATGAGCTGGGCGGTTTTCTTTGTCGAGGATTAGCCAATGAGATGGTTAGTGCCAGCGTAAACAAATAGAGGTTAGTCTAAGCTTCCATTGACGCCAAAAAAAAAAGGGGGCTAGGTTTGGAGCCTAAGCACATGGAGCCCCTCAAAGGGCCGAAGGGCATCTGAGCCGGATGCCCTACAAGAACTTGTTCTAATCCTGGAGTCCACATGCGCGGCTAGCGTCCACGCTGGAGCTGCATTTTTTTGCCTGCAGCGCCGATCAGAGATGATGAGCGAACAGAATCCAAGGTGCCAAGTGCCAACGTGTTCGCTAAACTAGTCAGATTGATCTTTGACCAGGATGGAACCAAATCCGATGGACCAACCTGTTCTTGCGGCTTGCTATTACCATGGCACTTGTGTACTGTTAACGGTGGTGAAATGAGCAGAGGTAACCATAAGGCTACTCCCCGGTTGTTCCTGTGCAAAAGACATGCCGAGAGACAAAACCGCCAGCCTTTTATCAGTCACCTGCAAAAGGGAAAGGGTTCGATTAGTACAAAGGGGTTCCAGGAAAAGCACACATCAACAGCAGACTCAGATTCAACATAAGATGTCACGGCAGATGCAATGCAACTGAAAAAGGAAATTGTGAGGTTACAACTCAGCCGGAAGTTTATGCCAGTGGTAACTTTGTGGAGCCAGTGAGACACCAATACCACACTAGTATCAGCACAGAGATATCAAGAGTTGCAACTTGCAATGTTGGGCAAATGCAGGTTTAGATAGGAATTAGGTGAATGGCAACGGCGACAAGATATATATACAGTTTGGTATTGGTCCCAACAGGTTTACAGTTTACATGGCACTCTGCCAGCAGCTTTGCTGTTCGGATATCGATACACATCACATGTGCTGACAGGGTTGCAAGATGGCCTGCCTACTTTGCGGCCATCATAGCATAGAACAGCCCGATTTGCCGATTACAGAAAGATAGTTTCCATTTAGGTGAGTCCTACCACAGGGGAAGTTAAAGGTTTAAGCCGACTTTTTTGCTTTTTGATCCTTTTTGGAAAAGAATATCACAAATAGACCCTTTGAGGAAAGAATTTCAAAAATGGACCCTGGGGTCGGCGCCGTGATTCACGGCGCTGAGCTATAACGTCTCGACGCCGTGAATAACGGCGCCGAGGTCCACACCACGTGGAAACGGCGTGGCCGTCGTGGCGCTGACGTGGCGCCTGAGGTCAGCGCCGTGGATCTTGGCGCTGACCTCAGCGCCACAGATCTCGGCGTTGAGGTCAGCGCCAAGATCCACGGCGCTGACCTCAGCGCCCAAGCAAAACGCCCCGGCCGGGCGCTCCTCCGAAGCCGAGACTCAATCTGCTCGTTCTCTTTCGGTTTTTCCCTTTCCCCACACCGCCAAAACTTCACAAATCGGCATATTCGACCGCGGAAACTTCGATTGGCTCCATCCATCTTCGAGAGCAAGGTCTACTCTCTTCCCTACTCTTGTTTTCAGCATTGATTTGGTCTATGTTTGATGTATTTGACACTTTAGCCACGTATTTAGTTAGTGTTTGAACCAATAATTTATATGTCTTCCATTGGATTTTAGGATGCCGAGGCGTGGTAAAAGTAGTAAGACCTTGCAGCCAAGGTAATGTCCAATACATTATATAAATTTGCGCCGTTAATTTTTGTTCTTGCTTAGGGTAGCTCTTATGTATGTAATTTATTTTATAACAGTCGTCGCATTGGAAGTGCATATGCGGTCTTGCCGCTGCCTGATGGTGTTCCCGTGCCTATGTGTTTTTGCGGTGATGATTGCAAGGTCGCCGTGTCCGATGAAGAGGAAACCTTCAGGCAGAGGTACTGGATGTGCGCCAACTATGAATTTGAGCCTACACGTCGCCAAGTTATCATTGGCTTGTTGGTGAGAACTTGTTTGTGCTTAATTAGTTTGACATGATGATTGTTTAATTTGGTGCATGACAGTATTGAAATGTGAATTTTTCATTTGCAGACCCCTCCCCCGCTCTGTGATTTTGAGCAGTGGATCGACACTGAGATCAAAGAGGAAGACAAGAAATGGCTGGAGGATGACAAGCAGTGGAAGGCGGAGTGCAAGGAGCGTATGGAGAGGAGGCGTCAGGATGAGGCAGCACAAAAGGAGCGTGCTGAGGAATTTCAAAGGAGGCTCCAGGCTCAGGCGAGGGAGGAGAGAGAGAAGAAGCTTGAGCGTGTCCGTCGTGCCAAGGCTGCTTTGGAGGAGAATCCCGATGCTTTGAGGAAGGGAAAGTGGCCTCGCTGCACTCAGTAGTTTGCTAGGTTTATGGCTGTCATGTCATGCAGGACCTTTCATTATGTTGCCATGTTGTGGACTTAATATTGTGCTGTGTTTGATTTAAGTTATCTTTGAACCTTTATTATGGACCTTGCATTGTGTTCTGATGTATCTCACTTATCATTATGGATGTTTCCTTGTGTTCTGATGGGAACGTGAAATACGAACTGAATCATAAACCAACTATTAAATCACGATTAAATGGCATGGCAGGTACATAATGAATCACGATTAAATGGCATGTGAGGACCTTTACCGAACTAGGGTAACTAAGTCCTTTTATAACTAAACCTAACATGCCTTAGGGAATTCAAACTAACAACGTTGGCTAGCTATTTGAAACCTAACATGCCTTAGAAAAACAAACTAACAACATTAGCTACTTCTAGTAGTTGCCCCACATAGCGAACTGGGTTGAACCTTCTCCATAGTATTGTCCCGTTGATGGATGCTGTGGTGGTGGTGGTGGCGGTGGAGTTCCCTTGTTCTTGTGACAAGGGCAGCTGCAGCCTGGAATGGTGCACAGTTTTTCCCCTGAAGCCACATCATCATGGTCGTCGTCGCCATCATCTTCCTCGTCGGTGTTGTTACGGTGGCTCACTTCCGTTTCGAGATCGAATATACGATTCTGCAGGTAGCTGATGTACTCCTGATGTGGATGAATCGGGGCAGGGTCAACCCACCTGGTGAACCCACAATTTTCTGGAGCGTCGGAACTCTAAAAAAATAAGCAAAGTGAATTAGTGCAGGTAATGGAATTGGACATGTATCCATACTAATATTAATAGAGATTACCCATGCTCGTGGGCATTTGAAGAAACGACGACCTCCATTGTCCCCCTCGGTCTCCATCTGCACTAAGCAGTCCTCACCATGCATGCATTTTGGCCAATCTTCCTTCCGTGTATCATATCCTCTAAGAGGTGATTCTTTGGTGAAATCACTTTTGCTCTCAACTGGAAACTCATACACTGCTTCTCCAAACAATCGAGGACCAACAGACCCCACAATGGGAGCTCCCTTCCTTCCCCCCGTTCCTCTCCCAGCAATGAAACCTTTCCCACTAGATGACCCTCCAGCCATAGTTACTACACAAGAACTCTTCTCCCGTTTTGAAACAAGCAGCAATGCGTATATATAGGCGGAACAGGAGTAATACCAGGGAACTCCAAGAAACACAGCACACGGATTGAATGGCCCACATCATCCCAGTTCTGAGTGAAAGCAGAAACACAGCACGCGGATTGAATGGCCCACACACACACGGATTGAATGGCCCACACACACAGCATGTTCTCATCGCAAGATTTTATGCAAGATTTTATTTACCCCATCCTTTTTTTTCAAATATTTGCATGTTTAAACATTTCTTATTGTTTTGGGTCTTATCTGGATGAGAAGAGCATATATATACAAATTACGACGAAGAAAAACTTATATTGTTTTGGCTTTGCAACAAAGAAGAATCTTCTCTATATATGCTATTTTCCTTTCAAGAAACTATATTGCATCTCTTGTAATGCTGTAACCTAGTTAGGCCCAGTTTCCCTATTTGCTTTAGTTTCGCCATTTATACTTAATTGCCTCAAATACTAAAAATTTTGGCAGAACTTCCCCTCTTTTTGAAGGTTTCTCCAACACAACCAAACATCATAATATTATATGACAATATACCACAAATATATAGCACAATCCATAATCCATAATGTCCAAACAAACACATTACAAGTCCATATAGTCCATAGCACATAAGGTCCATAGCACATAATTAGAAACAAAGTCCATAGTCCATAGCACATAATTAGAAACAAAGTCCATAGTCCATAGCACATAAGGTCCATAGCACATAATTAGAAACAAAGTCCATAGTCCATAGCACATAAGGACCATAGCACATAATTAGAAACAAAGTCCATAGTCCATACAAAGTATCCATACACCAGGTCATGCATCCCTCACTGTCTCCTACTCTTACCCTTCCCCTTACGAAGCACGTCGGTGCCTGGAGTGTAAGGATCAGGGGCACGTCGTCGCCTACGTGGTGGAGGCTGCGAAGGCTGTGTGCACGGAGCGTCCTCGAGCTGAGAGGGACCAATCTCCTCGGCCTGGTCGTCGTCGTCGCCGTCGCCACTAGAAGTGTCCTCGAAAGTATCCCGCGTGGAACGGGATGCGCTCTGTCCTCTAGAGCCACCTTCACCATGCATAGGAGCACGGTGGCCTGAAGTGCTGCTAGAACGTGGTGGTTGCGGCGCCTGCACGTCGAACCCTAACCTCGTCCTGCAACCACAACGAGCAGCAGCACGACGTAGGCGACGTGCAAGTCTCTGGAGACAAATAATTAGTTTAAGCATTTGAATAAACCAATGGAAATATGATGTCAACACTTACTCCAAGAAAGTTGCTCGTGTGCTCGTCCAGTCCGGCCCTGGGAAAACGCTCGATGTCATACACGGATTGCTTTAGCGTGTTCCCCTGCCATAATAAATTGCAAAAGCTTAGTCGCCATACGGTAATATGTGTGAAAAAAAGATAATATTGCTGAATTGAAACTCATGGAAGAGACCATACCACTCGATCTAAGATTGGCCCAGCCTCGACCACCGTGCCTGCCCTCGTCGCAAGATCGTACGACGTGTCCTCGTCTTCGGAAGATTGAATGTCCGCGTAGTCCTGGCCCGTCCATTGCACCTTTAGCCTTGCCCTCGTAGCACCTAAGATCAATAAAATAAACATTTAGTTTTGACATTTCAAATTAAGTATGGAAAATAGAAATGAAAATCAAATATGGAAAATAGAAATGAAAATCTAAGTAATGACCATACAAAATTAAGTAAAGATGTCACGCATTCAAAAAGATATCCAACCATCAATCTATTTATGGAAGGAGGCAACAAGTATTCTAAAGGACAAAATTCTAAATGAAAAAAGAAGAAGGCAGATGATGACTAAGAGTTAATAAGTAACATGTTACATGTTGACTTTCAAAAAAAATAAAAAAACTGTAACACGATGAGCATTAGCACACTGAGGTTAATAAGTTGACCTAATATTAATCAATTTAGATTATCAGCATTCAGCAAACACTAGATTAAGCAATTAAGCTCAGAAAAGAACTAGAGCTTAAGTTTCAGCAATGAAATAAACAATTAGTTTTGACATTTCGAATTCAGCATGGGAAATAGAAATGAAAATCATATATGGAAAATAGAAATGAAAATCTAACTAATTACCATATAAAATTAAGTAAAGATGTCACGTCTCGTACCTAGGAACCAAGATAGGTACCCGCGGAAGTTGTAGTTTGTGTGTGGCTGGGTGTTCTCCCACACGTTCTCGTGCAACAGGTCCCATCTCTCTATGTGCTGCTGGTGCAAGGTCTCGAAATCCGTCGTCTTTTTCTGCTTCTGACGATCAATCCTGTAAAGTACATGTACCATGAACGGCAAAAAACAAATACTGAACGCCATTTGACACAAAAATGAAATTATCATGTGAACACTTACTTATGCAACTCGACAGAAGTCGAAAACGGGGGGACGGGCCATTGCTGCCTCCGGCCAAACTGGCGTGCAACCCTATGCGCCAAGTGGTACTCAACAGCGTAGAAGCAGATGAGCGGGCACGTCATCTAGTATAGGTCCTCGTCTGCAAAGCACTCGGTGCTGAGTGCTAGCTGCAGCACCTGTATGTCGTTGTACGGCTCCCAAATGACCTGCAAAAGTATTAGGATATTGTTATATTACGTAAATCAATTTGCATAAACAAAATGTATTGAAACGAACTAACCATGGAGGGAGTCAGTGCGTCAAGCTCGTTGGCGTACTCGACATACGCCCGCTGCGTCCTCGACCAGGGTACCGTGACCTGGTCCCAAAGGTAAGCTGCTGTCGGTCGTAGCCGAACACCCTCCACGTCCCACCAGGGGCGTGGTGCTAGAACAGTAGGCCGTCCAACCGGTATACGAGACCACATCCAAAGCTGAAGAAGGTAGACACAACCTCCAATGGAAGCGTTCGGTGCAGTGCGCCGACACGCCTCGCAGAGGTGGCGGTACAAGAAAGCCAACACAGCCGAGGCCCAGCTGAACCCGCCTGCCTGGTCCCAGTCGGTCAAGCAACGGATGTACATCCAGGAGGCAGTGTCGCCAGTGGCGTCAGGGAAGAGAACACACCCAAAAAGGTGAAGGATCCAAGCTCTGCAGTAGTACGCAACTGTCTGCTCGTCTGCATCGGCCGGGCACTGACCAAAGTTCTGCCTCAGCCAAAGAAGAGGTACTCCTGAGGTGCGGGGAACTGGACCTGCTGCAGGAAGCGGTCTCCCTAGAAAGACCTCGACTCGTGCCCTCCAACCGTCGGCCTTGCAGTCACCGGTAACTGGACGACCTCTAACACTGAGACCGAGAAACTTCTGTGTGTCCTCAAGTGTGATGGTCATCTCACCACAAGGTAAGTGGAAAGTATGAGTCTCCGGCCTCCACCTGTAGAAGAAACATGTAAGGTCAGGTATCCCATAAAATTTTTAAAATGTCAAATCATATTTGAATTGTTCGTGAGTTTACCTGTCAACAAGAGCTGTGATCGCCGCCGGGTTGATGGCAGGAAACCCACGGCGAACCTGGTACGATACGACGTCTAGGCCAGCCCTCTGCAAAAGAGGAGTGTACCTGTCGTCGTATCGCATGTCCAAGAACTTGTCATGGGTTCAAGGACGCAAGAGGGGCAATTCCTGCAAACATTCAAAGTAAATGTTTTAGCATTTGAAAGCCAAATGAAATAAGACCAAATTACTAATACATAGAAAGTAAATGTATTAGTACATACCTCCCCCTCCATGGTGCGTCGTCGTCTGTGGTGCTCGTCATAGTACGGGTCGAGTAGGTACGGTAGCTCCATCCTGCAAAAGAAAAAAACATATTTAGTACCAAAAATATAAGCTAATCGAAATAGCAATTAAGAACAAATAAATGTAAACTTTAAAATACATGTGAATCAATATTCTAAAGTTTTCACCTGACTAATCTGCCACTTGCAACTACGTGAATTGTGGCCCAATCGTCCACACTTGCCACATTCCCACTGCTCTGGCTCAGTAAGAAATGGGGTTCGCGTTCTACGCCTTGCTCTACCAGGAATCTGATCCATGACCATCTTGTGCCTCGACCTCTTACGGGAACCACGTTTGTCCCACTTGCAACTCGGATCCGCAATGTACCTAGGACCATTGTATGCAGGCCACTCTCCAGAGTCACGAAAAGGCACAAATCGTGGACTCCATGTGCGCACAAGGGTGTCAACACTGAACACACTAGGTATCATGCTCTCAATGTCATAGTTATGACGTCTTGCTGCAGCCACCATATGGGAACAAGGAAAGTGGTATTGCCTTGGTGCTCCACAAGTACATGTAAAGTCTTGGAGGACTACAACGTGCCTACGAGGCTCTCGGACCTCTCCATCAGAGGTTGTGCCACCCCTTTGTATGACCTCGTATGTACCTGTTGCGTTGTCAAACATCTCAAGATCATGTGTGTTAGCCCTTTCATTGGCCTGCTGAAGAAAAAAAGCAGGTTTAGGTGGCCATCTCACACCAGCCTCTTGCATTCTCATTGCTTCGGCGTGCCTCTCATTGAACCAATATACAAGCCTATAGAATGTGAAGGACACAATAGCATTCACTGGCATCCCCCTAATGCCCAACAACAATTTATTGAATGACTCAGCCATATTGCTGCATTGGAACTCATATCTCCATCCACCTGCATCATGAGCCCTTGTCCATTTCTCCAATTCTGTCATCAATCCTGACAACCAGTGCCTACCCTCAGCATTTGAGGCTGTTTTTACCTCCTCCAACTTCTCACGAAAGTACTTGTCCTCGAGTTTACGACAAGCGGCCTCGAAACGTGCAAAATTATCCTTCACACCATCCTTACGGAGTAGGTTCTCCGCAAGGTGACGAGTACACCATCGATGATGCAATGGTGGATACCCGTCTATATGCTCCTGCACTGCACTAAGAATGCCCTGGTGCCTATCTGAAATGACACCAACCTCCCTACCAGGACCAACCACATGTATCCGGACTAGCCTGATGAACTATCCCCAACTATCTTTGTTCTCTGTTTCAACCAAAGCAAATGCCAATGGAACCAACTTGTTGTTTGCATCAACAGATATGGCCACAAGAAGTATCCCTTTGTACTTTCCAAGAAGAAATGTGCCGTCGATCGAAAAGACAGGACGGCAATGCCTGAAGGCCTCCTTACTCTGAGGGAAACACCAGAAAGCACGAAAGAAAATGTGTTGGTTATCCTTCATTTCATTAGGCTTTGGCATGTACTCGTAATGCATGCCTGGATTCACCGCCTTTATTGCATTAAACAGCGCTGGCAACTGCTTGTACCCATCCTCCCAATCACCATAAATCATCTTCCACGCCCGCTGTTTTGCCCTCCAAGCTTTACCATAGGAAATTGTTAGACCATCATACACCTCCTTAACTGTTTGGATAATTGTCTTCACCTTCATGTTTGGCTCTTGTTTCAATATTCCCATAAGCCGTGTGGCTATTAGTGTAGATGTCAACTGTCGATGTTTCGTTATGAGGTCTGCAGCAGCACAAGTGTGTGGGGTAACAACCTTGGTAATCTTCCATTTACCAGTGTCTTTTTGCTTCCTTGCACAAACCCTCCATTGACAACCGTTCTTGTCACACACAATTGTGTACCGCCGCTCTGCATAAGAATGGAGAACCTTGTATGGCCTTTTATGTATGACTGCATAATGCTGCAACCACCTCTTCAACGCTGGAAGGTCCTTAAAAACCCGTCCCTTC
This sequence comes from Alloteropsis semialata, assembly GCA_004135705.1. Classification (NCBI taxonomy): domain Eukaryota; kingdom Viridiplantae; phylum Streptophyta; class Magnoliopsida; order Poales; family Poaceae; genus Alloteropsis; species Alloteropsis semialata. The sequence goes on from CM014275.1 coordinate 10,214,326, forward strand.
TCAATTGTCATGTTCCAGCTAGTTTCTGGAGCATCTAGAAGGTCGTCATCCCATCCTTGTGCATATGCCTTATTTGATAGTCCAGCATCGCTGAAAGCATGGACCCTTATGTCACGGCCAGGGAGAATACGCCTCATCATCTCATAATCACTCTCTGAAAGCTCTCCAACTGGACGGTCATCATCAGAATCTAATGCTCGAGCAAACTCATAAGGCTCCTCGTCCACACTTAGGTAAGGTTCATCATCATCCTCATCATCGTCCTCATGAAAATCCATTGACTGAACACCGACTTCAACACTATTTGAAGCCCGAAATCCATCACCAAAGTGACCACCCACATTATCGGGGACAAATGCTGCACACACAAGTGCGAAGACAATAATTGAATGAGACAAATAGATTTCATTGGGACCGTAAGAGATTGATAGAGACAAGTGAATAAAAAGAAATGTGCAACACTTACTAGGTGAATTCTGTGACAATGGAATCTCCACATTTTGAGTCAATGGAATCTCCACATTTTGAGTCAATGGAATCTCCACATTTTGTGTCAATGGAATGTCCTCATTTTGTGTGAATGGAATCCCCTCATAGAGTGACAAAGGGACATCATGAACCTCATTTCCAGCAACATCATCTCCCAAAGGCAAAGAAATATGAGGCTCATTTGGAGCGGATCTAGCATCTGGCACTTTTCGGACATGAGCTACACGTCTGTGAGAGGGCCGGGTGGGAGCTCTAAACACCAGACGCACAAGAATGTCCAAACATTGCATGTGACTCTGTAATGCTGCTCTGATAAAATTATTCCATTGATTCTGACACCCAATTGGGATGAGTCGCCTTAGAATGTTGGATGGAGAGCCAACATAAAATACTCCCTCCACTGCAATGTCATCATTAATTCCAGAACCATGTAACTCCTCACGAACCCGACCAACCAACTCACTAAAACTTGGTTTCTCATTGAATAGCAAAGGCAAACTTTGCATCCCAACAAACTGAACATATCCATAGTTTTCATCTCTCTCAACAGTACCTCCATAATACATGGTTACTAGACTATCCATCTAAATTTTCATACAAAAAAATTTAGATGAGTACAGGTAATAACTATTAATATATAGTAACAAATAATATATAATACTAATACCTAACTAATACTAACAGATAAATACTACGAAATTATTTCAATCTAATGATAAACTTAAAACTAACTTAATGATAAACTAAAACTAATGATAAACTAATGATTTCAACCTAATGATAAACTAAAACTAATTATTTCAACCTAATGATAAACTTAAACCTAAAACTAAAACTAAAACCTAATTTCAAAAACCTAATGATAAACTAAAACCTAAAACTAAAACTAATGATAAACTAAAACCTAAAACTAAAACTAAAACCTAATTTCAAAAACCTAATGATAAACTAATGATAAACTAAAACCTAGAACTAAAACTAATGATAAACTAAAACCTAAAACTAAAACTAAAACCTAATTTCAAACTAAAACTAAAACCTAACTAAAACTAAAACTAAAACTAAAGCTAAAAATTCATACCTTCAACTTGGGCGACGACGGCCGGGACGAATCCTGCGCGCCCTCGGCGCCTGCGCACCGGGCGCCGCCNTGGAAAAGGTCGGCGGCGGCGCGTGGAAGAGAATGGAGTTAGGTCGAGCGCCGGCCGGGGCGTTTTGCCTGGGCGCTGACCTCAGGCGCCACGTCAGCGCCACGACGGCCACGACGTTTCCACGTGGTGTGGACCTCAGCGCCGTTATTCACGGCGTCGAGACGTTATAGCTCAGCGCCGTGAATCACGGCGCCGACCCCAGGGTCTATTTTTGAAATCCTTTCCTCAAAGGGTCTATTTGTGATATTCTTTCCCAAAAAGGATCAAAAAGCAAAAAAGTCGGAAGGTTTAAGTCACTAGTCCCAGGTTTCTCTGTAGTCTGTACAGGCATAAACTTGGACCATTTGGTTACCGCTATTGAGTAAAAATGTAGTGTTGGTCAGAAATAACTAACCACAACTCCACTCGAATAACGTACAGAAACTGAATCTAGCTCTGTAAACGAGCGCTCAGCCCTCCTTGCTCGGCTGAATAAACAAAATCACCTAGTACTTCTAGACTTATTCCCCCACCCACACTGAGCTTTTCCCTATTTGTATTTCCTATTTCTATTTCTTCTCAACAAGCATGAATCTCTGGCCTATAAAAGTGAACATAAGCAAGCCCAGCTACAGTGTGTAATAGTTAGTAAAAACTGACAGCATAATTCGATAACAAACATGCTTTACCTGCAACTAGCAATATAAGCAACTTAGCATCAAAGAGAAGTTGTGATTCTACTGTAAACAAAGTCACATTATGTACAACAGTGATCGCAGTACAGTTGGGGTCTGGAGCACAGAGATTGTCCTAAAATGAATTGCTCCCATAGAAGAGCATACTGAAGATAATTAGCAGTGAAGAGAGGGAGGGAGGATGTTTGCCTGCACATTGTGTTGCTGAAGAAGGAATTCAGTGATGCAGGAGAAAGAGCATTATTTGTTTTACAAAATTACGATAGATGCTAACAGCCAGCTAATTGAATAGCCTATGAGCAATGCCAAGTGTAAGAACTGCACAAAAAGTAGGGCGGCAAATTTAGTCACAGCAATAACTGAAGTAAGCGTTACTCCTAATATTATGCAGTGCATTGGAGCTTACCATCAGCTAAAATAAAAAAGAAAACTTGTGAGCAAAAACTTCTCTAGGGTCTAAAGCCTGATTAGATAGCAAGATGTTATTTCCTGAAAATAAGTATCAACAAATTTAGTTAGCAGGATCAACATGAATTTGGCACTAGAACATGGATGGCCAAGTTTTCAGTTTCTATAAGGAATGACTATCTCCATATCTGCTTTAGAAGGGGAGCATTTCCACAGAAAATGTTATATGTAGGTTCACATTAAGTTGGGATTTAAAAACAAAATGCAAGATTCAACTAGAGCAACACTAGCCCATAACAAATTGATAGTGCGCCCAATGTAATGTTATAAGCCTGCCTGATTGTGAGACCAACTGGTCGAACAGAGACGAAAGTATCTAAAAATTACCTTGCCTGTTTTGGAAAGAGAATTGGTCACTGATATGTAGAACTTACAAGTATATAGAGAACTTACCAAGCCCATGATGGAATCAATTTATTATGTCTACGCCTTATTTCCCTTTCATCCTCCAAGTTGTCAAAATCCTCTTCATCAGAATCTTCATATGGTGACAATTCATAGGACTGCGATAAATTCACAGAATGAACGTTAAGCAACATACTTTTCAAACCATAACCATGGCAAAATTCTGACAGATGTAAGAAAATCAAAGCAGCCCATTATACAGCTGCTTGCAGTTCAGCCCCATTTGTAAACACAAGGCCTAATAGGTGTCACCTGAACATTTCTCCAAGTTATCGAAAGACTCAGTTATGCAAACACAAGGGAAACCACTAGATTCTATTAATTAATATAATGTATCATGTGAATCAAAGGATCCCATTGCTTTTAATGTGTTCACACTGTATTTTCTGTTTAATAATTGCTCAGCATCTCAACTGCTTCGAGTTGTACCACCATTTATACATCTGGATTGTGTGTCAAATACTAATATGTGTACAGCCACAGAGCAAAGATTCTTTGCCAAGACCCATGTGATATGTGTTCTCGCAGGTGAATGACTAGATGACGCAACACCTAAGTTTATATTTAAAACTTCAGTTGTATTTTTTATATGATTCTAATAAGCAATGTAGATAATTTAATTGTACTTGTTGCATAACTGTTGTTGTCAGGTTTAAACAGGATTTGTGGTAGGGGAAGCTTCTCAAAAGTTTGCAGAAATGGAATGCACTAATTGATAACATGCAGCCATGCACTGGCCAGTCTGGCCCTCACAGCTTATAGTGTAGAGTTTCTAGCCCTTGGAGAATAGAAAAGATGCTTTCAATCCTATTAATTGTTTAAGTTTGCATTACATATACCAATTGAAACTTAAAAGAGTATACCTTATCCACATCATCTAACAAGCCTTCTTGGGCCTGAAGCCTAGAACCTTCAGATTTCCAATCCGCAAACACGGCCTTCAGACTGTTGCTTTTAGATGCTATAAGCCTATGAATAGATTCCATCCTTTCATTAGATAATACTTGATTTTTCACCCCTCTCACTAAATTCTTCACCAGATCCTTGCCATCCTGAAACAATTGAAGTGGCTAAAAAAGATAATTCGTATCTAATTTGGAATGGTGATGATAATTTGAGTGTTTACTAACACTATCATTCAGACAAGCTTCCTTCACAGCATTTGTGGAGTGAATGATTTCCACCAGCTGCTTTTGATGTTTTGGTACCGCTTCAACGCATTTTTTTTATGTCATTTCCCCTCTTTTCATCATTTTCCCTCTGCCTCTTTCTAGTAATAATGTCTGCATCCTTTTTCTTCTTCTGCTCCACTTGTTTTTGTCTGTACTCTTTCTCTTGCTTTAATCTTTCACGCTCTAGTTCCACAGCTGCTTTGCGCTTTTCACGCTCATTTTTTTTCTTCTCTTCGCGACGCTTTGCAGCTTCAGCCGCCTCAAGTGCCCGCACTCTAAGATCTCTTTTTACTGCAAGTGAGAGATTTTATTTATTGGATTGTCAGATGTGCCCATTCAGGAAAATGCTAGTGCAGTACTTTTGTACAACGTCGAGCATATGGATTATGATTGTAGTGTCTTGCAAAACTTCACTAAAACAATTATATTAAAATAAAAATTTGGAACTGACAATAGCTGCAAAGTGCAAACAGCTTAGACTTACCATATGATGCCAGAGGCCGTTGCTTCTGTTTTACAAGTGGTATAAATGATGTTGTATCAGATACTATATCCGTAGGCCTGCATCCTTTCTCGAGATTTGTTTTGTTCCTGTTCCTTTCACTTTTGCTAGATGACACTTCAGTCTGTCTTAATCTGTCAAGGAGTGTATGAGTAACTTTTCCCTCTTTCCTAATTGAAGGAGTATGGTTCTTTATGTCTTGATTAGCTCTGGTATGCACATGCCGATTAGACTTCCTTGTGTGAGATTTTCCAGCTGTCAACTCTAGGCAGCTTGTTCCTTTGCTTTGATATGTGTTAGTAGCATACCCAAGCGGCTTTTTGGCAGCCAAACCTTGCCTTGAATAGTTTCTACTGATAGAACCAGATGATTTCACTTGGTTTTCATTTTCAACTAGAATGGTGCTATCTTCATCAATCGTAAAGCAGGCAAGTTCTGGTATAGAACCCAAATAATCTGAACTAGATCCAGTTCTTCTAGACAGCTTTTCCATGTTACACTTCTCAACTGAAAGTGTCACAGGAACATCACTATCCTCTTGGACACCATAAGTATTTGAAGAATCATAAGTAATGTCATAGGACATAAAAATGCACCATCAAAATCCAATCTATATTTTCCAAAAACTCCCAATGTCTTGCTATCATAACTTGGATCAGGCAGGTTAGTGTCTATGGAATAGTCAAGGGATCGGTTCATAAGTTTCTCGAACTTAGATGGCAGTGACTGATACACACCATCCAGTGGCTTCATCTTATACTTTGCAGAAAGACTGGAACTGAAATTGATCAACTTTGTAGACTCATGGAATGCCTGAAATGCTATATCATTAATGGTCGGGCTGTTAAATGGAACAGGTATGCTGATGCTCTAGCTTTCTTGCATAGTTTCATCAGATTTTGAATGATCTTCATCTCTTAATGTCTTTACACCTCCATTGGGACATTCAATGCTTGAGTTTTCCTGAAAATACAAAATAGTAGAATTCAGTGTTTGGCGGTAGAACAACTTTCAAAACCCCAAACAGAAGTGCCAAAAGGTACAAGCATGTGCCATGCAATGAACTAGGTACCATAAGGTGTCATGATATATCAAAACCACCCAACCAAACTGGGTGAAAGTTTCAGATGGCATTTAATACTTGAAAACCATATCCGATTCATGGTCTATTTCAAGGCAAAGCTCTATGATAGCATGCAAATGCACTAGTAGAACTGTGAACAGGTTTGCGTAAAATGTATCCAAGTGATAGACCATCACTAAATAGGAACATATCTGAAAATTCTGAATCAAAAAAAATAGTATGCCTTTGCTAATTACATACCTGTCTTATGTAGTCTCTCTTCCATCAGCTTCAAAATTAGAGCAGCTAGCCAAAGAAGCAAATGTCGTATTAAGATTGTTTGCTAAAGAATAGAATTGAGAATGTTGATGAATGGTTGTTACTTTAGTATTCAGACTGCTGCTACCACATAGAGAAGCTTGTAAGATTGGCGAATTGCAACAGATAGCATCTGATATGTTAGACATACTTCTTTCAGGTGAATAATTCGCACCTGCCTGGACTTCATGTGTCAATGGACTTGTCTGGTTACTTGCATTCGGCCTCTTAGAATTGGACAACATGCATTCGCGTGGTCCTGACCAACTTAAGTAGGAATGTAAAGGTAGTGCATTCCCTGAGAGATTTCCTCTAGTTTTTATCTGGTCATGAATGTCATCTTGATTGTCCAGGGTCGATGATGTGTCCATTGTGCTAAAAGAACCATATATCTCATCATCTGATTGATTATTCATCTCTATATTTTCACAAGCTGAATTCTGACTTACCTGGATTCCACTTACATTAAATTTGTCCAGGTTACTAGCAGTTCTTTGGATATGTGAGACGACTGAACTGCACAAGTGCTCATAAGAAGGTCCTGCACAGTTGTTTTTTCTATCAGTCACTGTACGGAGGCTTTCATTTGTTGTGGTATTACTTTCTGCAGTGTCCAGTATACCTGTTCTTTTAGATGAAGCATCACTTGAGATTATGGTGTCACAGATTTATCATTGTCTGAAAATTTTGCATGAGTATGATTAGACTGTTTATGGTGACACTTGATAGAATCCAATACTGGCTCCATTTGGACACTCTAAACTGATGTGAACAGAGCAGCAAATGCCTTGTGATCTTCCACAGCTTTACCAGTCATAACACATTCTGAAGATGTTTTAGCCCATGAAGATTGCATCTGAGATAACTCGCTATCTGCAGACACGAAGGCATCTTTAGCACAACCGGTAATGGAATCACTATGATCAACCTTTGAAGATACAAGGTCATTTGTAGCACTACCAATACTGGAATCATTGCGAGTAATTATTGTTTTTGAAGAAACAATGCTTTTTAGAAAAGCATCACCATCGTCCATATGCTTTGGCTGAAGCTTGTTAAGCTTAAGAGCTGACCTGGCCATGGAACACAAGCCTCACTTGCTATCATCCTCCAGCACATTCTCATGTAGTTGATCGGGTTGCAGGGAAGATTCATTGAATGGAGCATGTGGCATGTGACATCCTGACTTTTTCTGTTCAGGAATTTTGGGACTTCCGTTGATGCTTCTATCTGAAAGACTTGTTCGTTTTCTTAATTGTTCAGCATGTTCGACAGGGTGCAACAGATCATCTTCAAGCTGTGGACTGGTTGAAAAATGAAGTCCTTCAATAGAACTCGTTTCAGAAGTGTGCCCTGTATCTGTATCAAGCAGTGTACTGGACACATAATAAGGTGCTTCAACAAAATCAGGCCGAACAAAGTGCCGTGTAGCCTTTTCTAGCGGTGGACTGGCCGAGAAATGTAGTCCTCCAGGTGAATCATTTAGTATTGGTTCCTTTTCAAGCAATAGACTATACATGGCATTAGTTCCTTAAATATCTGACATTGAAGAAAACTTCTTGCTAGATCCTAAACTACACGAGTGCAGGCAGAAGGTCGTGTAGACTTGGTTTGGTTATCACTCAATGTTGCGCAAGAACCGACATTTATTTCCATGGCATTATCAAAACAACGTGACGAGGGTCCAGATCAGGGGTACCCGATCAAGCCCTTAAATCTACGACGTAACGATAATCAACCTTCCAAAAATCAAAAGCCGAAGACCCAAATCAAGCAGATCCTCCATGCCCAGATAGCTCGGAGGTCGCCCGAGGAGTCTCCGATTCGCCCGAGGAGTCTCCGCCTCCGACTGGCTCCCGATTCGCCCGAGGAGTCTCCGCCTCCGACTGGCTCCCGATTCGCCCGAGGAGTCTCCGCCTCCGAGTGGTCTCCGCCCCGCCCGACTGGACTGCTCGGCTCCGCCCCGCTTCGGCCCATCCGGTGCCGTACCAACTTGGTACCCGCCGTGTCAGGGCATGATGGGCCTCCGTCCTTCGCCACGGCAGCCACAGGAGCACCCGTCTCATCCGAACAGGAACACTACAGTTCCGGAGAGACACGCATGCAGGACACCTGCGACCCAAGGACGACACCTGGAGCCCGCGCGAGGACACCTGGAGTCCAAGGCGGCACAGTACAAGTCAACCACGACCCGGAAGCCACCCGGAGACTTACCCGAGAAGCCGTCAACATCAACCACCCGGGCGAGTACGACCCCGGGTCAAGCGGGGCGCCCACTCCGTCAACACTTACTCCGTGTACGGCTCGGCATGCAGGTCGGGGTTAAAGGCCCCGGGGCAGTAACTCTCGCTGTAATTTTCCTCTTTTTACCTCCTCTCTTCCTTCTCCCCTTGAGACTATAAAAGGGGACGAAGGGAGACCAGTGAGGGGGATTCGATTCTAGGACGCTCAGGCGACAGATCAACCGAACTCCCAACAGAAACCACACGACGCAGGGACTTGGGACCCTCTCCCTCTCCCGACTAGTTTGTAACCCCTACTACAGACTTGGGCTCGAGAACACCGGCTCTCACTAGACGTAGGGTATTACTCTCCGGAGGCCCGAACCAGTCTAAATCTCTTGTGTCTCTTGAGCCACCATCCGGTGCCCTGACACGCGATCGTAGAAATATTACTTGCCGGCGGTAGGGAACCCCGACAGTTGGCGCGCCAGGTAGGGGCTTTTCGCGTGTCGCTTCACTTCACCAGGGTCCGGATGGCCCACGGCGGCGCCTCGCTGGCGCCGGGCGATCACCTGCGTTTCGGCTCCCTCGACTTCGTCTTCAGCAAGTCGGTGGAGCCCATCATCGGGGCTACTTTCGCGCGCCCCAAGCCCGCCTGCGACGACGGCAGCAAAGCGATCCACGACAGGGAGCCCGAGCCTCCCCGTGCCACCACGGGAGCCACCGCCTACATCCTCGACCTGCTTGGTAAGGATCTGGAGGGCGCCCATGGGCGGAGCCCGACCCAGGAGCGCTTCCGCAA
>CM014275.1:10225415-10240938 GCA_004135705.1 Alloteropsis semialata
AACACACCACCTCATCATCTGCAATCGAACAACATCACTCAAGTTACACGATTTGCACCACAAGATGCTTAGAATTATACCTGTTGTTTCAATATGTATTATCAGTTTGTTAGGGCTCAATCATCTAATGATTCATCTCACCAACCAAAATCGAACTGGAAACGGATGCCCTGCGAGACCTAGGAATCATGATGTGTAATGCCATTAAACAAGAATGCAACGAATGAGGGAAAGAGATCAAGGTACCAACCTTGGGTTGCAGCATGTCCTTGACAATTAGTACATACAGAGTGCAACATTTCCTTTTCAAGTAGTGGACTAGCCATCGTGCATGGTCCTTCAAGAGAATCAGTTAATGTTCGTTCCTTGTTAAGCAATACACTAGGCATGGAGTTAGTTCCTTGATAAAAATTGGCTTCATTAGAGTGCAACTTATCCTTTTCAAGTAGAAGACTGACTGCAGGATGTGGTCCTTCAAGATAATCATTTTTAGAAATCTCAATGGAATCATTTCCAGGCAGTGTTCCAGTTACACTATCAATTCCTTTTAGGTAAGTAGGTTTCATTGAGTGCATTGACCCATTTTGAAGCAGTGGAGTGGTACTAGACATTGGGCTTTCAAGAGGTTCACTTCCAGCAGCACGTGTTGTTTCCTTTTCAGGTGACAGAATGGTGATATGTTGAGGTACTTCACTGAAATTAGCTTCAACTGAATGTGATGTCTCCTTCTGTAGTAGCAAACTGGCAGCAGAATGTGGTACTTTGACAGAATTGGTAGGTGATGGGATTTCATTTGAAGAATGCATGCCTGTAGAAGCAGTGGCAGTTTCTGATGCACATTTCTGGTGCCCATTAACTTCTGCAGAACTGATAATATTCATAATACCTGATTTGACACCAACAGCTTCTAGAGTTTTTTGTTTAACCTGATGATTGGTTTCAGTAAATATAGTATGCACATGATCTACACCTTTTGGATTAGTGAGATCAACTAATAGCTTTGTTGCAGTATTTCCTACAAAAAAATAACCCAAAGATGACGTTCTTGTGTTCTCTACAACCACGGATGGACAAATTCACAAAAAATGAGGAAGAATAATGATAAAGTACTCCAGGCTGGAAACAAACAAAATCACAACACTTAGATTCTCCCACTTCATCGATTTTATCATGTTCATTTAGAATATCAACAGGTTATTCAGAAGAGTTCAACCTATGCAGGAAACATTGACCCCTCAACTTATTGCAGTACTGGTCTTTGCTAAATTTATGATTTTTAGCATATGGAAACATTCAGACTATTGTGAAAAGGCACAAAATGGAAATACCTCAGTAGACACTAAATAGGTCACAACCTCACACTCTCAGCCCTAATAGAAATTCAAAAGTAGAAACAACATTGCCATTGTCATTTCAAGACCCATGATTCGAATATTCTTTCACACAAAAAGATTCACCAGGCAAAAAAATGAACTGTAGTTTGGTACACAATTTACACTGGCTACAAAATACACACCGCCACATCATCTGCAATCAAACTACATCACTCAAGTCAGTCAAACTACATAATTTTCACCCTATGACGCTTAAAATTTAATCCGTTGTTTTTCAATATCTAGTATCAACTCATGCGGGCACCCACGTCAAATGATTATACTGACGAACCTAAATAGAAATGGAAATAGATGCTCCGCCAGACCCAGAACAAACAACCTCAAGACGGTATTAAAGCGTAGAACCCCCAGCTGACCAGAAAACAACGTGCGGGGGAGAAATCGCGGTACCTACCTTGCGTCGCGACATCTGCGGAGGACTAGAGGAGCCACGGCGGGGGACGGGTGCCGGCGGCGAGGAGGGAGCGGACGAGAGACTGGGAGTAGGCCTTCACCTGCTGCATGGCCCCGACGGCGGCATCAGGTGAGAGAAGCCACGATGGGGGCTGGTGGCCCATGGCGAGAAGGGCGCGGGTGAGGTTCCGAAAATAGGATGTCGCCTTCTACCGCATCTGCGCCTCCGCCGCATCCAGGCTCTCGAAGGCCTGCATGAACAGTGCCTCCATGGCTGCTGCTGCGGTGGTGGTGGTGGCCGGCCGGCCTGGGTGTCACACCCGATTTTAAGGACAAAATCGAATGCATCACATATGTGTGCCAGGATCAGTTCATCACACATATGCTGACTTCATCAGTGTACATATCAAAAGACAATGTTTAAAGCGTACAAAGAGGGTACATAACTTATTACACTCATCGATATTTAGACACGAAGGTCTTAAACGTTCATCGATAAGCTAAAACGAAACAGCTTCACGACTCCTTCCACAAGCTATTGACTGGTTGACGCACGCCTTAGAACTCCTCGATGTTGCTGTAGTACTCCACTTCATTGTTATCTTCTGAACAGCAGTTGTTTAGCAAGGGTGAGTACACTTATGGTTGGTACTCAACAAGTGGGGGAATATGCAAGGCCATCAAAGGGGGTTCAGGCTCATGCGGTTAGCACTTTTAGTTGGTCAAGTTTTATTAGCAAGCACCTATTTACTAGATGTAATATACCAATCCCAAATTAAGCAAGATATCTCAAAGTATTCCAGAGATAACCAAAAACCACAAGTTAAGATCATGTTTCAGTTCAATTATCATGTGAGGGTCCAAGCCGTCCTTAACCGTGGGCACGGCTGATATATCAGTTTTACACTCTGCAGAGGTTGTACACTTTCCCCACAGCTCGTGTTCCCTTAGTCGCCCGGGTTTGCAAAGCCCTTAAACACTTCCTTTGGTGAGTGGCGAGGGTTCACTACGAAGCCTTTACAAAGACCCAAAGCTAACTAGCAGCCCGCTAGAGTTTCAGCCGCGGTGAGGTCCACAGCCCTCCCAAGAGAGGACGTACCTTAGCAAAGACTACTCCTACAAAAGGACCGAGCTATGACCCCTCACCGTCCCCCTCCTTGCCCTTTCGGTAAGGCCACTAGTCAACCCCAAATCTAATTAATTAGCTAAGTCAGAGCCATGTGATACTGTGGTTGCACTGTTTTCTTGGGTGGTTCTCTATATTCCAATTAATCATGATGATCTTGTAATTAAGCAAATATCAACATAAATAAATCATGATTAACATTTGTATCCAAGTGACAGAACCAACCCAAGGTATAAGCAAGCTAAGCATTCATCTACCCATGATATAACCAGGTGATTCAAGGTTCAAGGCAAAAAGTCTAATCATGTCCTAATAGGTATCCCATGAAAATTAATGCATAACAGTAAAGTAAAGGTGAAATTCATGATTGTAATTGGGACAAAAGAATATTCATAAAGAGGGAGGCCACTTGTCTTCCTCGACAAACTGCTGTTGGTCTTCTTCGAACTGCTGCTGATCTTCTCCTTCCTCGAACGGCACGTTCTCTATATGATCACACAAAGCAATACAACAAAATAAATACAAATAGTACACCATACAGTACTAAAAGTACAGAACAAGTACTCTAAACTAAAGAGCATGCAGAGACGATCGCGTGGCCGCAAGAATCGCCCAAAACGGATTTAAAAAGACAAAGTTACACTAATTACAAGGTTGTAGGGACTAATATACAATTAAATCTAAAGGTTTCGTACTGTTTTGAATAAAACCGAGGGCCTGAACATAATTATCCATGGATTAGAGGGGCTAGCAAGTGAAATAACCATGTAAGGGACGGCGGGTTAGATAATTCAAGAGTTCAGAGGCCTAAACAGAAGTTGCAGGGGCATATGTATGAATATTTTCTACTGCACATGGACTGCGGGTTGATTAACAGAAACATCAGGGGCTCTTTAACTAAAAGACCAAGGCGAGCCGGCCTGACCCCGGGTTGACCGGTATCCACGAGCTGATCCGGGCCGTTGATCAGGAAATGGACGGCGGAAAAGAAATCCGACCGCCGGCGGTGACGGGGCGCGGTGGCGCCGCCTCAACCGCGGCGGGGGATCACCGGCGAGCAAGCTATAGGGCGTTACGATGCATGAGAAGAACAACAAATGGCACAGGGGCATCGGCAGGCCGTGGCGAGCTCACCAGAGGTCTTGCGGGCGTGGGAGAAGGGTCGGAAGGTGGCCGACGACGATGAAGTGCGGCGGCGGGCTTGTCTGCTCGGCGAAACAGGGGCTCCGGTGTCGGTCGCGTCGCCCAGGCACCGGAGTTGTCCTCCTGATGGGCCTGCGTACGAGCAAACGAAACAGCGAAGATCAAAAGGAGGCTCGGACAGAGGAAACCGAGGCGGCGGCGAAGCTCTACCTCGACGGCGGCGGTGAGCTCCGGTGAGCAATCGAGCGCGAGAGAGGGGTGGTTTCTGGGTGTGGAGAGTGTTTGTGTGTGCGCGAGGGGATGGGCGCCAGGGTTTTATAGAGAGTCGAAGGGGTCGGGGAGGGCTCGGCCGAGGGAAGGCTCGGGAGGAGCTCGGGATAGGGGCGGCCGGGGCACGGGCTGTTTCTGAGGANCCACCAGAGCCTCTCTGTTCTTCTCCATCCGCCCAGAGCCTCCTTAGCTTGTGAGCTCTCTAATCCACCCAGCCTTGCTCGAATCCGACCGCCGTAGCCTTAGGACCGAGGTCATCTTCAACCTTCCGCCGCCGCCGAGCCGCACGAGCACTCTCACGGTGAGGAACCCCTTCGCGTTGCTCTAGTCATGGTCCGACCTCAGGGTTGTGCGTCCCTCGTCCGTGCGCAGCTCGTCGAGGTGCTCTTGGTCTTGTTGCGTGGCCCGGTTGGTCGGAACGCGAGCGAAGCCGCGGAGCTCCGCCAAGCCATGGCCACCGCCGGTGCTAGCCGCCTAGAGGCGTTTTCCGCTAGGGTTTAGGGACGCCGCAGCTCTGTCTCGCCATGCTGATGCTTGTAGGGTAGCCCTTGTCTGGAGTTTCGCCGCCGTTTAGCCGACCGCCGTGCGCCGCCGTGAGTCGCCGTTGCCGCTCCCTGTGGCCGCCGTCATCGTTGCTGTGCTCGCTCCGCGAAGGTGGGGCTAAGCCCGTAGAGGAGCACATGAGGGTGTGCTGCGCCGTCTGTAGGGGATGGTGTCCCCTGGGGGTTCACCGCCGGCGAGAGCGCTCGGTGAGCCGCCGCCGCCGCTGCTTCGGTCGGTCAAACCGGACCGAGCGCGTGCGCGCGCGTGCGTCCGGGTGAGGAAGAGAGAGCGGTGCTGGGCCGGACCTCCTGTGCCGGCCGAGAGTGCAGGGAGGAGTGGGCCGGGCCAACAGCGGGAGGAGAAGGAGGTAAGAACGGCTGGGCCGGGCCGGTTAGTTTGGAAAAGAAGAGAAAAAGGAAAGAAAAAGAAAAGGGTAAGATGGGCCGGATCAGGCCGGCCCATTAGAGAAAGGGTGGACGGCGGGTTTGAATATCCGGTTGTCCAGGGGGTTTTCTGCAAGTTGGTTTAAGTTTTTAGGTTTTTATATTTAGTTTTAAATATGTTTTAGTTAGTTTAATTCACAATAATAGTTAGAAGTATCCTAAAATAGTGAAATAAGTTTTATTAGGTTTCTTTTGTCTTCCTTTATGCATTAGAAATAAGAAAACATAGAAATAGTTAATAGTAATTAGAATATTTATTTAAATACCTTTCTTTTTGGTATTTAAATAAATATATAGGTTAAGTATAAATAAAATTTTGAATAATGATTTATAATAAGAAATTAATAATATTAAATAGGATAATTCTTTATGTTGTTTAGAATAATTCATTAATGCTTTTGAAAATTATTAAAATGCTAGGAAAAATAGGTTTAGTTAGGGAATAATTTGATTAGGGTTTTTCAGGTTTAGATTAGTTCTGACTTGCAGCTTTGGCGAATTAGAAAGCTGAAAGTCCTTTAGGTTTTGCATGCTCTTTAATCCGGTGCATCATACCGTTTTAGAAAGAGAAGCCTCGGAAGTCGACTTCGTCAAGCTTGCCCCAGAAGCACTTTCAGGAACCAAACGGCATGTTGACGATGGAGTCAAGCATGAAGCTACTATTGCTGTCAAGACTAACCCTATCACTGACTAAGGCAAGCACCGGAGCATCCAAACCCTATTTTAAGTATTACATCATGTGTTACTATTGTATTGCATGTATTACGTGCTAGGAGTTGTGTGAACTGTTGAATGCATAATCCTCCCTTGATTAGGGCAATACTAGATGTCAACCTGTCTTTAGTGAAGCTTAGCATGCTTAGATTCCTCACAGTTCCATCATAGCATTAGTGAGCTCAGGTTTTGCTCTATCACCTTTACTTGATGTTATTAAGATGAAATGGAGATCGGGTGCGAGGGTGAAGGTTGAGAAAGGAGTCTCAAGCCAACACAACGCCTCGATCGTCTTAGGATTGTGGTTGTTTACCTGTGATCAAGCTTCGAACATACTAGTCATATACCGGAGATTCCAACCGGTGAGCTGATGTAGCTGTGGTTACTCCTAGTCTTGAATTGTGGTTCGCTGGACTAGTCGACGTTGGTGGCAGGGACGTAGCCATAAACTCACATGTCGAGTACTGCCAGACGTAGGGCCAGTGTGGGGGGGCGTCCCTGGGTTTGCACGAGGGCAATTCAGGACTTGGAGTGACCATAGTGAAAGGGTGCTTTGTGTGGACCACCCTAGGGACCACACAACGCGTATGACTAGGTTATACCCTGCAGGGATAAAAATTGGTCCGGATCGCCGCACTTCTCGGTATGAATACCGCTTGATCGCTGATAGACGGCTTAGAACAAGTTAACGTTAATGATGCTTATGAAACCTGAGGCTTGCTTAAATACCACATGTGTGATTTATAGCTGCTGCTAATCTAGATGTTCAGGTAATCACTATAATGGCTAAAACTCTAAAAGTTTAGAACATAAGTTTTAGTAAGCTTTTATGCAAAAAAAAATGTTACCTATCCACAGCCTCAAAGCCTTGCATGCCCTTGTGTGTCTGTATTTATATGTCTATGTAGACGGGTCAGTCTTGCTGAGTACTTTTGTACTCAGGCCCTGTTTAGTTCAAATGGCAAGTTGCAAATTTGCCATTTTTCACTATTTATCAAAGGGAATCTTACATGCATGGAGTATTAAACGTGTGTTAATGACAAAACCCATTCCATAACCCCCGGTAACTTTTCGAGACGAATCTAATGAGCCTAATTTGGCCATGATTAGACAACATCGTGCTACAATAAACAATCTCTAATGAGATTCGTCTCGCGATTTTCCGTCCATCCGTGTATTTAGTTTTATAATTAGATCATGTTTAGTCCTCCTAATCTTCGATTTAGTTTTGCTACAGTAAACGGTAACTTTTTTTGCCAAATTTGAGGGCCAACTAAACAGGCCCTCAAGATACTAAAATTGTTGCAGAGCCGTCAGAAGACTTTCAGTAAGGCAGGGCAGGACTCCAGAAGAGGAAGAGACATGTTGATGAGCCCAACATGTTCTCTTGACTTTGTCTTGTCTTTGTTTAGAATAAGTAATGACACCAGAGCTGTCCTTGTTATGACCAACCTTTGTCACTTTTGGAACTCTGTAGTTTGACCAGCACTTAGGTTTATTTCTTATGTCTGTAATAACTCTACTCCTTGTATAATTAAGTGTGTTGTGAATTCTTCTGTTGTGCTCCTATGTGGTGCAATTCTGTGTATGTGAATTGTGCCTGAGTTCGTGGATGTTTCAGATGTCCTGTGGACATCTGACGGACTACCGGGTTTATACCGTCTGAAATGCGTAAGCTGTGATTGTCAGTAAAATGATGATCTGACGCACTTGAGCCGGTTTAAACTGGACGGTTCCGCCACACGGCTCTCGAAGGCCTGCATGAACAGCGCCTCCATGGCTGCCGCTGCTACTGCGGAGGTGGCTGTGGCCGTCCAGTATGGGTTAGGGTTTGATCATCCGGTGGCGCGGCGCGGGGCGAGGTGCGGAGTGGGGGCTTGGCGAGTGGGGAACAGAATTCGAATTTTGAATGCGGAAGCGTGGGTGAAGGGAGAGCGGTGAGCCAACGGTTTTGTTTTTGGATGGGATCGTGGAAAATCGAATCATGTAGTGTCCTGACGTTCGATTTACATTCGATTTGATAGATGAACAGTAAAAACTTGTTCTTGCCGATCTAAACTTGCGGTCGTTTTCTATTACAGTAGCTTAACTACTATCTTTTATTTCATCCACTGTGATATGAATTTGTTACGCCTGACACTTGGTCATTTCGAATAGTTTAAAATCAGGGTCATACGTTTTCTTTTTTATCCTTGAAATTTGAAAGCTTGGCATTGGAGAGTGCTTGATTCTTGGGTGGCCTGGCCTCGCCTCATAAAGACAAGATAGTAGATCGACATTCACTCGATCAACTTTAGCAAGAAAAATCTAGAACGAGGCAAACTCAAATGCATACCTGTCGGTGAACCAGATATCCAAGGATCCAAGCATATCTTGAGCCTTCGTAAACTGCTTTGGACCTTTATATTGCTGGCAGGTTTAGGTGCTCTATGACATAAATTCACTTGTACTATTTTAATTTTTAAGACATAATTCAGTTGTGTTATTGCTGTTTGGACGGTTTTGTTAGAGTGCTCGATGGGCGCATAAAGGGTATCACACAGTTTTTGGTTGAGTGATATTGGTGCTTTATATGTGCTCTCTCCATTCCAAAAGTTAAGTTAGTTTAGTACTGTCATAAACATTTTGAATTTTGATCATGTTTGTAACAAAATACAAAAAGTTAAGTTAGTTTAGTACTGTCATAAACATTTTGAATTTTGATCATGTTTGTAACAAAATACATCAATGTCTATAACATCAAATCACTTCGTAAAGAAGTTTTGCTAGAATATTTATTTGACATTATTGATATGGTGTAATCTGATCAGAATTAAACAAAAATTAAAACAACAAGCAGCCTACATTTTGAAATGGGGGAACTAGATAAGTTGAAGATTAAATCTACGATCACTAAGTTGAACTCTTTGTATTGGTCTGCGTTTCATTTTTGCGTGCCCAAAGGCTTCGGATTATTCATATTACATTTTGATTTCTACTCATTTAGACAAACCTCTATTGTTTCGAAAGGCAAATTTCTATTATTTTGGAGAAAGCAGAGCACTGCATCTGCATGTGATAGACTGTCTCTCGACTACGCGATCCATATTTTAAATGGGCCAGATGTAGTGACACTTTCCCCGGCGGGCTATGTGGTTGGGCCGAGCATAACTTCGTCAACTAGTTAGCGGAAGATGAAATTGACGCCACCTGATGTCCTGATTCCTGAACTCCTGATCTCCACCATTCCCTACCAAGACTTGCGGCCAAAAACTTTCAAGGCCTCTCCGAATTTGAGCCCCGCGAAAACAGTTGGCCTCGTTTGGGAAGCACCCGCCAAATTTTCGGCTTCCATGTGTTCTCGAATACAACATACCGCCCAAAAAATTCGAAATCTAATTATGCAATAAGTTCAGAACGGGACTGCGCATCTCTTGTTTACAGGTTCGCGATATGAAATCAGGAACAGAAATTGCGAACAGAGCGGGAGAATGCATTGGCAATAGTTGATTACTGAAGATAGAAGTCAGATTCTTCTCGCACCGGCAAAGTTAGAAATTGGAATGGAGCGAATTCCCTCGAATTCTACAACTTGACACATGAGGGAACGAGCGCCCGTTGCAGAAGAGCAGATGGAAACAACTCAACCGAATCCAACAAAAATGAATCAGACAGCATGAGGCGACCACCGAGAGGGAGACATCGGCTAAACTCAAAGATGATAGAACGAGAAAGATATCAAGCCAACATAAAACTACATTTCACATAAGATTGCAATCAGAAATTGCATTGATAAACATTACTACTCAGGAAGACGAACACACGCACAACCTTCTTACATCAATCAGGCAACCAACTACTGGGGATAGATAGAACAAGAGCAGGGCAACTACCGCCGCTGCAACACCTACATCAAGACTAAAGCCGACAGAGAAGATCAGAGGACAGCCGCATCGCCTAAGAGCTGGTGAACTTGGTGACGGCCTTGGTGCCCTCGGAGACGGCGTGCTTGGCGAGTTCGCCGGGGAGGACGAGGCGGACGGAGGTCTGGATCTCGCGGGAGGTGATGGTGGGCTTCTTGTTGTACCGCGCGAGCTTGGCCGCCTCCGCCGCCAGCTTCTCGAAGATGTCGTTGATGAAGGAGTTCATGATGGACATGGCCTTGGAGGAGATGCCGATGTCGGGGTGGACCTGCTTCAGAACCTTGAAGATGTAGATCTTATACGTCTCCACGCTCTTCTTCGCCTTCTTCCTGCCCTTCTTCTCGCCGTCCTTCCCGGCGGACTTGCCGGCCGGCAGCCGCTTCTCGGCCTTGGGCTTCTTCCCGGCGGGGGCCTTCTCCGCCTTCTCGGTCGCCGGCTCCTCCTCCGCCGGCTTCTTGGCTGCGGGCTTCTTCTCTGCCTTGGGCGCCATCGGGATGGAGTGGCTGGCTTCTCGACGAGCTCGGGGGAGATGAGGGAATGTGGTGGAGTATTGGGGATTTGCGGGGCTCGGTGAGGAGGAAGAAGACGGGTGGGGGCGCGATTTTATAGAGATTGGGAGGTGGACCGCGATTGGTGGGAGGTGCGAGCCACGGATCGATGACGTGGAGAGGTTGGATGGGTTCGGTCTGGCTTCGCCTTTCCGGTGGACGGATGGGATGCAGAGGTTGACGCGGATCCGTGACGTGCGCGGGAGGGAGCGGGGAGGAGGAGGATTTCCGAATTCCGAGCGCCGCGGATCGGTGACGTGGCCTTCTGTGGGCCCACGCGTCGGTGCGCGGGGAGGATTTGGCGCGGCGGTAGTTTTGACTTCCTCTGTATTTTCGTTTGGCGTCTGATGTACAGGTTATTTGGGGCCCAGCAGTCAGCCGGAGATAAAATCGTGTGATATGCTGGATCGAAGGGCTAGCAGCAGTTTGGCACTTGCGTTGAAATCCTTATGAAAGAAGTACTATTAATAAGTAGAGTAAATTATATGGATGGCTATTATACTCCATCCGTTCTAAATTGTAAGTCATTCCAATATTCTTGGAAAGTCAAAGCATCTTAAGTTTGATCAAATTTTTATGATAAAGTACTAACATTTATTATATCATCTAAGTATAATTAGATTCTTCACTAAATATATTTTCATAGTTATATCTATTTGGCGCTATAAATCTTTTTAATCCTCTCTAAATTTTTGGTCAAACCGTAAAATGGTTTGACTCTCCAAGAATGTTGGAATGACTTACATTTTGGAACGGAGGAAGTAGTTGTTATTATTGTGTTTCAATTTGGTCATTGTATTTAGAAAAGTATAAACCGTGGCCAGTAAACCCATAAGGCTGCATCAATGTGGTCATTGCTCATTAAACGTATATATTTAAATAATGACATAGAGTAAGTAATTAGAAGTTAATGCCTTGTCAAGCTAGTAGACTGGACCAATGGTCAACAAAGACTAGAATAATTTCCCTTACTTCGCCCTTGCTGCTCACAATCGCACCCTTTAAATAAACCATGTGTGCTTCCACCTCGACTGTAGGGACTAAAGACAAATTATAGGCAGAAAAATCGTGACAAGGAGAGAGGTTAAATAAAAATATTAATGGAACGATGTCTATTGTGATTTATCCACGCTAGACGACAAGTCATTTTTCAAACACACTCTATGTCATTCAAATACATACGATTAATGGATCAATGGCTGTATTGATGCATTCTTATGCATTTAGTGGCCACGGTTTACATTTTACTGAGTACAATGGCCAAGCTGAAACACACTAACAACTATAATGGTCGTGCATGCATTTTAATATTATAAGTATATCGATTTCAAGAGACAAATATAGATTATACTTTAGAATTGTAATATTCAATTTTTTCGCATTTAAACTATATATTTTACTCCTTCTTTAGTAGTTAGTAATATACAGCTTTAACATAAAATTTGGAGACCGAAACTTTTTGCATATAATTTAGCTAGATTCACAAGTCATGTGAAATTGTTAAACTTCGACCAAAAAAATATAGTTTATTTGCAATTGGTTTCGAAGAATTAATTAATGGGATTTCCATCTGGATAAACATTAATTGGATGTTCTAATCACTATCGGTACATTACAGAATAGGGACGATACAAGGTATATCCAGGATTTCCCTTCTGGGCGTCTCCAAGCCTCAATCACATCTGTGCACAGAGGAAACAGAACGTTTTAACAGGTACTAGCATCTATTTTGATAGAAAATGAAACGATTGAGACCCTTCTTTGCACCCAGTGAAATAGGTCAGAAACTTGATTAACAGTAGGAAAATTCTACAAAAAAAACACGGTGCAAATTGTAATCCTATGCATTGCACATTCTTGAAATTAAGGCGAATTAAGTATAATATAGATGTGCAAATATACTCTCGGGTACTTGCCTTAACATTTAGGCAACCATGATTGTTTTCTAGGTCATGCTGCCTTCTGGAGTAGGATCGATGGGAAGACCGTCACTAGAAGATGGAGGCGGGGTGCCCAAGAAGGGGTTCTTGATGACGAAATCAACAAATTTAGGGCCCTCCGTCGGCCATTTCATGGCTGCTTCGGGCCCTTCGGCAGGCCCGGCGGCGGCCGCTTTGGGACTCTCAGTGGGCTCCTCGGCGGCCGCTTTGGGACTCTTAGCCGGCCCCTCGACGGATGCTTTGGACGACTTAGTTGTCGTGCCGGCTGGAGATTTGGCCGCATAGACAGACTGTGTTGCCATTGCGCCAACAACAACAAGAACAAGCATGGTGACGATGAGGTTGTATGCCATTGTTTGCTGCCGTGTTTTCATCTTGGGATCACTATGTGGTTTGCAAGATAGGTGTGGTGTCTTTTTGAGAAAATTGAAGGAGAAGGTGGCTTGGCGTGTTTTTTGGAGGAGAATGGGGAGGAGGACATGGGAGTATGTCCATATGTGTATAGAGACAAGGCCGCAAAAAATGGTAGCATGCACCAACACACATATAATTTGTGGCCATGCGCGCCCAGTGTCAACACTGAGGCTAATTTTAGCGATTATGCATCCTTCACTCCCATGTGCTTCATTGGCTATATGACTCTAGGAGTTTGGATGGTTGCCTGGTTGTAATATACACCTCATGCTCGTTTGATATATAGCATCATGTGAATGCTTATATAGCTTATTATATACAAAGAATTTTTTTTATGAATGTATGAGTATCATGGAAAATGTGAAGAAAATATGATGCAAGTACCATAAGGATTAAGGAATATGAATGTTTATAGATCCCAAGCAATCCAAATCGGTACCCTTTTGCAAACGTGACGAGGGTCTGAATTAGGGGTACCCAATCAAATCCTTAATCCGGGTCCTCACAATAATCCACCCCTCAAAAGCAAAAGCCGAAGATCCAATGCAAAGCGAACACCCCATACCCCGACGACTCGGAGGCCATCCGACGAGTCTCCGATTCGCCCGAGGAGTTCTCCGCCTCCGAGTGGCTTCGCGATTCGCCCGAGGAGCTCTCCGCCCCTGAAGGGCTCTCCGATTCGCCCGGGGAGTTCTCCGCCGCCGAGGAGTCTCCAGCTCTCCGGGTAAAACTACCCGGCCTCGTCCCGGCCCATCCAGCGCCGTACCCACTTGGTACCCGCCGCGTCAGAGCATGATGGGCGTCCGTCCTTCGCCACGGCAGCCACAGTGGCACCCGTCTCATCCAAACAGGAACGCTACAGTCCTGAGAGGAATGCATGCGCTACACCAGGCGTCCAAGGACGATCCCAGGCGTCCATGGACGACACCTGGAACCCGAAGAGGACACCTGGAGTACCCAAAGGCCTCGAGCGAGTCAACCACGACCCGGGAACTACCCGGGAGCTTACCCGAGAAGACATCTACACCAACCACCCGGGATGTACGATCCCGGGTCCGGCGGGACGCCCACTCCGTCAACACCTGCTCTCTGTACGGCTCGGCGCGCGACGCCAGCTAAAGGCCTCGGGGGCAGTAACTCCCCATGTAATTTTCTTTCTTTCTTACCCCCCGCTCCCTTCTCTCCTTAAGGCTATAAAAGGGGACAAGGGGATACGAGCGGGGGACAGACCGACATCAGTCGAACATTCGGACACAGCACGAACAGCACACTCGCTCGCACAGCACGGGACCTGGGACCCTCTCCCTCTCCCGACCAGTTTGTACCCCCTACTACAGACTTGGACTTGAGAACATCGGCACACACTGGACGTAGGGTATTACTCTCCGGAGGCCCGAACCAGTCTAAAAACCCCCTGTCTCTTGAGTCACCATCCGAGCCTCGACGCGCGATCGTAGAAATTTACTTGCCGGCGGTAGAGAACCCCGACAAAACGATATGCTGTTGCTAATATTACATTTTAACCGGGGTAGGGTACTTCTATTGGAATAGGACATGTTCGTTTCAACTTTTACCATTGCATTTTGCGACTAAATTCAAGAGCTTTGCCCCAAGGAAAGGCATAAGCAAGGTTTCTTCTTCTTAGTCATTGTGTCAAGATGAAATGAGACTATCATAAGAGAATGGAGAGAGTAAAATACATAGCAACCTGAACCAGCATTCTCCGTGGTAGGCACATCCCAACAGGAGGTGTTCTGTCGACTAAGGTTTTTATTAGCACAGTGCACAATTCCCATGGTTAGGCAATCCATAATGGATCAATCATTTGAAAAGGTCCGGATAGTGGTGCATTGTTCTTCTTCCAATATTTGATACAAATTTAAATGGTATTTTCGAACATTGAGTTCAGATATAAGGACCATACCCTTTGGATACTAGATATCTCGATTGGATACTCCAAACAGCTAGGTTAGATTTCCAGCACTTTTGATAGTTGCGTCCAATATCTGTTTGTGGCCGTTCTAGCCTAGGAAGGTAAGTGAAATAGATAATATGTTTTCTGGAAAATATTTGTAAGTATGAAGTACAAGCTAAGTTCAAGTTCCAATTTCACAAAAAAGGTTGGGATAAATTTAAATGAATCTATAAAATGCAAATGGTAAATCTATTATAATTTTTCTTTTATAGAAATTTCAATTTTCAGAAAATATTGAGGGAATTTACTAACGTTTAAAAACATATTCTTAATACAAAGAACTATAGAATTTTTTAAAAAAATTAATGATTTTCTACTGATTTTGATTGGTATGCTTTGTGACACAATTTCTAAAATTCAGTTGTTTTCCGATGATTGTTGATTTCTATGCTTTGTGAGGGTATTTCTAAAATTTAGTTGTTTTCCGCTGATTGCTATGCTTTGTGAGACTATCTAGAATTGTTTGGCCTAATGTGTCGAAATGTCTCGAGGGCACATAAGCCGCTACCTAAAAATAAACAAATTAGTTTGCCATAAAAGTCACATATTTTAAAACCGAGAGGTTATATCACAGGAAATAAAAAAAATGTGAGATACCCAACAATGAAATTGGCGGCTCATTGTTCTCTCGGTAGGTAATGCCACATGTTTCATGATTATAGTCAAATTTTCCTCCAAGCTAACATCATTTACCGTAGAAATACAAACAAGACTACCC
>CM014275.1:10248953-10289591 GCA_004135705.1 Alloteropsis semialata
ACGGCGGGCGGCGGCCCCTGCCCCGAAGTGCAGTGGGTGTGGCCCCGCCCCAACGGCGTGCTCATCTGTGAAGGAAGAAGATGGCGAGGTGAGAGAGAGGAGGAAGGATGTTGTGTCTTTATGACTTGTGGGGCCTGCTCGTAAGTGAGAGAAGCTTTACCAAAAGCCACAGCCGTTCAACCAAAGGGGCTTCCAGTCAACATTCCACAGCAGCTTTTTCAAAAGTCACAGCCCACAGTAGTTTTTCCAAAAACCGCAGCCCAACCAAAGGGACCCTTAAGTTCTTTTTAGAGTAGAGATAGATGTAGATGTCTTTGAGTTTGGGATGTATATGCTGGAGATCCACATGTAGTTGCTCACTCGTGAGACAAGCCCTAGCTCGGCCTGGCATTGCATCCGCACAGATGGAGTATGAGTGGCAATGCACTTCAAATTTCAAGAGCCAAATTAACTCATGTCACCATGGTACATCAATATATCAAATGAAGTAAAGGGAAGAAAAGGTCAAACTGGTTATTACACCCAACATTGAACATATCATCATCGGATGATGCATATTATTCAAACAGCGAACATGCATAAAAGCTGATCCAGTCCATCGTACGTTACGTTCTCGACGGATGATGAAGCCAAGAATCTGCTCGTGGAATCTCTGGGGACGTACGTACGATGAGGACTTGGGAGGGTTACGTGCCCGGAAGAGCTAGCTGCTGGACGGCGCGTCCGACGAGGGCTCCGGGGCAGAGGCAGAGTCGGGCCCCGGCGCGGGCGCGTCGGCGGCCATGGACCTGCCCTCGATGGCGTCGGCGGCGGCGACATCGCGCGCCTCCGCCGCCAGCGGCGCCACCGCGACGGCGGCCAGGAGGAGCACGACGAGGAACACGGCGCGGGCCATCCTTGCTGCTGGCTTTGCCTTTTTCTGTGTTGCTCTGCTTTTCTGTGTGCGTTGCGGGTGAGGAGGCCGTGCGCGGTGTGGGGGGTTTATGTACAAGGCTCCTCGGCTATTTTTGGCGCGATCGGCGATCATGGGCGGGCGTGTGCAGTGGTGGCATGGCACCGCTCCGGTTCGTCGGTGTGGCCGTGCGCTGCGCTCGGGGGGCTGCTGCCCTGCGGCGGCCAAGCCGCGGGGCTCGCTCTCGGTGGGCGTGGACGGATCGACGCGTGTGGGGGCAGGCGGGTTCCGGTTCCGCGAAGAATGCGGCCGTGGGTTTTGGAGTTCTGGTGGCGTGGCGCGGTGGGCCGGCCCGGTCGGCCCTCCCCGGCTACATACAAGCGCGAGTCGCTTTGGGTGTTGTGTTGCGTTTCCTGTGGCTTTTGAGCGGTGTTTAAAATAGCGGGTCAAGCCTTTTTAGTGACTGATATCTGAAATGGCTAAAACAAGGTATAACGGGCTATAGCGTAGCTAACCGTATTTAGTGGTTTTTTACATATTAAACAAATTTTAGTGAATAATTAAGCAAATAAGCATGGAATCAGTAAAATTTCATTAACTCAAACAAGTTAAGTGCTTCATGAATTCTTTGCATTAATAATCAAACGCTCCATAGACAAGCAAAGAGTTTCACACTTTAAAATGACAAAAATTCATCTCCAAATAGCAGAGCACAAACTCAAAAATTCAGTAGACCTTCATTTAGCGGGCTAAAAGACATCTATTTAGCGGGCTAAGCCGTTTAGCGCTAAAAGAGGTAGTATATTCTAGTCTTGTTTATCTTCAGAGGCTATAGCAGACTATAACGAAAGATATAACGGGTTTTTATAACCTTGCTTTTGAATCCGACAACTATGGAAGCTGGCGAGCATGTGGCTGTAAAATCTGCTCTCAATCCCAGTAACCGGTGTCTATTGTGGTCAGTACACGAAATCTGATCTCACTAGCTTTTCAAAAAAAAAAAAGCTCTCGCCAGGGATCTAGGAGTAGACAGAGTACAGCGGCGCACTGATACACATACACGAGGACCACCGTCGGGACCGTCCGTGGGACGGCGGTCCCGCCATTTCCTTCTCATACTGCTACTACAGCGAGTATACATGCATGTACACCGAGCCAGCCCAGCCCCATCCCCCAGTTGCCACGGCCCACGGGCTTTTGCAATGCGTGGATGTGTTTACACTTCACAGCACTGCCACTACGGCCGTTAAAAATCTCTATCGCCGTAGATCTGGCCCGGTTACGAACACCCAGGACGTTCGATGCTTCAAGACGGAGAAAGGGATATTACGCCACCGACACCGTACACGCCCGGCTGGAGCCATGGAGTAGCGATAGCCATTTGAGTGCGAGAATGGGTTTTGCGAGGCCAGCAAAGTTGGCACTTGGCAGTGGCCACCTCCTGCATTTGCGCAACGCCCACTTCATCTTTCCACGCCACGTTTCATGGGCGCTGCCCGCCGTTGCATTTCGTGAAGCTCTTCTCAACAAACCCATTGAATTGCTGTGGATTTAGGTGGGCGTCGGCTTCGGCATAAGCAGATTTGCACCTCCTAAAATCGTTCAGAAAGAACGGAGAAGAAGACCGGAAATGTACATCGGCTATTCATTACAGAGTCCCACTGATTCGAATCCTTAACATTTGATGCAAACCAAATCAACCTTTCATACTAACAACAGCAATGGAGCAAAGGAGAAAGAAGATCCAGAAAACGAAGAAAAAAGCATGGCGTTTCTATCCAAACAGAAGCACCAAATCCCACGGCACATGCTCTGAGCACCACCGACACACACCAGCACCACTCCAGCAGATCCGCCTCGAGAAGCAAAAGAGGGTTTTGAATGATCTCAACCCCCTAAACCAGGGGGACGGCCAGGGCCACGGACACGGCGGCGAGCCACCGCGGCCACGGCGCGCCGGGCGCCGCGTTCTTCTTCGCGTCCTTCCTCTGGTCGGCGGCCTCCGCGTCGTCGTCGGCGGCGGCGCCCGGGGGCGTCCGCCGCGTGCCGCGGGCGGTGGCGCGTCTTCTTGGACGCCCTGGGCGCGTCGGCGACGGGCGCCGGCGCGGGGGCGGGCGCCTCCACGGGGTCGAACAGCTCCACGGGCTCCAGCACCGCGTCCACGGCGTAGATGGCGACGGGGTCCTTGTCGTACACAGTGGACCTGACGCGCGCCGCGGCGGCGCCGGAGGCCTCGGTCCGGACGCTCACCTGGTCGCCCACGTTCTGCACCGTGAAGTTGTAGTTCTGGGCCGCGCCGTCGGTGGCCAGCGTGTTCATGGGCCCGTTGCTGGACTTGAGCCCCCGCAGCGTGTAGTACACGGGCACCGCGTGGAACAGCAGCAGCGACGCCTTGGCGTCGGAGGTGAGGTTCTTGTAGCTCGGCGCGAACGCCCGCACGGCGTCGTCGCTGGGGCAGAACGCAGTCACGCCGCCCTCCGCGGCGGACTGGAACGCCGACAGCGCGTCGGGGGATTTCTCCACCAGGGACGCGAACGCCCTGCACCCGCCCTTGGACATGAGCGCCGTGATGTTCGGCGGCGCCGGCGGGGCCGCGGGCGCCTTCGCCTTCGCCGTGGCGGGGGCAGCCTTGCCGCCGCCGGTGGCCAGGGGGAGGAGGACCACGACCAGGAACGCCGCCGCCGCGGCGGCGTCGGTGAGGGGGAAGCGGCGGCGCATTGTGGCGAGCGGGGTGGGGAGCGTGCGCGTGGGAGTGAGTGGGACGAGTGGCAGCAGCCGACACTCCAGCAGACCAGCAGCGTAGTGAGGGCCTCTTTAGATTAGATTGGAAAGAAAGTTTTACCCTTCTAAATTGAAGATTAGAAGGACTAAACATGATCTAATTATAAAACTAAATATACGGATGGACGGGAAATCGCGAGACGAATCTATTAAGCCTAATTAATCCGTCATTAGAGATTGTTTACTGTAGCACGATGTTGTCTAATCATGGCGAAATTAGGCTCATTAGATTCGTCTCGTAAAGTTACCGGGAGTTATGGAATGGGTTTTGTCATTAACACACGTTTAATACTCCATGCATATAAGATTTCTTTTGATAAATAGTGAAGTTTCAAGATAAAAGAAAGTTTCACCCTGAACTAAACGAGGCCTGAGTGATGGGTGAGTAGAGGGAGTGAGGTGAGCTGGCAACTGGCACGGTGATGGAGCTGCCCTTGGACTTTGGTGGTAATACCGAGGATTGCCATTGCAGCTGCGTTAGATTTTGTTGAGTTAACGTGTGATTTGGTGGTTAATGTGTATTTGTTTATTGATCTTAGATTCGTTGTCCTTACTCTCAAAATTTGGGGACAATTTGTTGCCCTCTGTGGCGCTGTCCTTTCTTTCTTTGAGCATTTTGGATTTCGTGGCGTCCAGCGTGTTTTGATGTGTTTTCTTCCAGTCCTGTCAGGTGTTTGCCGCACGAATGCTACTCCGTATTTTCATAACCTGTTCGTATATTTTGCAAACTATACAAACATTTTGTTGTGCTCCAACCTCCAATTGTCATCTTGGTAGTATAAGTTCCTGAAGCACAAGATCGAACGATATCCTACCGAGATTCAAACTGAATTTTTGCTCAGTTCAGTGGAAATGGAGTTACGAGCAGAGGTGGAGAAATTGATAGCCGACACGGACAAGGTATACGGACAAGGAACCAGGACCATGGCCCATGGGGTCCCCGGCACACGCACAGCTGCACTGCAACTTGTTGAATGCATTCAATGGCGAGCCTAATGAAGCAAGGGGATCAGCAACGCCGTAGCGCTCGCGTCTCCCATTCACGCCTAGTTAATCGCCGTGGGGACGACGATCAGGTTCAGCTGCTTCTGTTGCTGCCACAAATCTTCCCTCGTGTAGGCGCAGGCGCAGGCGCAGCCGCGCAGGTCGATCCAGTTCCAGACCCAGGAGCGCCACACCGCACCGGTCCCCACTCCCAAAGCTCCTCCTCCTCTAAAATGCAAGTTGTTTTGCTTTTGCCATAAGTTTTCTCTAACTTTGACCATGTTTTATAAAAATGCTCCAACATCTACAATATCGAATCAGTTTCGCTAAATCCACTATAAAATATGCCGTGTTAGTATATTTATTTTGAGTTGCATATCTTAATACATTTTTTCTATAAACTTAATCAGAGTTGAAGAAGTTTGGTTTAGGACACAGCGGAAGAACTAAGGTTTAGGGTCCAGAAGACATTATGTGCTATTGGGCCATAGCCCATAGGTGCTACGCAGACCAATGGATCTGCAACGGGGTTCACCAGGCCTTTTTCTTTTACTAAAAAAAACAAGCCTTTTTCTGAAAGTTTTATTCAATTTAGTATGTGACGAAAATGAAAACGAAAAGGACAAAAGAATGACAACTATGTATAATTCATCGATGTTCAAATTACAGCCACACAAAACAACTGAAACGGACAAATTTAACATCAAAAGGAAGGCCTAATTTTTTCGAGAAGAAATTCAGAGACGCCTAATGAATCGTCGACTCCTCGAGAGCCAAGATCACGCGTACAGATTCCTCAGAAACGTTCCTCCTCTGTGATAGCTGATAAGAGAAGCGCATACCATCAGAGACCAAAGCCACGGGGCCTGTCTAGAAAGAAAGCACAACGGAGGCGGCGGCGGCGGCCACCACGGCTGCAGCGACGCCGGTTCCCATGCCCGCGCTGCCGCTCTGGTCAGCGGCTGGGCCAGGAGACTCCGCTGGCGTGTCCGAAGCGTGGGCTGGCTCGGGCGGGCTATCGGCGGTTGAGCCTCCGGCCTCCGCCGTCGACGGTTCCTCGGCGGCACCGGCCTCGCTGGCGGAAGGCTCTTCCCCGGCAGCGGCGCTGCTTTCGTCGGGCGATGCTGCTGCTTCTCCCGACTCGGACTCGGAGGGGCTGGACGCCTCGCTGCCGGGGGCGCCGCTGGGGCCACTCTCGGACGCGGCACCTTCGCTAGGTGACTCGGCGCCGGAGGTGGTGGGCGCCTCGGAAGGCGTTGTCTCTGACTTGGAGGCCGGGGCCTTGGCGGCGGCCCCCTTGGGCGCCGCGGCATGATCAGGCGACGCCGTGGGGGCCTTCTCGGACTTCTCGGATGCGGTGGGCGCCTTCGATGGCGAGGCCGACGAGCCCGAGGCCGAGTGCTTCGGCGAGGCGGCCGGGGCTTCCGAGGCGTAGGTCACGGCGGCGGAGGCGACGAGGAGGACGACGGCGAGAGCGAGAGCGCGGGCCATGGTGATGAGTGCGCGTGCGATCTTGCTCGGTACCCGTCTGGTGTCACGGCGTGAAGCGTCGCCGCGGAGCTATATAGGAGACGGCGAAGGGGAGCGTGCCGGCGAGAGAAGCACGGTGGAGTCGGTGGCTATATTTGGGGGTCTCAGCGCGTCGCGTCGCGGCTGCATGGCCTCTCCTCCGCCTGCGACGATGGCGGTGGCGCGCGCCATGCGGTGGCCCGCTGCCGCTGGGAAAAGGGCGGGTATTTTTGGTCTCTTTGTCTGCAGCCGTTGGATCTGGCGCCTTTCAGATCCTGCGGCCGTACGTGGCCATGTCGGTGAGCTTGACTAGACTTTGACCAATGACCTCAGTCTCACGCTTTGCATCAACTTTGCTCGTATTTTATCTTGGAATTTGAGTCTATGATCTTTGAACTTTTTTTTTCATAATTCGTTTCATGTTAAGTGCACTATCTTTGTCCTAAAATGTAGGTTAGCTTATAAAGAAGTAAAGTTAGATTAATATATCAAATGAATGAGACACAAAACCATATTTTATAGTGGATTTGATGGAACCAATTTTGTGGTACATATGTAGATTTAGTTTTTATAAACACGACAGTAGAAGTAAAAGAAATTTGACTTAAAATAAAACTAAAATATGCTATTATATTTAATAGAGAGAGAAGAGGCTATGCTTCTGAAGTTGTACATATAGGAAATTTTCTCTTGTTTAAAATGTCGTTGTTGTACTTAGTAAGGAATAACTCCGTAGCTCTAGACTAATGATGGAGATATGTATGAGCTAGTATACAGTCACTACAAAATTTCCGTGATTTTCTGAGTGTTTTTCCGAATGGTCGACTTTTATCGTACTTCTTTATAATTTTTCAAATAGTCGTGGCCGTTTTAGCCGAACTGAGGCAATCCGTCGAGGGACCAAACCATAATTATGTTTTCCGGGCGTATAAGACCAAACCAACATCTCTCAAATTAGCGTCACGGTGTGAAGAAATGTCGTGATGCTAATTTTTTTTGGTGGGAAATGATGCTAATTTCTTTACACCCGCTTTGTATAATTGTATTTAATACCGGCCCCTGAATGCCCTGATCACTCTTTTCCCCGTTCCCTATCCCCTCCCTCCTTTTCTACCTCTCCTCTCTCGGCAAGCTCAGGAAAATGAAAATCTCTCCTGTCACCTCTTTGGTCTTCCTTTCCTGGCAGTGGCAGGGACGACTGGTAGAGCGGCGGCGCCGTCTTCGCGGGGTCCTTGGCCGGCGACGACCACCCACCAGGTATGCCCGCCCCTTCTCTCCCTTCCTGCTGTGCGAAACGGAGCATCCCCAAACCCTAATGTAGCTATTTGTGCTCGGATCTGACCCAATATATATCATATACCAACTAATAACTTCGATTTTGTCTTAAAAAATTATCGGTTGTACATATGTACACCTCCTATCCTGTCCGCCCCGGAGTTCGAGTCAGGTTGTGGCTATAATTGCGATTCTTCTGTCAGTAAACGAATTGAAAATTACGAAATTAGTGCCACTGTCGTTATCCCCTCCCAGAAGCAGAGAAAATGTACAATTTCCTGAGTTTTTAATAACCATTCCCACTTCCAAGTCTTGATTCATATGAAGGGATGCCGTCAAATATGAAAGTTTGGACTTCTATTGTACAATGTTGCTAATACTCACATAGTGTAACCGAATTGCAGAGTAAATTTGAGCAATGGGCACGTCTGTGGATGCTTCATTAGTTGTGTCTGAGGAGGTACCTTGCATTACTCAGCTATTGATCACTTGTATATTTGATAATTCATTTACTGTTGCAAATGCCTAGGTTCATCGACAATGTTAAGAGCTTAACCTTTCAAAGTCATAATATAACTCAAATTTACCGATGCTTTAGTTCAACAGCTGGTCCTTTCTTAGCTTTTGATTTCCTATTACCTAGGGATGCAAGTGGGTTTGTGAGTGAACCTGCATATTAGCATATAGTTCATTTTTAGTTGGGTTTAGTGGAAAACCACATCATGACCTATATGGCCTCCGGACAAACCCAACTACATTTTTAGTTGCTGCCCTTTGATCGTGCATGTTTATGCCTAAGTTTCAGAATTAATAGTTTTGTTAGATTGTATGCATTGTTTTCCTATCTGATTCATGACCTGAGAAATTAAAACCCCTACCCATGTCTTCAATCTAGTTCTAACTCTTGACTTACAGCTTATATTTCCTACATGTTGTCTAAGGAAATGCCCTCACCTTATAAAAATTAATCAACTATGCTATCCGCAAGTTATGTTTCATCTTACAAATGTGCTCTACATGCAGGTCCGTGATAACATGTTGTGTGGCAAGAAAGTTACTGTTGTATTTGTTCTAGGTATCTGCTCCTTGTTACATCTGCTTATTGCATATCTTACTTTATGGAAGAAGACGAGCTTGTGTGGCTTTGAGATTATTAAACAAGTTAATTAAATATATGGGTGCCACACTTCTCATGGTGGACTGATTAGAGAATTTAACTCCCGGAGTCATAGAAAACCCTGTCCAACCCGGGTTTGAAGTGTGGCACCTCCTTAGGACAAAGCCTGGGGGGAGTCTCCCCCTGTTGAGTTTTTCTCTAAAAATATATATGAGGCTACATATATGCACTTAAAGGATATAATTTCACCTTGTATCTAATTAAGAACTGAAACATAGGTGGTCCTGGAAGTGGCAAAGGCACACAGTGTACTAACATTGTGGAACACTTTGGATTCACCCATCTGAGCGCTGGAGATCTTTTGCGTGCAGAGATAAAATCTGGCTCTGAGAATGGGTATCTTCTTTCTCTCCATAAGAAAGCTAACTCTCTTTCCTTCTAAACAAGCTCCTAAAGAAAGACTAGATTAGTCATGTTGACCCATTTGTTAAAGATAATAAGATCTATAAGTTTCTATGTTCTTGGTGCACCTTGATGTTTCACAGAACCATGATTGAGAGCATGATAAAAGAAGGAAAGATTGTTCCATCAGAAGTAACTATAAGGCTGTTGCAGGAGGCCAAGATAAAAAGTGAAAATGACAAGTTTCTGATAGATGGATTTCCAAGGAACGAAGAGAATCGTGCTGCATTCGAGAATGTTGTAAGGACTTCTTCTTTTTGGGTACCCAGTACTCATTATAGTTCTCTTTTTTCATTCTTTATGTACTTTTATTTAATGAATTTGCTAGAATATCAATTGTTTTTTTCATTATTGCAGACAAAAATTTCTCCTGCATTTGTGCTATTCTTTGATTGTGCTGAGGAAGAGATGGAAAGACGCCTTCTGGGGCGCAATCAGGTTTTCTTCGTCCTTAATCTCCTGTGTGTTTTAAGTCACAAATTCCTTGTTTATATTTCTTATTCTCTTTGCAGGGAAGAGTTGACGATAATATTGAAACTATCAGGAAAAGGTTCAGAGTTTTTGTTGAATCAAGTTTGCCTGTCATTGAGTATTATCGCTCAAAGGACAAGGTTAAAAAGGTATTAGGCCAACCCCAACCCTCCACCTAGGATGGTTTCTATGGCATTAATTACATTGCCAACTAGAATTTTTAGCTTACATGTCACTATATTAAATAAGAGAGACAGTGGAGAGAGGAAGAAACTGGATCTCATGCAAGACCCAGTTTCATCACGATATACACTGGACACCACCAAATCATGCATTGGGAGATGGTAGTGTCCTCATGATAATTGAACAACAAATATGATTGGTGGAGATGAGAGAGAATGATGGATTGAGAATTAATTATGGTCCTACATGAAGCAACTATGCATTGAGAGATGTAGTTTCTAAACATAGTGTCTTGCTTATTTGGCAACACAGACATTATCTATGGAAACCAAGGGTTGGGGATGGCCTTAATGCATCTTTGTCATGTGAGGCTTACTCCTATTGCACTCTGATGATATAAAAATGTGGTGTTGAAATAATGTAGAACACAAATAGGAAAAAAAATGCCATCATAAATGTACGAGGTTAGAAGGATGATGCAAGATAATCCAATGGAGTAGTTTTCCTTTGAGTTATTGATCATGATTATGTTTTTCAAACTTCGATGAATTGCCCTTCTTTTGGAATTTTCACTTTGGCGCCTATCCTACTTGCCATTTGGTCAGATTGATGCGTCAAAACCAATTCCTGAGGTGTTTGAAGACATCAAAGCTATTTTTGCCCCCATATGCTTCATAGGTAACCTCTTTGGTTTCAATTGTTTCTTTTTTGGTATATTCTTTTGCACAAAGCATTTCTGGATGAACCTAACTTCTGTTTGCATGCTGAATGTATGTCTATCGGCATTAAATTAGCCGCTTTTTCCATTATGTTAGTGTATAACAAGAATACAGTGCATTTATTTATATACTTTCAATCTGTTCGCTCATCACATTTTATTCTTGACTTCTTATCTGTCAGGTTAAATAGAGCAATACAAGAGACATCATAGAGGTGATAGATGGTGCCATAATAAATATATAACTTCGGCCTAAAAATTTTCATCTGGTTCTTGACGTCATGAGATGCCCATATAATCTTCATTATTTTTTTCAGGCATCGAACAAGTGTGATTCTGTGCCTATGAGCCTTTTAATATAGAAGAAACTCGTATGCTTATATGAGCTAACAGCATATCAGTAGGCAATTCAATTTATTACTAGCAATAAGTAGATATGATTCCAAGTGTTCCTGCTAGAATAATATTTCTCCGTTACTGATCATATTGGTGTATACTTTCCTTTGATTTTCTCTTGATATTATTGTACAAATGTGTCATTTTAAATGGCTATGAAACCCTGTGCCCTCCCACCTGCTAACTGGTGGCACTACCGAAATTGAAACTGCTGTCATTCGTTAGACCGTCCGGCATGTATTGATCTCCGTATGATTCGACCATCCCGCCTGGCCGCGTATAGACTGGAGCTTCACCAAGCCACTTGTTGCAAGTTGCAATACCTCTACATAATTATCTGATGAAATTCAGGCGTGTACAACTTCTGAGCGCCAAACTTATTGATTGTGTAGCTTCTGCCTCTCCAAACTAGTCGTTGCTACGCTGTTAATTTTCCGAAGTGTAAAAATTCACGCATTTCACCATGGGCTATCCGATGTATCAAACTAATTTGTCCTCTGAACTGCTCTTGGTGTGGTTGGAACTTGGAAGTGTAGATGGCTACACTCCAACATGAATTCCGGTTTTTCTCCGGACTAATTTCTTGCATTGACTCTGATGTATCTAAATTATATCATTGGCAGTCCTCAGTCCTTGATGCCAAAGAGATTGCTGAATACTTGTTCCATATTTATTAGAGCTGTTGTCCTGCTGACTTTTAGATTGTGTGCATTTGCAGGCTTCCAAATTTGTAAAGCCCGTGTTTAGATGCCCTTTCCAAAATTTTGCAAAAGGGAATCTTTTTTGCATGAGTACTAAATGAAGTCTATTTGCAAAACCCAGCCACGGATGAGCGTAACTTTCTGAGACGAATCTAATGAGCCTAATTAATCCATGATTTGCTACAGTGATGCTACAGTAACCATCTTCTAATCATCCTCTAATCATGCGGTCAAAGGCCTCATTAGATTCTTCTCGGAAATTTACTAGAGGTTGTGGAGGTAGTTTTGTAAACTGACATTATTTAATACCCCTAATTAGTGGTCAAAGATGCATTTATTACCCTGAAAAATTTTTCAGGAGCCAATGAAACACCGCGAAAGTACGAACCGTCAGGTTCGGGTGACTGATGTGACATGCATTGTATGAAGTGTAGATGGCTACACTCCAACATGAATTGGCCTTCTTTAGTTGCGGTGAAAAAGTTGTGAAAATTACTTTAGCAATTGTAAATCGAAGATTGGAAGGAGTAAACATGATCTAATTATAAAACTAATTAAATGGATGGACGGAAAATCGCGAGACAAATCTATTAAGCCTAATTAATCTGTCATTAGAGATTGTTTACTGTAGCACGGCGTTGTCTAATTATGGCCTAATTAGGCTCATTAAATCCTCTCGAAATTTCACCCGGGGTTATGGAATATGATTTGTCATTAATTCACGTTTAATATTTTTAATTAGTATCCAAACATTCGATGTGACAGATAAATAGTAAAAAGATGCAAAACTTGCCGCAACTAAACAGGGCCTAAAATGATCTCAACTTCTTTATGCTTTAAGACCAAACTGCCATAGTGCATGTGCATATGTGCAATTCGTGGTCCAAAAACCAGTTGCCGCTACACCGATTTTCTAGCCTTTTAAGTGTTGGTTTTCTGTTTTCACTTTATAGTTACTCATGCTATTTTTCTCACTTGCCGTTGCGGCTATACGAGTTTGTTTTTCTTCTTTCTTTGGACACCTTGCTATACGGGGGTTGGAGGTTGGAAGAAGACGGTATTCCTTGGATGATAGCTGTCTGCCTGTCTCTCTGTGTTTTTCTTTTGTCGTCGACGTCTACTAGCACAATAACATAAGAATAGCATGTGCGAGACTACTATTCGTGTAGTAGGATGATATACAGGCATGTATTCTTTTTTTGAAAACAAGACTGGCATGTATTTGGACCACAGGTTTTGCTCATCTTCCTGTGTTGGTGGCACACACACGAGCCTAGCGTTCCAGCTCTCCGCACTGGAACGGTTAGCTTTACTGCCCGGAACAGAAGCATGCCACCAATTCGGGCAAACCATCGTCCGTTGCTGTCCATTGGCATTACGCTCCAACCTGCCCAGTAGTCAGTACTCCCTCCAATTCCTAATCCCCATCGCCATCACGAATTCACGACCACCAGAAGTCCAGAACGCGCGCGAACGTGGTGGCTACCTGCACACGGGATGTCGCGCCGAACCGCCGTATTCTTTCGTCTACTGGTACGGACGTGACAGGGATCAGCGACCGACCAGCCAGAGACACAGGCAACGGCCACACCCACAGCCACCCACAGCGACTGTTACGCCACGCGAGGTAAGCAGGTGGGCACAGGTGGCTCGCTCGCCAGGTCCCACCCCGGGAGAGTTTGTTCGAACAAAAGCGTGGCTGTGGAGCGTCGGCCTGTCACGCTCTCGCCGCGGTTCTCCGGCAAGGCGCCAGGAGACGTGGCGGCGACTGGTCTTGTTTGGAGGGATGCGGCGGTGACATGTTCTAGCAGTTCGGTTCTCGACAGCTCTGCCGCGTACGTACCAGGTTTATTACTAACCCGGTGACCCAATCGCCGGTCGACAAGCGTCGTATCCACAGCAGCCGCGCGTCGCCATGGACGCCACCGCGCATCGAACAACTCCGCCGCCACGACGGGGGCGGTATACAAAATACCGGAGCGTGACGCGGCCGCGCAGGCGCTGCCCCAACGAATCCGCCCGCGGAACGAGCAGGTGCCGGGCGTGGCTGCTGCCGACAGCACAGCACGCGCGCGCGACACCCGCCACGATTCACGCAGGCGCCGACGCGACGAGTCGCGGCGGCTGAGTGCCGCGCCGGGCCCACGGGCAGTCGATCTGATCTGCTCTGCTCTGATTTGACCCCGGCGCGCCCCCGCCCGTCGCGGTCACGGCGGGGTCACCGGCCCTCGCCAAGTTGCCGCCGCCCGGCTGACCGATCGTTGATCGATCGATGGATCGGCGCCCGCCATTTAAGCCGCGGACCGCGACGTCCAACCGAGACCGGAGGCGCCAGGGCTGGCACGCCGCCGCCCCCGGCCGGCCCCGTAGCTGCGCCCGCGATCCCTTGACCAACCGCGCTGCCGGGCCGGCGCTGCTGGTTGTACTTGCCATCCAAGTGGTTGCGCTGGGCGTCGGCGTCGGCGCCAACCCAGGCCCCCTCCTACCGCCGCTGCTCTACCCGCAATTATTCCCGGGACCGCGCGCGCACTGCCCACGCCAGGCAGCCGGCGGAGGAGGTCCGGCGGATGACGCCGCGCGATGCCGATGCCGATGCGCGCGTGCGTGACGCACTGACGCCGGCCGAGAGCCGCCGCGGGAATCGGATGCCTCGCCGCGCGGCGGCGTCCGGGTTGTGGACGGAATGTAAAAGTAATGTCTCCCACCGCGCGCTCGGAATCATGGCGTGCGGCGCGGATGGGACCGGCGAATCGCTGGGGCTAGCAGCGCAGGGCATCGATGCTGGGGAATCTTCAGGTCGTTGCTTCGACGGCTGGAACCGATCCACCGGCGAATCATGCCATCTTCGACGTGCTAAGGGCACGTACAAACCGGAGGTGCTTAACTAGACTATTAAGGAAAGAGATTACCATAAGAGTCCTAAGCTACAACGGGAGGTGCTAATTTTTTACTCCAAATCTCTGGTTCGCTTGCTTACACCGTTAATTTCCGTGCTAGAAATCTTCTAGCGCCGGCCGCTTGTGTTGGCAGCGACGCTTGCGCGAAGCGCCCGTCCAAACTTCGATGGTGGCAAAAAGTACTACAACCGCTGATAAGCACCCAACTAAGCGCCCGCGTTGTGCATGGCCTAACCGATCCACCGGCGAATCAAGGCAGCCGTCACGAACTGCTCCTCCCTTCTCGGGCTAACCGACCGCCATTCAACTCCTAGCTTGCAGATGAACACCACGATTTTTCTCAAAAGAGTACACATAGACAAAGAAAATCGCAAGGTTTCACGCAGGTGCCGGCAGATTGATGATAACCACGACAAGAAGACAACAAGACCAACAAGAAGAAAACATGAGTGCATTCCCTCCACGATCAGATCAGGCTACCGACAGTGATACGATGAAGCCTTTTCGCCATGAAAAAGAAAACGAGGTTTGCATATAGCCATGTAATTAAGAAGAAGCCCAAACAAAGCTCAGTCTATGGACAGATGAAACACCCCCGGAGCTGTAGAGTTAGCCATCTGATGAGTAAAAACACCCAGCGGCCACTAGCTGACCCCCAAAAAGGCTAAAATCAAGGTCGTCGTCGCCGCCGCCGCCGCCGTGACGATCGTATCATATACCCGAAAGCATGTTATCATGTACCGCTAATTAACTGCAAGAAGAGAGAGCGAGAGAGAGCCGTTCATCAGGCCGGTCGCAAAACCCACACCTGACTCGAGCAGCCGGCGGCGGCCTGCCGTACGTCGTCGCGCGGCTCTGTCATGGGAGGTTGAGGAACAGGCCGGCGGGGTCCGGGTCGGCGAACCCGGCGCTGCCCCAGCACGCTCCCAGGTCGAACGCCGCCGGCCACTCGAACGAGTCCGGCTCCAGGTCCAGCGCCTTGCCGGCCGGGAAGTCGGAGATGCCGAGCCCGAGCGCGACGGCGGCCGCGGCGTCGTCCGGTTGCAGCAGGTGGGCGAGGGAGTCCTCCTCCTGCGCCGCGGGGACCGGCACCTCCGTGGTGGTCTCGCTCGCCGCGTCGGTCGTCGTCGGAGTCGCCGTCGTGGTGGTGGTGGTGGTCGTCGTCGTTTCGTTCGTCGCCGT
Organism: Alloteropsis semialata; assembly: GCA_004135705.1. Classification (NCBI taxonomy): domain Eukaryota; kingdom Viridiplantae; phylum Streptophyta; class Magnoliopsida; order Poales; family Poaceae; genus Alloteropsis; species Alloteropsis semialata. The sequence goes on from CM014275.1 coordinate 10,264,522, forward strand.
CTTGGAGGAGTCGGCGGTCGGGGCGGCGTCGGGGGCGGGGGCCGCCGCGGGCTCCGGGGGCGGCGCGACGACGCGGCGCTTCTTCTTGGCGGGCTTCTTGGGCTTGTCGGAGTTGGCGGCGGCCGCGTAGGACGAGGGCGACGACGAGGGCTTCTTGCGGGTGCCGCCGCCGACGGGGACGTTGCGGAGCGTGCCGCCCTTGGTCCAGTAGCGGCGGCAGCCCTTGCAGAAGTGGCGCGGCTGGGACGTGTTGTAGTTGTTGTAGTAGCAGAACTTGGTGTCCCGCGACTCGCACCGCGGGCACGGGTCCCCCTCAGCCGGCTGGCTCTGGCTCGCCGCCGCCGGCGCGGCGTACCCCTTGGGCCGGCGTAGGTCGACGCCCGCGAACTGCTGCTGCGCCGGCCGGCGGACCGGCTCGGCCGCCGCCTCCTGCATGCGCGACGGCGCCGTTGGTGCGTGCCTGCGCTGCGCGCGCCCTGGGCCGAGAGAGAGAGAGAGGCGGGGCGAGGCGAGGGAGGGAGTGGGAACTGACGAAGCAAGCCACACGAACGAACGCGAGGGCGGTTGCCGCCGGGGCTCGCTGCGCTTCTCTCTTATGGTCGCGGTCGCGGTTATGGCGATGGCGTCGTGCTCACGCCATCCCCGGCAAGGACCAGTAGACCCTCGGCGCCACAGGCGGGGGCCCACGGGCCAGAGAGGCCACGCCGCGTGACGTGTGAGGGGCGGCGCGCAGCGAAGTTGACGCGACCCGGTGGGGCCGGCGCGTCAGCGGGGCGGCGACCGGGGCCATTGACCCGTACAGATAGAGGCAGGCGCGTGTGATCGATGGGGGCCGCGAGGGCCGAGGGACGGGCCCCTGTCGCGGCCCCGCCGCTGCCGTACGCGCGCGTGGACCGTAGCGCGGCGGCGACAGCGGCCAGGGCTGGCCACGAGACAGCGGCCGGCGGCCACGCCACGGCCATGGCAGTTGGCAGGCCCGGCCGGAGCTGTGCCTGTGCGCCGCATGACGACGTGTCGGCGGCCCATCTGTCGCGGCCACCACACATGAAAGTTAGGGGGTGTTTCGTTCACCCCTCCATTTTGCAAAATAGAGACATTTTGTAAAATACACGTTTTTTATTACACTTTTTCTCTCTGTGCACGCGACCCAATGCAGCTCATTTTACAAAATAGAAGCAACAAAACATGATCTAATTATAAAACTAAATACACGGTTGGACGGGAAATCACGAGACGAATCTATTAAGCCTAATTAATCTGTCATTAGATATTGTTTACTGTAGCACGACGTTGTCTAATCATGGCAAAATTAGGCTCATTAGATTCGTCTCGCAAAGTTACCGGGGGTTATGGAATGAGTTTTGTCATTAACACACGTTTAATACTCCATGCATGAAAGATTCTCTTTGATGAAGAGTGAAATTTGCCGTTTTGCCGTTTTGGCAAATCAACTGGGGCCTGTTTAGTTTAGAGTTGTAAGTTTGCGAAAGAAAGTTTCCAATTCTAAATCAAAGATTAGGAGGACTAAACATGATCTAATTATAAAACTAAATACACGGATGGACGGGAAATCGCGAGACGAATCCATTAAGTCTAATTAATCCATCATTAGAGATTGTTTACTGTAGCACGACGTTGTCTAATAATGGCCAAATTAGGCTCATTAGATTTGTCTCTCAAAGTTACCGGGGTTATGGAATGAGTTTTGTCATTAACACATATTTAATATTTTATATATACAAGATTCTCTTTAATGAATATTAAAGTTTCAAAGTTTCAAGTGATCTAAACAGCCTCTGAACAGGCGCTTACCGTGGGGTTGGGATGGGTCGGGTCAGGCGGGACGGGAACTATGCGGCGTGGCGGCCACCGCCGGTTCGCTCGGGTGGTCCAGAGCGCGCCACGTCGGGGCTGCGCATTGGCTGCGCCAGGGGCAGCAGCTATGTTCTGCGAAACGCTAGGCTAGAGGTGGGGCCGCGTAGTACCGTCCCCTCCGGGGCCCACGAGAGAAGACGCCTGCCCGGCCCTAGTACGTGCCTCCAGCACTGTGGGACCCAACCACCTGCTCCTGGAAGCCTCTCTCTGTAGTGCTGGTGTAGGCTGTAGCTGGTAGCTACTGTTGTTTGCTTCGCCTCCTGCCGTGTGGCGGCTGATCACCAGTTGCCAGTTGGGCGCTCATTTGACTGGATTGGTTAGGGCCTGTTTAGAGCATCTCCTCCTTCAAATCACACTAGCTAAATTCCTGTTTAGCTAGTCATTTAGCTCTTCTAGAGGTGGGACAACCAACAGACTAGCTAACTGGAGATAGCTAGTGATGCACTAGGTAAAAAAAGCTAGCGGAGGGGAGGATATTGCTAGCAGGATAGCTAGTGGGTAAAAAAAGAGAGTCTGTTGGATTGGATTTTTTACCTCTGCTAATCTAAATTTACCTAGCCAAATCAATTTACCTAGTCTTTTGGAGATGCTCTTAGATGGATAGGAAAAAACGGCAAAACGTTTCATCCAACTATTCATCAAAGGGAATCTTTCATGCATGGAGTATTAAACGTGTGTTAATGAGAAAACCCATTCCATAACCCTCCGGTAACTTTTCGAGACGAATCTAATGAGCCTAATTTGGCCATGATTAGACAACGTCGTGCTACAGTAAACAATCTCTAATGACGGATTAATTAGGCTTAATAGATTCGTCTCGCGATTTTCCGTCCAACCGTGTATTTAGTTTTATAATTAGATCATGTTTAGTTCTCCTAATCTTCAATTTATAATTGCTACAGTAAATGGCAACTTTCATTCTACCCAACTAAACACGCCCTAACGAGGCCAGGCCACCAGGCTCCCTCGGCCGTCGTTAGAGCAAGCCCAATTGGCTACCACAAGTACCATCTCTAAACAAAAATAGCAGGCCATCTAGGTAGAGAAGTTTGGGAGCGCTTACTTCACAGTGCAAGCCAATGTTCTCAGTTCTATTTGATCAAGAAAAGAAACATGCGCGAGAAAGATAGGTGTTTGTGGTCGCGACGCTGGTCTCATCTTTTTGTTAGATGAGATCCTCAACATCTCTGTAGGCTAAAAAACACTAGTCGGCATGATGTGGCTGCTAGATGCAGATGTAAATCTTGAAGCCACCATCCGTGATGTCGCCCTGGGCTTGCCCTTAATCACATCTATTCAAATTTTCGTTTTTTTCAAAGTATTTACAAAATCCAATTATAGCAACTCCTGGTTTCGACTCATCAGTAATCACCACATGTGAGGAACAATAGATTGTATGAGAACTAAAAGCAACTCAAAAAAATAATAAAAAAAAAGACCATGCTTCAAGTGGCGTTTAGGGGTTGGCCTATTTATTAGAGATCAGGTAATTCAAGAGTTTGGGTCACGGACTGAGTACCCGAATTTCACAAATTTAGTTCGGGTTCCTAAACTTCATACTCGAAATAGTCATCTGATATATCGGGTTCATGTAATTTGGGATCGGGGTCAGGTTCGGATACTGTGTCCACCACTGCACCAGCTACTAGCTTACCCACGTTTTAAGAAGGGAAAAAATAAATTTCAAAAAAAAAGGGAAAAAAAACACCTGCGCCCCTACCTTGCGGCTTTCCGATGCTCGGATACACCGTCGACGGCTGGGATCCAACACCACCCTCTGTCATATGGCCTGCAACCCCACGCGATGCAGCGCCCAGCCTGACCGACCCGTCACGCACGTCGGAGACACTGAAACGTGCGACGAATCACGAGTCCCGACCAGAGCTCGGAGCTCCCACAGGCCACAGTGGCGGCGGCCCCGCCTGCACTGCTTGCAACGGCCTGTTCGGTCAGGCACGGGCCGCCGTGTCGCGCGCCCGTACGTACGCCCCACCCTGCGCCCGGATCCGAGCCCCGCGCGCGCACATCCACATGGCGTGGCATGGACGGTGGTCTCGGTCGCCGCGTGGGTGGGGCCCCGGCATGGACCCCTCCCCTGCGGGTGCGCATCACGCAAGGAATCGCGTCGCCCACGCGCGCAGACCCCTGCCGCTGGCGGCCGCCGTGTCGCGCGCCCGTGCTGTGGTGCCGCGTCGTCGGCCGACTCGGCCCACAACAAAGAATTCGGGTCGGCGTCGCATCTCCCCGTTCCGTTCCCCGTCGCGTCGCGTCCACGGCGCCGCCACGCGCACATGGCCCCCAGCCCCAGCCCCCGTCCCCCGCCCGAGTCGGCACAGCAGCGGGATCTTGCCAGTTGCCTCCAACCATTGGCGCGCATCGTTTGGCGGGGCTCGCTCGCCGATCGCCGCGTGTGCGGTGCCGCCGCCCGCCGGCCCACGATCTATGGCGGAGAGCGCGTGGGATCCGCCGAAAACGACCGCGCCCGGGGCTATCTGCCTAGCTGATCGGATCGCACTGGATTCCGTCCACTTCGTGCGGCCGCCGCCGGGTCCGCTCCGTCCACCGATCGATCGGGAATCGGCCTCGCCCCGCACTCTCTCTCTCGTCCGCTCCCTCCCCGCTGCGCTGTCTCTGTTCCCCAAGCTGAACCTTCTTTTCCAGTCCTCACGAGTAACCGCTGCGTGTTTCTGCGATTCCATTCCAAAATCACTGCGCCACGCACTGCATTTCTTCATCATGATTTTCGAATCGAGTCGTGATGGGTCCATGAGCGAATTCGGGCTGGTTTTTATTCGGTAGTGACTTGACGCGCCATGTGCCATCATCATCTATCATTAGCGCGCGCGTCATCCCATCCGACCCTGATCGCCTCCATTATTCATTCCATCGCGCGCGCGCGCCAGCCGTGCTCCGCTTGGCGCTGGCGACCGGACGCCATTGTTTTCTCCCAGCAGGCGCCAGCGGGCGACGTGGCGCGACGTTCTCCACTGGACGGGCCGAAGAGGCGACATGGCGCGTGGTGCCGAATCCGTCTGCCAACGACGCACGCAACCTCGCCCCTGTTCCATTGGCACGTCGCGCGTCGCGGGAGCTGGGAATCCGCCACGGGGATGGGGACGGGGACGGGGGCGCCGCTCGCGCTCGGTCCCCGTCGCCGCCGGATTCGTCTCCTCAAATGATCAGATCACGTCTGGTCGAGGAACCCGCCCCCGTCAAAGTTGACGCGGCCGGGGCTGCTTGCTCCCCTCTCAGCTCACGTCGCGATCGGAGGATCAGATCGTGGGGAGGGGAGCAGCACCAGCACCCGTCCTCGCCGACGCGACGCCGGGGTCCTCTGGGGCTAGGAGGAGTGGGCGCGCACTCGCCGCGGGGCCGTGGACGATCACGGGGAGGATCGGGATCTCTCTCCGTCCCCCCGGTCTGGCTCTCCCTTCGTGTCGTACTTTGGGTCAGGAAGAGATCCTCGCGATCATGATGCAAGCATGACCAGACCACAGGGGATCGAGTTCTAGATTTCTAGCGCAGGTCTCCTCCACTAACCACGCGAGATTTTTTTTGGCTGTGAATTGTCGAGTTCGTGGAGTCCACTCGCCAGGCAGGCATCAATGCCATCAGGAAAAGGTTCGCTACAGGCAGGCCACAGCGAACCTCGCTGGCCGAATGGCTGATCTCGTGTTGGTGCGGCACACGGCAGACGCCACTTCACGGAAATAGGCAACGGAATTCGTAGCAGTACTGGATGCAAAATGCTACAATGGAGCAAAGACGATAGCACTTAGCACTGGTTGCTGCAGTGCAATTTTCAGGTCATAGAGAGACAGGGCCACGCTGCACAGAAGGTTACAGACTTGCAGCACGTTGATGTTTCACTCTGAAGCAGCTGCACAATGATGACGGAATCGTGCACGAAAATATGTTACAAGAGGCCTGTCTGTCAGACAGAATGGGGAGGGACTGAACTTCTCATATGAATGGAAGCCTATGAACAAAAGCAGCTTCACAATCTGCGATGGAAGCTTTTAGGGAAGCAGCCTAATCAACTAGAGCGGCAACGCGGTCGAATGAAAGAATGCAGCAGCAGCATGGTCTTGTTTGTCAAGCTGTCACGGGGACGCGTAATATAAACGCAGCATGAGGAGGGGCTCCCCAGTGTTGTGGGGGAGCGCAAAAAATGGATCGAATTATCCTGGCTTCTGCAATGAGCAACCAGCAGCCGTTATCTGTCTGATCTGTGCCGCTTGGTTGCCTGCGAATGTTCTCTGGCGCCATCCCTTGACCTTAGCTGGTCACCAATCTCTTGATCACGAGATCCTTGAGTGATGAGATCCTGTGATGCAAAGGGTTTTCGTTAGAATTTCACAAGGAAAACATCAAAGGCGACAATGGTGTTCTGATACTGAAACTAATACGCCATTCATATGCCTATATCTACAGGGAATGACAGATTGATAATATGTGATATGACTGGAGATTCTTGATTTCGCGTATTGTAGTATGAATCCTACCTTGGAAGTGATGTTTGACCCAGGAGCAGATCTCTTGGTAGCCCGCTTGCCAAGATTGATCTGCACCGAGATGCTAGCTTGTGACAAATCTATACCCGAGTTTTGAAGGGCAAGATTCAACGTAGTAAGCAACCTGTTATAAGGGGAAAAAAAGTAAATCAATATATTTCAGGAGAAATTATACAGACTTCAAGCACTGCAAATGCAAAAGAACAGCATTTTGAAGATGGAAAGATAAAAGATACAGATGATTCGATAAACATTTGATTTTTTTTTATCAGGATCCATTGTTAGTACATACCCTTGGGAATATTGGCTTGACAAACTGATTGTCCCCGCGTCTATTGCCAATTCTGGGTTGTTTACAATTCCATTGGGTACTGCACTGTCGTCTGAAGGTGACGAATTTGTCAATTGTGCTGGTTGCTGGGATGCAACAGTGTCTGCACATGAATAAAACATCTTCCATGAACTACAGAAATAATCAATAGTTCCAGTGAAGGAGTACATAAAGTATAGCAGATTGTAAAACGGTAGTTGGATCAAGCAAAGCATACTTGCAACATTTCTGGGGGTTTCGCCCTGTTTGAAAGGCACACAACTCTTGGGTTCTGCCAGTTCCAGTCCACCTGGGGCAGTTTCAAATGCACCTACATTATTATTTTCCTCAGCCTTTGCAGCAAAAGGGAACCGTGGGGAGGAGCCATTTTTTATAACTTGCGATGGATCCGAGGCCATATCCCCATTTATTTCGTCTTTGTTCTGCGGCACAAGGATAAGGTTCAGACAAGGGGCTCACTAGAATCTCAGCCTCAGAAGCCTCATTGTGCACGAGGTAAATTTATGTAAATAGTTTACCTGTGAATTTTTCCATGAAGATCTGAAGTAGATGTTCGACCATGGCATGATCTTTGCGTTTTCTTGGTTCCACTCTGGATGTGAAACCTCGTACTTCTGTACTTTCTCTTGCAAAAACCGTATGTATTCAATAACCTGCATTAAAGTAGTCGTCGAAAGATTGGTAAAATATAAGATGGGAACAGATTATGCGCACGCAATTGCTGTAATGGTTTCATCTGAAAAGAATAAAACGCAGTGATGTCTTACCTCTAACAGAAATGATGCTTTGTCTCGCTTTTGATCGTTTTGAGGCAAAATTTCTCTAAGTATCTGAAATCTGTAAAAGGAAAAGGAGTAGAAACATTAGGTCAAATGCATGTTTAGTTGTCTGAATTCTGAACAATTCTTGCTGCTTAATGCCGTACCAATAAAATCTTCTCAGGGAAAGAGAAGTGAAAAAACGTTATTCATTTCACAGCACAATACATATAGAGCTAAAGATTCATTTGTTCTAGCATTCTTCAGGGTAAGCACATCTGCACATGATTTCTGAACAAGCCATGCCAGGTCGCCCATAAAATATTCACATCTAAATTCTCAACTGAGAATCGGAGGCCTAACAACAACTGCTATACTATTTAACCGCCTAGTTCTGCAAACAAGGCAGTGCGATCACCACACCCCATGACGTAGCCTATTGGACTATTTCCCAGTGAAACTAAATAGCCCCCAAACGATTGCTGGCTTGCTGCAGCATACTTCTATCCATAGGTGTCAGATTAGAACTTACACGTGCAAATCTATTTGGTACAAGTCATATATCAGCTTTGCTCTCAGCGAAAGATTGACATTACAACGTTAAAATGCAAAAAGTGTGCTTTGCGACATATGTGCTATAATAGTATACAAACATCTAGGAGACGCGAGAAAAGGAGAATCAAAGAAACAGTACCGACAACCATTTCTGAATGAACTGCGGGAGCTACATCCACCCACCTGTCATTGATCTTGCTGCGCCTGCGTTGCTCCGTGGCCGAGTGCTTGGAGCGTGGCGTGTTGGGCAGATGGTCTGTCCCAGCGCTGCCGCTGCAGCTTCCACCCTTGGCCTCCACCCTGACCGAGAGTTCTGAATCAAGAACCCAAAAAAAAGGAGCATCAGAACCCTGTCAAAACCACTTCCCTCACCACCGAACCTCCCAAGCGGCAAAACAAGAGTCAGATTTTAGCATAATTGAGGTAGTGTTACCTTTGAGCGTGGAGGAGACCTCGCGGCGAGCGGCGAGGCCGTCGTCATCGTCGAAGCCCGCGCCGCCGCTGGATCTGGAGCCGGCGTCCATGAAGGCACCGCCCACCTTACGCTCCGGCTGCCTCTGCTGCTGCTGCTGCTGTGGATGCGGCCTGGCGGAGGCGACGGCGACGCAGCGCGCGGCGAAGGGGAGCGCCCACGGGTGACCTGCCAAGTCGACAAGCGGAAAGCACACGCCTTTAGCCACGTTTCCTTTTTTTTCTCATGCTTTTGTTTGACGCGTGATTGGATGTTTGCAAAGTGTAACATATGTTCAGTTAAAAAAACAAGTCTACCCCAATGATAAGATTTTCAAAAGTATAATGGTGTTACATCAAAAAAATATTAATAAATCAAAAAAAGTATAATGGTGTAACATACAAGTTTATAGCATTCAAAATCATTTGGTGTTTGGAGTAGAACACAAGGGACGAAGGTGGGAAAAGAAACGAAAAAAACAGCTTCACACCAGAGAAGCGAGGCTACATCATGATGTTGTTTTCCTTTTCGTGGTCTTCTGAGGGAGAAGGTAGGTCAGGAGACCCTCGGCTAAACTACTGTTCACGTTCCACATCCACGCGCGCATTCAGGGCCCACAAACGTCCTGGCCCCGAATAGGCCCACAACCACAAGGCCACTGGGCCGGGCCCGTGCATCCCGTGCCGACCAGACCTACGAGTCTACGAGCTATAGCGTCGCCCACCCTAGAAAAGCTCCAGTTCCACGCCACCACGCTACGCCCCACGGCACGCACGCACGCATCTTCGCATCCGCGTGCGCGCTGCGCCGCGCGACTCACGCCTGCGGCGAGCTAAGCTCCGCGTCGGCGCCACCAAACCGTCACCAACCGGGGCGGCGAAAGAGAAACGAGAGAACGCGCGTGCGTGGCGTACCTCGGGGGTCCGGCTGGCCCCAGACCGGGAAGTGCGGCTGCTCCTGCTTGACGGCCGCGCCGGGCTGGGCCGCCGCGGCGGCGCGGCTGATGCTGAACGTGCCGATGCCGCCGGGCAGCGCGTGCTGGCGGAGCGGCTTGTCCGCGGCGGGTCGTGACGACGGCGGCGGCGACTGCGACGATGGCCTCTCCAGCGGCTGCAGGAAGTCGTGCGTCTTGAGGAAGAAACCTGCACGCGCGCGCACCGGTTGTGGTTTTCGTTCAGAAAAGAGCAGGCGGAAAGCATCGACAGAATAACAGCAAAATTCATAGTCACTGAAACACGGTAAATTGCTCCAGTTCGACAAGTAAAACCACGGTGAAGCCAGTAAAAAAAAAACTAAAAGACAAGGCCCATATAGATCTCATGGTTTGGGGCACGGAATTTGGAGAATACTATTTGAACCCTTCAAAATTTACAGTTTGCAAAATTTGAAATGTAGGCGAAATGGCAGGAGCGCAGAAAAGGATGCGCACGGCTCTTTGCATCCACCACTAGACGCCCTTCTTCTCAGCTAGCTACACGTGATCATTTCTTTGTTCCGTTAATCTGTCGTTTTCTACTTTTCCCTAACCACGCTGTCCACGCAAACATAACTAAAATTCAAAAGGTAATTCCAAAGGTTAATTCGTACAAACAGCTATAGCAAAATAGCATCGACTGTTTGAGCCCCAGCCTAGCATCTTGTACTGGTCGAATTTTACCGAATTGGGCAAAATCTCGCAAGGATCCGCTACGCAGAGGTCTGAATTCTGATCCGTCACGCAGAGACAGCGGGCGAGGGAGAGACAGAGAGAGATGCTGAATCAGAATCAGACGCACCTTGATGAGAGGCAGGAGGCGGCGGCGGCGGCTTGGATTCCGGGAGCAGCGGCAGGGCGGAGTCCTTGGCGGCGCTGTAGAGCGAGAGGAAGTCGTGCGTCGCCTTATCCCCTGCATTCGCAACCCCCACCAACACCACTCGCGGTCAGGATCACCGATCCGTCGCCCATGGAAACGAGGACTCGGAGCACAGAACCCAGAAAAACAGCTCGAGCAATGGCGTGAGCGGAATTATACCTTGCAGCCCCATAACCACGCATTACACTGCGCTTGTCGCGAGGTGCGGCGGCCGTCGTCGGCTCCTCCTCTCCGGCCGGCTAGTACCTCGAGCCCGCGGGGCGCGTAGGAGCGAGGAAGGAGAAGGAGAGAGAGAGATCTCTCTGCTGCAGCTCCGGCCTTCCTTCTCTCTCTGCTGGCTTCTCCTTTCCTCCTGTGCCGCGGGGCGGGATGCCTTTATACGGCGGCACCCGGCACCGGAGAGCGAGCGCTTTCCCTCTCCGTGACGACGGCGTTACCCGGCCGTTAGCGGCGCGCGTGGGTGGGGTACCGGCCGGGGGAGGCTGGTGGGGGATCCAGCACGTGCGGGACGTGGGTTGACCGCGGCGTTGACGTGAGGCGCGGTAACTTTTCAGTTTTTTTTAGGTCTTTGCAAACTAAGTTCAAATGTTAGGATACTAATTAAGAGTATTAAATATAAATTAATGATAAAATCCATTCCATAACTCTCGGGTAACTTCGCGAGATGAATCAAATAAGCTTAATTTGGCCATGATTAGACAACGTCGTGCTACAGTAAACAATCTCTAATGACGGATTAATTAGGCTTAATAGATTCATCTCGCGATTTCCCGTCCATCATCTGTGTATTTAGTTTTATAATTAGATCATGTTTAGTCCTTCTAATCTTCGATTTAGTTTTGCTACAATAAATCTCGTAAACTTTCTCACCGAACTAAATAGGGCCTTAACCGGAGGAACATGCTAGTAATCCCCAAGGCCGCGGTTGTTTTTTATAAGAAGAGATTAAATAAAACCGTCGCGGTCGCCTGCGATCGCCGGTGGGGCGCGATCACGACGGCCCTGACAGGGATTAGACCCCCGGCTTTGTCTCTACGCCCGGGCCCGCCACGCTCGACGACGTTCGTCGCCGGTTCACGCGCGCACGCGGCAGCGAAAACGATGGGGGATCTCGGACGGGGACGCCGGCCGGAGCATGTGACGCCGGGCGACGACACGACGCGATGGCCGGGGGTGGGACGGCTCCGATTCAGTCCTGGAGCTGCACGGCACAAGGCCCGGACGAATTGGTCATGGATAGAGAGAGCTTCGTGTTAGTGCTAGATGTGGAGCCCAGTGAACCAGCCACCGGCCGCCTGACCATCTGGGGGGGTGGGAGGGTGGGGTGTGGGGTGACGGGACGGTGCGGAAAAGCAAGCGGTGGACGCGCCGCGGCGGAGGTCGGAGGAGGAGCACTGGAGCAGAGCAGATGGCGATAGGGACGGGGTCACGTGACGGTTGGCGGGGCCGCGGCGGCACATGAGGTCGAAGATTGCGGGCATCCCGTGGATAGAGATCGGAGGAGGCACAGGGAGGGAGGAGGGAGGTGGTCGCCGGCCGGGCCGGGCCGGTCATGTGCCCCGGCCAGCCAGATTCCGCAGGGGCCACTCCTTTCGTTTCCTTTCCCCCTTTGTCTAACAGCGACCTCAATAATGCTGGCTGCTGCGGCGTTGGCATCTGTGCCTTTCGCCGGGAGACCCCAGCGCCCTCGTTTTGGTTGATGTCACGGCTCATGAGCAGCGTGACACCGGCATTTCATCGCCACCATGGGACTGTCACTGAACAGTGAACACCATCAGCCATGGGTTAAGAAAAAGATTCTTACTGCAACTGCAGCTACCGGTATCGAGCAGTGACGCATGCGGTAACCTTTGGATAGTACACGGTATGCATGTCCAGCTTTTCCCTCTTTTCACCAGGGTAAAAATGTGGTCCGGCATCGAGAGATGCAGTGGATCCGATCGACCGAGCCGTTGGAGAACGTGTGCTGTGGACTCCTGACTCCTGACCTGAGCCACGCGTGCGTCATGGCCCAGGGATTCACCAATGCGCCGCAGGGCGCTGGTCAGTAACGCCCAGCAGTTGCCTCCGCCGCCCGCCGGCACAACGCCGACCGCCGCATGTGTTTTGCTCTTTGCAGCCCTGTGGGCTGCGGCGCACGAGACGACGGGGTTAGCAAGCAGGTCTTGCTCGGAGAGGGAAACTTGGAATCAGGTGGCGTGTACCTCGTGAGTTCACTACGACACATCGCCAGGGTTAGATTATGACAATACTGGAACGGCCGAATCATATAGCTACGTAAACTTTCGTGTTGATCGTTTGGGAAGCTTCATAACTTGTCCGAGGAAACGAATCCTTATAAGAAAAATTGCTAATCCTCCGTTTGATTATGCACGCTCCTGTTTAAAACGTGAAGCTTTTGGAGCCGTGCAGATGCTAAACTTGCACGCGCTGTGTGCGCGTTTCCGCACCGGCTTGATGGACCGTATCTGCACTGGGTTTATCGCGACAGCGACCACGGCGATTCCGCATGACCCAACCCTCCCCCCTTTTATATTTTCCAAAAAGCGAAGGAGAAATAAAGTTTAACCGGCACGAAAGAAACTTGCGCTCGCTTGACTCGAGCTGATGCCGTGCGGAATCGGAGCTCCCTGCAATGCTTCTTTTTATCAGTGCTGTGCTGATGATACGTGTCGAACTGGCGTGCCGGTAGCTTGGGCAGAAACAAAAATAAAAAGACATGGATAACCAGTGTGCTGTGACAGCTTCTGTGCGCCTTTGCCTGTAGATAACTAGCCTCGTGTATCCTCCACGAATGATGAACAGATGCCGGCCAGGTCAAATAATACTAGTAGCGTCTAAAAATTTCATTCCGTTTTTTCACTGATGATTAAAATGCTCCTTTAAAAACAATAAAAAAAAACGACTAATACGTTCTGCGTTGTTGTATGTGGCTCATTCATCTAATCCAGGGACAACGTTGTTGAATTGTTCGTGCACGAGAGAGTAGGCCATGTAACTGGTCACCGTGAACGATCCATATCCATGGTGGCCACGGCGCCACACGTACGGCGACGAGCCGTCACTTCGCCTCGCCCAATTACTCCCTCCGCCCGCGCGGCCGCAGCGCCGGAGTTGGGGTTGGCCGGTTGGGGGACATGGCCCCGTGCGGGTGCGCAGAAACGGGCCCCGACTCCAAGCGCGACGCCGACGCCACACGCCGCACGCGCGCAGACGCACTGGGCCACTGGCAATCGTCGCAGCCTTTGCAGAGAGGGGCCGACGACCCACGTGTGGAGCTGACACCCGCGCAAGTGCCGGCGCAGCGCCGCGACCGGACTCCGGCCGGGCAGAGCCGCGCGTGGCGTGCTTGCTCCCGGGCCCCGGCGACCGTGCCCCGCTCCGCCGCACGGACGGCGGACCGCCGTGAGCATGCCGTGAGGTCCTAGCTTCCGCTATGTGCCTGCCGTGCCGGGTGCCGGCATAGAGATCGTAGCCACTAGCCAGGTCGTGCCGGCATAGACCTCACCTGTCCAGCTGCGTCCCCGAATGGCGATCGGGACCTCACTTTTCTCTGTGCGAAGAGATGGGCACCGATCCAACGATCCAGCTCGCATGTGCCGCGCCACCTCGGCACCGGTTCTTTCCGAAGGCTAGCCGGCTACTCCTTTGCCCAGCTTGGGACGGGTCGGCAGATGCCCGGCGCGACGCTTTACTCGTCACCCTCCCCGACTCGTGGCCGACAGGCGACACCCATATGCCGCGGTGGTTGGGGACGAAAGCGAGGCCCCGGCCGGCCGGTCACCACGGCCAGCACGCAAGATACCCACATGCGCGCGCGCGCGCATACGCATCGTCTCTCGCCGCCTCGGTCTCGGGGGTGTACGTATCCGAGAAAGGACAGCCTCGTGACTATGCTCTGATGGCCGATGCTATGCGAACGAGCAGGGAGGGGCCAGGTTGCCGGTGGCGGTGCATTGTTTAGTGCAGGGGCTATGCAAGCAGAGCAGAGGCACGGCCGCATGGGGGCGACGCTCCCCCAGCTAGAAAGCGTTAACAAGTGCCGCCCCCCCATGTTTCCGTCACAAACGGCACCGCGCTAATTTCCCTCGACTCCAATCATTATCCTCTCTGCTTTTCTGGCTGACACAAACCAAGGGGGTGTTTAGTTCCACCCCATTCTTCAAAATTTTGCATAATACATGTTTTTCAATGCACTTTTTCTCTATTTGCACGCTGTACAACGCCACCCCATTCTGCATAACACAGTGAACTAAACAGGGCCCAAGTTGCAAAATGTGTTTATAGTCTTGTGATTTGTCGGCAAAGTTACTGGGCGTATAGTTTGTTGTCTTAGGGGGCTGGCAGGCAGGTACCCCCAGATAATCAACAAAGTGAAGTTCATGTGTATAGCGAGAATTACCGATGACAGCTTTGGTATTTTCCGTGTATACGTTTTTAAGTATTTTTGCGCTGTTGTACCTCCCCTGAACACAGTACATGTCCAATAGTACGAGTAGTCCTAAACTCCTAGGTTTAGGGCCTGTTTAGTTGGAGTGAAAAAAAGTTGACATTTACTGTAGCAATTCTAAATCGAAGATTAGGAGGACTAAATATGATCTAATTTTTTTGAGCCTGGACTCCTAGTATACAAGCTGTAGTATCTGAACTCTACACCACACACACCACCACACACATGCACACCCCTAGAAACTACAACCCATACACCCTAAGCGTCCTTCTGGAGATCACTGAAGCCATGGCCTCGTAGACGACGGGCACGTCGTAATCCCATTGTGGCGCCACGCGACGAGTCCAGGACTTACAGGAAACAAATACGGGGATTAAACCCCCGGTGCGACACCTGGTGCTCCCTTCGGGAGTCGAACCCGGGTGGGTGCCCTCCACAACAAGAGCAACTACCACCGCGCCACTCGCGCGTTCGCTAAATATGATCTAATTATAAAACTAAATACACGGTTGGACGGAAAATTGCGAGACGAATCTATTAAGCCTAATTAATCTATCATTAGATATTGTTTACTGTAGCATGACGTTGTCTAATCATGGCCAAATTAGGCTCATTAGATTCGTCTCGCAAAGTTACCGGGGGTTGGAATGGGTTTTGTCATTAACACACGTTTAATATTCCATACATGTAAGATTCCCTTTGATAAATAGTGAAATTTGCCGATTTGCCGTTTTGCCAAATGAACTAAACAGGCCCTTAAAGAGCAGGCAGCTCTCTGTCGACAGTAACCAGGCAGCCAAGCAAGGCAAATTCATAAGGGCTTGTTTAGTTGGTCCAACTATTCAAACTTTTTTGAATCCGTTTACTGTAGCAATTGTAAAACGAAGATTAGGAGGACTAAACATGATCTAATTATAAAACTAAATACACGGATGGACGGGAAATCGCGAGATGAATCTATTAAGCCTAATTAATCCGTCATTAGAGATTGTTTACTGTAGCACGACGTTGTCTAATCATGGCCAAATTAGGCTCATTAGATTCGTCTCGCAAAGTTAGGGGGTTATGGAATGGGTTTTGTCATTAACTCACGTTTAATACTCCATGCATGTAAGATTCCTTTTGATGAATAGTGACGTTAAGGGTGGGAACTAAACATGGCCTTAACAATTCGATAGCTCTTCTGACAACAGGATCCCCGTGTCAGAGAAAGTGCCTGGCGCCAATCATTTCCGCAGAGATCTAGCTGCAAGCATGTTCTAAAAAACCCTTACAAGTAACCCACCACATCCGTATGCACGGCGCGCCCCAAACACAACAGTCTGTGTAGCTTTGTCTGCATCGCCGGCCATGTTACGTGAAGCCCCCCTTTTGATTTTCTATTTTTGTGTACCGATCCTGATATTCTGACGCATGGATGGATGCATGCACGCTCCCTCGAGCTCGCTTTGGATCCGCGTCCGTCCCTCCCATCATGCTCGCGGCATCCCCCCATGTTCTCCCTATTTTTCTTTATCAAACCAATCATTAAAGACATTTAACAAATGGTGTTTAGAATGCACTGCTTTACATCACGTCGGGGCTTTTGTCGACGCACCTAGCTGTCGAATGCAAAACTGGAGCGATTTATCTATAAAGCTTGCAAGAATTGACCAATTAATTCCCCCCACATTCAGCCAATTACGCGAGATTGTAAACCAAAAAAATCAGGCGATGGAATTTGTGTTTTTCTTGTGAAATTTGAGTGTTGTGGGAGTAAATCCATTTGGTACTAGTACTGCTCAAAATTTAGTTACGTACAAATGCATGGCAACTGAACTCGACGCAGAGAAGAGAGAACAGAGTAAAATATGAATAGAGGACGGGGTTGCTAGACACAGGATGGAGTTAACTATATTAGTGACGATAATGGCAATCATGGAGTCACATGACCCCTTCACCACCTAACCTTCTTGTCCATCCTCCGTGCTCTAAAGAAGAATGAAGCACTCGAATACTCTCGGTCACGCCACAGCGTAAGTCTCGTGCGGCCTCCGCCCAAAGCCAGACATGCCAGCTCCTTAGGAAAAAAAAGAATTCCTAACAAAAAGAAAAAAAAACGCACCCAGCGTTACGTGGCAGCTAGCTCCATCCTCACAATTAAATCGATTATTAAATAAAAGCACGAAATTAATTATATTATTAGAGGTGGATTTGATTATTAGTAACATCAAAGTGGCCGAGGTAGCCGACACAATGACAGTCTGACAGAGAGGAAGATTCCGGGGAGGGAGGAAAAGGCACGCGCCCCGCTCGGGTCGGAGTAGTTTAATTAGTGGGCCGGATTAAGTAAAGAATGGGCTCGGGCACTTGACGATCATCGACATTCCCCTGCGCCGGGGTCTCTCTCATCCCCTTTGTTTAAAGAATCAGCTTAGGGATCTGTAAATTAATCTGCTGCCCCCAAAGTCGTAGCCCTACTACTAACCCCCACAAGTTCACCGCCTGCTGTTGCTTGTGCGCCAGGATTTGGATTAACTAACCGTGATCCCATGCTCGCGCGCCATGTGACCCGCTTAATTAAGCGCTAGTGCCGGGGCCGGCCGATGAGAGGAGGAGGAGGGGACGCGTGGGGGATGGGCGGGCGAGTGGTGGTGGGCCCGGGGTGGGTGCATGCGGTTGGCGCCGCGCCGCCGGATCACGTGATGGCGAGGGGAGGGGAGCGCACGTCGTCGTCGTCGCCGTCCGGCGGGCTCCGGCGGATCACGTGGCCAACGCACACGCGGTGGGTCGGTGGGGCCCGCGCGAGGGCACGAAAGAAGCGACGAGGGACGGAAAGGGGCCCTCTGCATGTCTGCAGGTTCTTTTTTTTCCTGCTGGTTTGTTGCGTCGTGTCGTTTGGCCTCGTCGGATTTGGGGTCGCGCATTCGTGTATTTCCGTTTCTTTCTGGAGTCGCGTATTCGTGTATTGCCCTTTATTTTATGGCGTGAGTATGAGCATCGTGAAATAACCCAAATTCACATTATAAAATGCGAAAGCTTCCTGGAGGAGATTATGAGAATTTAGGCGTTGCGTGAGCGTACATGTGACCTTGCGGATAAACTGTGGAGACAGACGAAGCAGTCAGAAAATTTGATGAAAAATTCTCCGGGAGAAACGATGTGTGCGTCCGGGGATAAGTGTGGCCGGCACGTCGTTGTGGCCCCCGCGTGCCGTCGCTGTCGAGGCCACGCGAGAAGGGGGCATCGTCTTCGCCGGGGCGCCTCCGGTCACGTGCGGCCAGCACGGCCCGCCCTAGCGATCAGCTCTCCCCGCCTGCCCTTTTTCTCGCTCGCGTCTCTCCACCATCCCCCATCTGGGCCACAGTCGCCCTCGCCCACCTCCGTCTCGTGAGCCGTGACAGGTGTGGCCTGCCGCGTGCGGTGGGCTCCGCTCCGCCTCGCCCGGTCGCTCCCTCTTGTCGCCGAGCGCGTGAGGAGAGAGACGAGGCGGAGTCCGGACGCCGTCAGGTGGGTGGGACGGCGCGCCGTTAGGCGGATAACGACGCCGTCCGGGCTGCGCGGCGCCGCGCACGTGGCCTCGGAGCCCGGCCCGTTTCGCGTCGAGTTTAACCCCTGCAATGCAATCTCATCACGTTTGCAAATCATGCCCGGCTGCCCGTTGAAATCGCATCCGTTCTGGAGAGGGTTGGCGTCAACTTTTAGTCCGATTCTCCGGTCTTGTTTTCTCGCCGGCCAGCGGCGAGGTAGTTTTCGAGCCCATCGGAGACTCAGGCCTCTGCCGGTCTCTCCACACGGAGCGGGTCTCTCCCCCGGGGCGCAGCGCGAACCACGTCGCCTGACGCTGCCTCTCTCGGCTGGCTTCAACGAGCACCCGAAAAAAGGAAAACCAAGACAGCCCGTGCCATCGCCGTCCCATTCGCGGCGCGACTTGGCGTGACGCCTCGCCGTCTCCGCTCCTCTTCGCAGCAGCACCAGTCCCATTTCGGCATGCATGGACGTCTGGCTGACCCCTGGGCCTGGGGCGCAACACGCCAACGGCAATGGCAACGGCTGCCTTGATCAAAGTTTAACGTCGACTAGGAGAGATCGTGACCGTAGGACAGCGACTCGTTTCTCTGCGGGCTCTGTGGGTGGGTCGAGCGAGCCGGACGGAAAAAGGAGTTGGAAGTTAGGCCGGGCCCGACCCAGCAACCGAGCACGTGCAACCGGGAAGCGAAAGGACGCGAGGACGGGGCCCACGCGCCGGGGACGTGTCAAGTGGGCGCTGGTGGGCCATCCACCCCACGCAGCCCACCAAAAGCGCCTTGCTTTCGCCGGCGAAGGCGCCCTTCTCCTCCCGCCCGCCCGCCTGGGGGCCTCTTTAACGCGCGGCCGTGCAGGTGAAGGCGCAGCCGGCAGCATGTGGTGGCCAAGCCCGGCGGCGACCTGTCCCCGGGCCGGCTGGGCGGGCCCAGATCCTCACTCACGTGAGTGCCCGGGCCGCGCTGACGTCGCCGCTGCCGTCTGTCCTCCTGCGTCCTGCCTGGGCCAGCCGGGCCACGGCGCTGGGCGCTGCCGACTGCCGGGCAACTGTTCCTGACCCGCCGTGACGACCTCGCTGCTGCCCATCTCTGCAGCAGCAGCGACAGTGCGTGGGGTTCCGCTTGGATTCCATGGGGTTGCTGTTTCGCTCGTGTGTTTGCAACTTGCAGAGATCCTTGCCACTGTTCACGCGTTCAGGTTCAGACCCCATTTTTTTTACCAGTTACCACTGCTGGGCTGCAGCACTGTAGCGAATGGACGCGATGCAATCCTGGACGGATTTTCACCACTGTCGGGCTGCCCTTATCTCGGCGACTCGGCCCCGTTGGTTGCCCGACAGAAATCCTTGGGAGGATCCTGCAGTGCTCCATGATTCGAGCTTGATTCGTCAACGGTCGCCGGCTGCAGCCATGGTCGAGCTTGATTCGTATCCCTGCCGCTGCCAGGATTCGATCTTGAACCTGCTATTGTCAAAGGCAGATCCTGAAATCTTGCGCTGCTCCATAATTAGTCCATGCATCTTTGTTCAGGACTTGTTTAGTTCGTGAAAGTTGCAAAAATAGTTGCAAAAAGTTACATGGGTAAATGTGTCGCGAGAGAGGGGACATATTTTTCAATGTGAAACTTTTTGCAACTTTCGAGAACTAAACAAGCTCTCATTGTGTTCTCGGTTTGGGTCCAGGGAAAACTAGTCATGTGAGGATGGACGCCGGATGGTCAGAACTCAGCAAGATCTTCACCACGGCGAGATCTTCCTGGTCGGTACAGTGAGGGAACCGTGATGTGGCGTGCGCGCGGCAGCTACAGCTGGACAGTTGGTCCTCTTCTTCTCCTTCGTTCAGGTAGAGAGGTAAATCATGCCTATTATCTTCAATTCACCTCAACGAGGACCACCTAATAAATCACGAAGGTTCATTAGGTCAAGTGAAGTAATCATTTTTGACACTAGGATTTTCGGCACATCTCAACCGGCTAGTACCAACTATCAAGGATCGTTAACCTATAGCCTAATGATTGAATAAGGCTTACTACAATTTTTCTGAGAAGGAAATAGTAGAAAGGATCGGCAATTCAAGGTGTTGGAAGTGGAAAAGTGGAATGGAATGAATAGAGTGAATGAAAATGATTGATGGGTGGTCCTGTTATATATTTATACCCGTTGGAGGCACTTAAGCGCACCAATTACGAACCGCAAGCGCACGGATCGGTTGTAACTTTTCCCTTAGAGTATCCCCCAAGGTTTTATCAATCCGCGGAACAAGTGGATTGCTACGCTTAACAAAGCACTAATCTCGTTGATTGAAAGATCTTTAACGAATGATGTGTGTGTATGAGTAAAGAACTAAATCTAATCTAAGATAAAGAGAACAACGTAGAGAGCAATAATATGGAGAGAACAAGATATGTAGAATGCTTGTCCAAGGGATCTAGGATCACTTAAAGATGTAACCACCGAGCAAGAACGAACCGATCTAATCTATCAAAAGTAAAGGTGCACCAAGCTCAACCCTTTCCCTCCCGCGTACTGCCACTACACGAGGGTAATCCGTGATTGAACAACAAGAGCACAAGATTGTCGATGTATTCTAGGTATGCAAGACTACGAGCGATGCATCCCAAAGCAAAGTCGTCCGACTATTAGATTAAAAGCACCAACGACAAGAATATGATAGCAAAGATCCAAAACAATGGTTCGGCGATTACAACTAAAGATCTCCCTTCAACCCCAAGGATAAACAAAGACTTTACCCCATAATGTTACACATTGTAGCACTGAACATGGTGTAGAATCCTCCGAAGTAGATGTAGATCGACGGGGAAGACGATCCGGAGGAGGGAAATCCCTACGTCGGGGCAGCTAGGGGGTGTTCTTCCTCATCTCGAGCTTCGCCTTGCTTGCTCCCTTGTAGATCCAATCTCCTCCTTGTTCTTGATCTTGTGGCGGCACCGGAGGGACATTATTAGGGTTTCCCGGCGTCACCTCTCTCTCCGAATGTGGCTCCCCCTCTTTATTGATTCTCCAGAATAATCGGTCCTTGATGTGGTCGACCTCGGGGGCTTTATAGGCGGCTCTGGCGCTTGGCGGCGGGCATCCGACTAGGGTTTCACATCAACTTCGCGCTCAAGAAAGATGGGGACGTTTGGGCCCAAACATGGGCTAGGCCGGCCGGCCTAGGCCCTTTTTGGCCCCTCTCGCCTCCATCTTTTGCTTGCAGGTCCTCCTCCACGATGCTTGTCCATGTGTGCACTTTGGTCCATGTCCAACCCTTCCAAATATGTCATATTTCCTGTCATATTACAACATACTCCAAAATACAGCACATATTCGAAAACGGGGTTATTCTCGTGCCAAGTGGCGGGTTAGTATATGAGTTAGTCCAAAAACACCGCTTAAATGACACCAAAAGTGTGACAATAACGAGCGCCAACAATACCCCCTGAAGGGGCATGGGGGTTCCTCTCCCGAAGGGACATAACCTTTGGGGAGAGGCCCTTTCACTAATGGCGGTTGCTAATGTAATTAGCAACTACTGATTACATCATTAATCCTAGATTAAGGATTATATTAATTCTACTAATTGATCAATAAGTATTGTTTCACAACACTCCCCCTTGATCAATTGGTTCTTACAATCTTGTAACAGTGTAAGGTAAAACTCCTTCAAAAACCTTGTGGGAAAAAATAGAAGGAGAAACCTGAATATGTCATAGGAAAAACTCCTTAAAAACCCCTTATGGGAAAATAGGAGAAAATGTCTATGACATATGTGATTGCTTGTATTGTATATTGCCTCATTAAAAACCTTTATGAGAAAAACCCTGATAGGAAAACTCATAAGGAAAAGAGTGCAATATGTATATAATCAGAAGATTATATGAAGGTTATATCAAGGAATTACTCCCCCTGATTCTTGCAAATCTTTAAGTCGTCTCATACCTATTCCAAAAACGTATTTCTGGAATAATGAAGTTGGTAAGGACTTTGTGAATAAATCTGCAAGATTATCACATGATTTGGTTTGCAAGATTTCTATTTCCCCATTCTTTTGTAACTCATAAGGATAGAATAATTTTGAAGCAATGTGTTTTGTTATATTGCTCTTTATATAACCTGCATTCATTTGTGCAATACAAGCTGAATTATCTTCATAGATAATTGTTGGGTTCGATCACTAACCTAAACCACATGACTGTTGTATATGGTTAATCATTCTGCGAAGCCATATACATTCACATGAGGCTTCATATAATGCAATTATTTCAGAATAATTAGTGGATGTGGCTACTAGAGTTTGTTTTGATGACTTCCATGATATAGCCGTTCCACCATGTAAAAATACAAATCCAGCCTGTGATCTGGCATTGTGGGGATCAGATAGATAGCCAGCATCAGTATATCCAACTAAAACTTTATCTTGGCCAAATTTATAGAATAAACCAAGATCCATAGTGCCTTGAAGATATCGAAAGATATTCTTGACCCCTTGAAGCGCCCCTGCCTAAGCAGAGACTAAATGTGATACAAATTATCAGTCCCAGGAGGCTGATACACATTTATTCAACAGATAGTTCAGAACTTACAACCCGCGAGGGGGCAGGCACCTGATACAAACTAAGATAGCTAAAAGGTAGACTACTACGGTAAGCCAAAGGATGAACCAGAACGGTTCAACCAAGGGATCAGAGTTCTGCGACAGCGAAGCCATCTTGGGCGGGACCAAACTCCACAGGCAAAGTTGGGTGCGGAAGCGACCACCTATTCAGCGTCCTCAACAACAAAGTCCGGGTCTTCTTCTGGATTAACAACAACAAGGGTGAGTACAAAAGTACTCAACAAGCCCAATCTCACCCACGGAGGGGTTAACACAGAATTATGCACAAGGAATATCAAGGATAAGGCTAGGTTTTATTTTTGCCATAAAGCTAGTTTTAACACATGCACGGGTTTATCAAGGTATATTTTAGCAAAGCCAGTTTTAGTAACAAGTCATTAAGTGGGGTTGATCCACAAAGGATCCATCTTTTAAATGCTACCGGATTTCCCATCCGCCGTAGCTTTTGGCACAAAGCCGAACTCATTCCAAAACCAACACACTCCAACCCATCCCAAAACCTTAGTATTGTGACCAAGCCATAACTCGCCCATAACCGTGGGCACGACTATTCGAATAGTTTAGGAAACTCTGCAGAGGTGTACACTTTCACCACAAGTAGGGTACCGCAACACGATCACCTTAGTGTCAGTGCGGATCCTATCGAAGCCATTACCCACCATAGCCAAAACTGCCTAGCCATCACGAGAAAATAACCAAGGGGTTTATGACACCAAGTCGGCAACCATGACACTAAGTCGGCACTTGGTTTTCCCGCTGCACACCTGCCTCCAGACAACTAACAGTCTAGCTAGTGGGATTTAGACTAAGCCCTTGCACCATACAAGAGTCGAGTGGTTGTACGAGAAAAGTTGGGTTAGGCAAGATGACACATCACCTCGGTTTAAAACCGGACAAAATGGATATCTCCCAACTTGCTTAACCACAAAGGTACAAGCCTACCAAAAGTATTTCACAAAGAAATACCCATCCATCTTATCCACACAGTTTCTTTCTTTGTAAACCCAAAACCCATTTCCCACACTCACACATTTATTCTTTGATAAAACAAGTGTATAGTCATGATTGATTGAATAAGGAGCAATAGTTCCTTAGCATTCTAAAATTGGTTATCATCTAAACAGAGCATATCATATTTAGTGATAACTAGGTTGTCAAGGAATATCATAGCAATCAAGGGGTGGCTAACCAATCGGGTTTTGATAATAAAACAGCATGCAATATCAAAGGCTTAATAGGTTGTGTTTATAAATCATGGGATAAACATGCATCTAAGGATGGGATTGGACTTGCCGTCAACAAAAGCTTCCGGGAGTTCCTGCTCGCGGTACGGGTCCTCGGGG
Source organism: Alloteropsis semialata (assembly GCA_004135705.1). Lineage (NCBI taxonomy): Eukaryota > Viridiplantae > Streptophyta > Magnoliopsida > Poales > Poaceae > Alloteropsis > Alloteropsis semialata. The sequence continues at coordinate 10,288,769 of CM014275.1, forward strand.
TCGGGCTCGAGGTACTCTCCTGCGTACTCCTGCTCGCGGTACTGCTCCTCCTCGTTCACTCCGTCGTCTAGGGCACGATCAAACAAACACAAAATAAGAAAACACATTCCTTTATCGATGAGTTGACAGGAAATAACAAAATAAAATAGGAAAAGGAATTATTTTGGGATGATTTGTGTAAATCTCGGCCGGAATGGGTGTAAGAGAGACATGTTGGAGTTTGGTGGAATTCTGGAGAAATTTGGCGCATGAAATGACGAGTTTAGGGAGGTTTAGGGCTTAAACGGGGGTTTTAGGACCTCTTTATAATAATTATAAAGGGCCAGGGACCTTTCTGTGAATATTTTGTAAGGTGGAAGGGCATGGTTGTGATATTTGGAAAGTGTTTGGGGCTTTGGTAAACAGCCAGGGGCATAAATGAAATTTTTCTAAAAGGACAGGGGCTTTTCGGTGATTCTGCTTAAAGGTGGAAGGGCTCTTTGGTGATTATGAAAAGGGGCAGGGGGTTTTCCGAGAAAGAGCCATTCTTTCCCCTTCTTCCTCGGCCGAACAGGGAGAGAGAGGGGGCGGCGGCGCTCGGGCGGCTCGGCTCGCCGGCGCGCAGGCCTTCCAGGCCACGGCGGCGGCCGGGAGCGAGCGCCCGGGCACGAGGGGAGCGAGGGGGTCTCAGTCCCCTCCTCACCTTGGGCCGGGGAAGCTCGAGGCGGCGGCTCCGCGTGCGGGCAGGGGCGTGGGCGAAGCGGCGGCGGGTGGAACGGCGGCGCGGCGTGGGAGCTCTGGGAGCGGCGGCTCTGCGAGGCGGGGAGGCAAGGGGAGCTGTGGG
>CM014275.1:10290124-10310382 GCA_004135705.1 Alloteropsis semialata
GCGTGCGTGCGTGCGTGCGCGCGCGGGCGGGGTGGTGCGGGCGTGACCGAAGGGGAGGGGAGGTGGCCGGCGGCGTGGTGGTGGTGGGGGAGCGGTGGAGCGCGGGGGCGTCGGGTGGAGGAGGAAGAAACAGGGAGGAAGAAAAGGGGAGGAGGAGAAAAAGAAAAAAAAAGAAGACGAAAAGAAAAAGAAGGAAAAGGAAGGAAAGAAAAGAAAGAAAAGGGAAGAAAATTAGGAAAAGGAAAAAGGGAAGGCAAATTAAATTGGAAAAAGGAGGGGAGGGAAAAGGGGACGACGGGCCGGGATTCGCGGCGTCGAGGACGCACGCGCGGCGGTCGGCCGGTCGGTGCGACGCGCAGATCGAGAAAAAGGAGAAAATGACGGCTAGGGTTTTTCGGGAGACAGGATTTTCTGGAGATCGGATTTTTGGGAATTGGATCAACGGAAGGATCAAGATGGATTGGATTTAGGAACTCAGAAACTCATCGCTAAAGATTTTGAAAACTCGTGATTTAGGATTTGAATTTTTCCGGGACGTTACACCCCTGCCCAATGGCGTTTTGTTGGGGCTGCGCTATGTCTAGCTAGCAAGTTTACCGCAAATGCAATGTCAGGCCTTGTGCAATTTGCGATATACATTAGCGCACCAATGGCACTGAGATATGGGACTTCTGGTCCAAGTAACTCTTCATCTTCACGCTTTGGTCTAAATTGATCTTTGTTCATGTCTAAAGATCGAACGACCATAGGTGTTTTGGATGGATATGCTTTATCCATATTGAATTTCTGCAGAATTTTCTGGATATATGCGGACTGATGGATTAAAATCCCTGTAGGGAGATGCTCAAGCTGAAGGCCTAAGCAAAATTTGGTTTTACCCAAATCTTTCATTTCAAATTCCGTCTTAAGATGATTTCGTGCTTCATCTATATCTTATGTATTCCCAATGATATTGAGGTCATCAACATACACAGATATTATGCAAAATCCAGTTAAGGATTTCATGATGAACACACATGGGTAATCATCATTATTGGAATAACCCTTCTGCAGAAGGAATTCCTTTAGTCGGTTGTACCACATTCTTCCCGACTGTTTTAAGCCATAGAGTGACTTTTGAAGTTTTACACAATACATGTTGCGAGAATGATTTTTGTTTGGAATATCAAGTCCTTCAGGAACTTTCATATAGATATCCGAATCTAGTGACCCATAAAGATATGTAGTCACTACATCCATGAGATGCATGGATAGACCTTTCTGTACTGCCAATGATATAAGGTATCGGAACGTTATACCACTCATAACTGGAGAATTTGTTTTATCAAAATCGATGCCGGGTCTCTGCGTGAACCCTTGTGCTACAAGCCTCGCTTTGTATCTCACCACCTCGTTATTTTCATTCCTTTTACGGACGAAAACCCATATTGATCCCACTGGAAAAATGTTACGAGGAGTAGGTATCACTGCGGAGAATACCTCTCGTTTTTTGAGCGAGCGCAATTCTGCCTCGATTGCTTCCTTCCATTTGATCCAGTCTGAGCGCTTGATGCACTCTGTCATGGTCTTAGGTTCTGGATCAGGTTGAAGGTCACTTGCAATCTTAGAGGAGAAATTAATGTCGACAATTGTAGTCTTTCTATTGAATGATTCTCTAGAATCAATATAATTGGTGAAAATTTCATTTAACCCTTTATGACTCTTCAATATTTCCCAAAATGTAAGAGTCTGGGTCTTCCGATGTCCCAACACTTATATTTGTGTGCACATTTGTGTTGGGCACTTGATGTATCTGTTGAATATCAATATTATTTGGATTTTCAATATCCAGTTGGTGTCTATCAACATGATGTTGATTTGCATTTACTGCTTTGGAAGAAGACTTTCTTGTTTTCCGCGGAGGCTTCTTTTGAGCCTTATCCTTTGTAACCAGACTTCTCCCCTCTTATTTTGATTTGGGAGAATAGGAGTAGGAATTGCTACTCTTTTTGGTACATTAACAGCAGGATTATGTGATTTTATGACACCTTTGTAGTCAGTAAATGCCTCTGGCAGATTATTTGCAATGTTTTGCAAATTTATAATCTTCTGAACTTCACATTCAGATTCTATAGTACATGGATCAAAGGACTGAATACCTGTGGCATTCTAATTTATTTCCTGGCATTTTATTTGGTACGTAGTGTCTCCCCCTAATGCCGAGAAATTGTCCTCATCAAAGATGCTCTCAGCGTGCCGGGCAATGAATAAGGCCCCTGTAAGGGGCTCGAGGTATTTTATGATTGACGGTGATTTATACCCCACATATATTCCCAATTTTCTATGGGGGCCCATTGACGTATGCTGCGGTGGTGAAATCGGTACGTATACTGCACAACCGAATTTTCGCAGATGGGAAATACTTGGTTGATTCCCACATACTAACTGCAACGGGGAAGCCATATGATATGCAATAGGTCTTAATTGAATCAAGTCAGCGGCGTGTAAGACCGCATGACCCCAACATGATGTTGGTAATTTGAGCAATGAACCTTGCGAAAGCATGGTTTCTGGTGGATAGTAAACATACATGGGGCCATCTAGTAGATGCATCAATAAGTACCATGAAGTACCTAAATGGTCCAGTTAATGGATGTGTTGACGCGGAAAATCGGCGGTCGTATCCTCAGCGGTCAACACAAGAAGACCAGGGAGATCTGCTTCACTCCATTGCCAGCCTGCACTTCGTTCAGGTTCACAGCGTGCCAGTCAATTTGACCTGAAATTGACAAGGAGATAAAACAGTTAAATTACTCTTTGATTGTGTCGGCTCTATTCCAAACGGCAGAGGCACGTTGGATTTCAGCCAAGACCCAATCAGACTTGTATCGGCCGATGCCAATCAGACCTCAAAATCGGACTTCATAGACAACCCCAATCGGACCAATATAATCGGACCTCAATTAGTCATCTAATCGGACCTCAGAATCGGACCAATCAGGATCGGACCTTGTGACAGATCAGCCTTTAAATAATGAAATAAAGCGTAAAACATGGCCGATATGTAAATAATGGGTCATCTATGCCTTTGAGCAATATATTAAATAATCAAAGTGTAAGCCGATACATTGTCCATCTTGCCTAGTTACCAGTTTGATTTATCTTATCGGACCATCTAACCAGCCAATCGGACCAGAACCTTTTCAGAGAAATCTAGCTCCGACGTAGGGAATCTAGATTTCTCCAGCTATGATTAGATCAGATAGCTAAACAATCAAACTCAACTCACCAACCTGTCAACTAAACAAGATACTTGCACAAGTGTTAATCAGATTAAGCAAATAAGCAGATAAAACATTAACAGGATCGTTCTGATTCTAAAGTATGCTATCATATAATCAAGCAAGACCTAGCTCCTACGTAGGGAATCTAAATCACACTTAACACTCGAATAGCAATCAGGTATAACCAAAGCTTCCTTTGACTAATCAAGATGAATCTAGCTCCGACGTAGGGAATCTAAACCAAGCATGACAATCAAAGATCAATCTTATCATATTATGAACATCTAGCTCCGACGTAGGGAATCTAAACAAACACAATACTCAAAGAACAACCAGATTAAACCACAAAGCATGGATCGGACCTAGAATGATACTGTAAGATAAATATTGCTTAAATCGGACTAAGACCGATGCTCAAAGCCGTTGAAGAAGCAGATTAATTCACATGGCGTAGATCTAAATCAATCTAGCAACTCCAAACAAACCGCAAAAGCTGCCTTTAAATAACCAAGATGAGTTTAGCTCCGACGTAGGGAATCTAGCCTAATCTTGATGATCCAGCTCCGACGTATGGAATCTAGACATAAAGTGCAACCCGATAAACGATCAACTGTTGAATAATCAATAGTGATCTAGCTCCGACGTAGGGAATCTAGATCAATCTTGCTTATTCAAAGATAAATCGATTGAACAGTATAAACGAGAAAGGGCGATGCACCTCAATTCAAAGCCTATATTAGTTCGATAAATTGACTAACTTACTGGTAAGCCGGAGATCAGAACTGATGCAGCCCGTCCACCGATAAGCTTCGTCGAGATACTACTCCTAGGGTTTTTGGCGTGAAGCCGGGTTGTATTGATTGTGAGAATAGTTCTTTATAATGGACGAGGGTTTATATTTATACCCTGGTCATGAAGAGTCCTGATCGGACCAGACTAACTTGCAGATAAAGTAATCTAATATTTAACATAGAATGGGACTTTTAATAAGCCTTCTGAAAAGGAAATAGTCCCCGCTCATGCCACGCTTCCCTTTTTAGCCGATGCACATTTCCTCATTCATCATTAGATCGGACTCCCTCTTTTCATCGGACCTCTATTCCGCATCGGCTCCCTTCTTCGGCATCAACTGTTTGACCATTCAACGGGCCCACTGCGCAGTTTCAACCTCACTACGTCACCATCTCACTCAGCATATCAGGTGCGAAAATCTGGTGTCAACAGGATGAATGGGACCACAAATATCACCTTGAATGCATTCAAGGAATTGAAGTGGTTCAGCCTTAATTTTAAGATAAGAGGGTCTTAAAATTAACCTCCCTGTGGCACATGCGGTGCACACAAAATTTGAATGTTTGGGAAGTTTTGAAGTATTCATGTGATGACCAATTTAATTGCTAATAATTTTTCTCATCATCCCAATTCCTGGGTGACCAAGGCGATCATGCCATGTCTTGAAAACATCAAGACTTTGAAAAATTATCTTGTATGCAACATGTTGTACGGGTTTGATGTATGTGTAATATAATCCAGTTGATAGTGAAGGAATTTTCTCAATTATTTGCTTATGATATGCATCATTTGTAGTGATGAATAGAAATTCATCCTTGTTGTCATTATGTGTTTCCACATGGAAACCATTACGACGGATATCTTTGTAACTCAATAGGGTACGAGTTGAGTCAGGATACAGGAGTGCATCCTCAATGACTAATTGAGTACCCATAGAGAGAATTATTGTGGCTCGTCCTGAACCAACAATAATAGCATCACGGCCAGCAATGGTTGTGACATTTCCTTTACTCTTTGTTAGAGTTTGGAAATATTTAATCTCCCTAAGTATAGTGTTAGTTGTACAACTATCCACTAAGCAAATTTCTTCCTCCATTTGGATTATCCCGTAGTATAATCTATAATGAGTAAATCAAATATATTAAGATTAACTCCATTAGATTATACAATATATATATTTTATTATTAAGTATCATATGTCTTACAATACTTAGTGACAACAAATATTTACAACACAATATTGTTTATAAATATGGCTAGATATCTATGTCTTGATGATAAAGGAGACTAGTTTGTGTCTCCAAATATGACGTTGTATTGAAATTCAACGAGCATGTCGTCAGTGTTGAATAGGTCATCCGACTGCGGTGGAGTCCTTTCATTGTCATGTTCCGCTGGAACATTCTTGGAGCAATCGGCGACATCAGTAGATTGAGTTGTAAAGTGCGCTTCCAATCTCTCCCCCTGAACTTGCTTACCAGTTGATTTCTGGTATAGTTCAACCAAATGTTTGGCAGTGTGACAATTCCTTGTGGTGTGATTGTGACAACCACACCTATGACAAACTTGAGATTTGTCATTGTGATTATTCTTCTTGAAATTGCCTTTGCCTTTGTGAGAACTCTTATTTTTCTTATAATTCTGCTGCTTGTTCTTGTTGTTCCACTTTCCCTTGAAATTATTTTTGAATTTTCTGCCACCAAACTTTTTGCTTGTATTCGAACATTGAAGTGAACTTCAGGCAAAGGTGCTGCGCCCACTGGATGTAGCTGAAGATTCTTTGTTAAGAGTTCATCATGTTTTTCAGCCTGAAGTAGATCATATATTAAATCAGAATGCTTTGTGTAGTTGTGGCGGCAGTATTGCTATTGCAATAGCCTATTTGCTGGGAGAAAAGTAGACAAAGTCTTTTCAATCATTTCTGCATCATTCACAGGTTGATTGCAGAAGCGAAGTTTGGAACAAATCCGATGAACTGCAGAATTGTATTCTACAACGGTTTTGAAATCCATTAGACGGAGTAGAGACCACTCCCGTCTTGCTTCTGGCAGAATTATGGCTTGTTGCTGATCATAGCGTTCTTTGAGTGCAACCCAAAGTGCTTAAGGATCTTCCTCCATCTTGTATTCATTTTTGAGATCTTGATGGAGATGATGCCTTAGAAAATATAAGGTAGTGTATTTGGCTGTGTCAAGAACTGGGGCCTGTGGATCTGGCTCATTGATTGCTGCAATGAAGCCTTTTGCTGTAAGCATTATTTTCACATCCATGGCCCAAGTCAGATAGTTGCTACCATCTGCTGCAAGTTCAGTGAAGTCTTGTTTGATAAGATTAGCCATTTATCCTACATGAGGAAATCATGTGTAGGATTAATTTACTGTTGTAAATTTGTGTTGTAAATATGCAAAATATTAACTTCAAGATGATTCTTGAAATATAAAATGTAAAAGGTATTTTATTTGTATTCCTGCGGGAATTAATGACTTGAGAGTCATTTTATTTAAACTTTGAATTTACACCGCGAAGGTAATCATCATAGGATGTAGGCCTCCAAGCAATGGGCAAGTAACTTGCTGCCTAAAAGTACGGTCTCTGGGCAAATAAATTCAAAAAATTTATTGCAGCCAGTGACTAGGTCTCCATCACCTTGTGTCATTCCATAGTTTAATTTGTTGTTTAAACACTTTGAAGGTAAAACCTCGCAGTAATGGAGCATAATCTGCATGAGTGCAGTCGATGCTTGTTGCCATTGCCTTGTGTTTAAACAAAATATATACCTTTTATTTGAATTTTGCATGATTTTCTACTTGATGTAGAATATTGATTTGAATAAATCAAATGCAAATAAAGAATTGCATATGAAAAAGATTGTTCTAAAACATGTGTAACCAATGATAGATCTGCGGATCATAATAATGCTCAATTACTGCGGTAATTGTAGCATTTTGATTACATTGGTCTTAACAATACCGATGGTATTTAATGTACATGACACAATATAGAACAATCTAAAGACTTAAATATAAAGTCTAAACATGCTAAACAACATGTAAATTCGGAGGAATTTGTGGACTCATTCTGGGCTTAATCAGGCAGACAGAGCGAATGGCACTGGCCCAGCTCAGACTGCGGCCTGGCTGCGGTGCACAGTTGGCCCAGCCTGCGTGCGGCCTGTGACGAGGCCCATGTGGCCTGGCCGTGGCGGCCCAGGCAAGGAGGCGGCCCGCCTGGCGTGGTGTCGGCCCAGAGGCTGCGGCCTCGGTGCCGGCCTTGGCGATTGACCTGCGGGCCTGTCAGCCAGGCGGCCCAAACCGGCCCGACCGGGACCATTCCGGCATTAAAACCGGTGGAGGAAGCCGGTTAGGGTTACGACCCTTTTCGGTCTTCCATAACCGCCACCGTCGCGCCTGTGCATCTCCGCCGTCGCTCTTCTGCATCGCACGCGCCTCTTCGCCCTGCGCACCGCTGCTTCGCCCGCACCGCGCGCGCGCCACCGCTTCTCTTGCGCCGCACCGTGCACCACCTCCGCCGCCCCTTGTGCTTCCTCACCTCCTATCGCATCTGCCCCTTGCGCATCCCCTGCCCCCCTGGTGCCGGCCTGTGCCAGCCGCCGGCCATGGCCGGCGGGTTACTGCTCGAAGGAGAAGCCCAGCGAGGCTGGGCTCCATGTCCCATGGCCGCGCCGGACCCCTGGACGGCGGTCCTGGGCCGAAGTGCGGCCAAGAAGGGCGGCCGGGTACGACAAATCCACCGCTGGCGATGGCTGTGGTGCACCGGCCGGTGCAGGGGGTGTAGGTGCCGAGGAAGAAGGGGTTGGTGATGCGGCCGGATGTGGAGGAGGGGTTGATGGCGCCGTCGGGGTGGCTGATGTGGGCACTGATGTGCCATTGCAGTTGTAGAACGGCGGGGCACCCCTTCTGGCCGCCATGGTTCCTAGCGTGAAGCTCGGATGCAGTGCCGCCGTCGATGGTCCGTCCTGAGGGCCAAACCCGACGTTTCCGGTGGGCACTGTCGCCGGGGATTCGAGGTCAGGGATGACCCCGACGCCGATGGCGCCGCTCCCTGGGCGTGGCAGCCTCAGGAATAGAGGACGGCGAGGCGGCCCCTCTGGTGGAGTCAGCATTGGCAGTCTCGCCGCCGCCCTGGAAGGGCCAGGGTCAGGTAAGACCACTCCTTGGGTGTATGGCGGCGTTGCCGCGCTGCTGCTGCTGCTTCTTGTTGATGTTGCAGGAGATGGCGTTGAGCGCGGAGGCGCTGGATGCCTGCCATGGCGCACTGGTGATGGTGCAAGGCGGTGTCCAGGAAGACGGTTTCGCCATGGCCGATGGCCACGAGCACCAGTCCAGTGGCGGCGCCCTGCAGGGCAGCGGCCATGGCGCGGGAAGAACCGGCCTCTCCAGCGAGTGAAGCAGAAGCCAGGCCGTCGAGCGCGTCTCCAGTGACGACGACAAGTGGTGATGGGGATGACAAGGAAGCCATCGCCAAGTGCATGGAAATGGACATGGTTGTGCTCCATGGTTACCTCTGTGTTGAGGCCTTCGTGCTTCCTTTCTGTTCTGTTCTTGAGGCCTTCTTGCCTCTGTTCGTCGACTCGTCGAGTCTGTCTCTGTCTCTCTTCAGTGCTCAGTGGAGAAACAAAGTGCTGATGACGTGTTGAAAGTGGAAAAATGGAATGGAATGAATGGAATGAATGGAAATGATTGATGGTGGTCCTGTTACATATTTATACCCCTTGAAGGGGCATGGGGGTTCCTCTCCCGAAGGGACATGACCTTTGGGGAGAGGCCCTTTCACTAATGGCAGCTGCTAATGTAATTAGCAACTGCTGATTACATCATTAATCCTAGATTAAGGATTATATTAATTCTACTAATTGATCAATAAGTGTTGTTTCACAACACAAGGATTATGTTGTTCGATTCACAAAACAAAAGAATTGATTAATTTAATCATGTCATACTGCTGTTGGCTTGGTGCAAGTTGCAGCAGCTGCAGCGGACGGCTCAGCCTGCGATGCAAGGATGGCGACAAGGGCCGGAGCAAGAGACCCCTGGCATGGAACATAAGCACGATAAATTTATCGATCACACATACAGAAGTCAAATTGGTGGTCATTTCTTGGGCGCATGAAAGCATCTAGGCCCGTTAAATGTGTTTTGGTAATTAATGATAACCATATTGGACTAACTATTTCATTGAGAATATGAGAATAGGTTAGTCCCGTGAGATGATTGAGCTTCAACGGTTAATTAACGATGGACATGTATGTTGGAACCAAGGAAGCTCAAGGCAAAGGTAAAAGATAGGATATTTTCTTTTACCGGACATGAGGTGCTTAGAGAAGATTTTTGACCGGATTGATAGGCTAGATAGCCGTACTATCAAGAGGGGTCAATTTTATTTGCATGACGAGTTGCTAGTGCCACTTTGCTCAAAAGGTTACTTTGCATGCATGAGAGCTAACACCGTTGAGAAAGTGGGAGAGAAAAAGAGAATAGTTCGTGCGCTGATTGTGGTACTGCGGACGGTCCGTGGGCCGCTGGCGGACAGTTCGTGCGAATAGTTCGTGCGCATATTCACCCCCCTCTAGTCGGTATCCTAGATCCTACAAGTGGTATCAGAGCCGAGGACTCCATATTTGAAGGATTTAACCATCCCGGAGTAGGATAAAATGGGTGAAGAAAAGCCAATCAACTTCAATAATGTGGGGAAGCCACCATTCTTTGAGGGAAACAACTATGATTATTGGAAGACAAGAATGAGGGTTCATCTCAAGGCAATGAACAAGAGAATTTGAGAAATTGTAGATGATGGTTTTGTCATTCTTGATCAAGCCAACAAAACTCCTAAAGTTGAAGCAAATGAGTCACTCAATGATCAAGCAATGAATGTGCTTTATGAGGCTCTATCCATTAGTGAGTTCAACCGTGTGAAGAATCTTGAAACCGCTCAAGATATTTGGTTGAAGCTCATGGAAATTCATGAGGGAACATCTACGGTGAAAGAAGCAAAGCTATATGTATACAAAGGGAAATTCAATGAGTTTGTCATGAATATTGATGAAGATGTGTCCACCATGTTCAACCGGTTGAATGAGATTGTGAATGAGCTCAAAGGTCTTGGATTTGATGTCTCGGATCAAGACTTCTCTCACAAGTTCCTTAGGTGTCTCCCCGAAAAGTATGACACTATTGTGACACTACTTGTGAGATCCGACTTGAAGAAAATGATACCCACCGAGGTGCTTGGTGAAGTACTTACTCATGATATCTTCAAGAAGTCTCAAAAGGAAGCTCATGGACTAGCAAATGATGACAACAAGAAGAACATTGCTCTCAAGGCCAAGTCAACCAAAGAAGCCAATGATGATGAAGGAGTAAATGAGGTTGAATCCGATGAAGAGATGGCTCTCTTTGTGAAGAGATTCAATAGAATCATGAAGAAGAATTATGACAAGAAAGGTCAATCCTCAAAGAAAAATCCTTTTGAAGACAAGAAGTGTTTTGAGTGTGATGAAATTGGGCACATAGCTATCAATTGCCCAAACAAGAAGAAGAAGGACAAGAAGAAGAGGAAATTCTTCAAGAAGAAGAAGAATGGTCAAGCATACTATATGGAGTGGGATTCCGATGCTAGCTCCGACTCGGATGATGATGATGATGATGATGATGAGAAGCCCTCCAAGGGAATTGACGGCATCGCCATCAAGGAAGCTCCATCCCTCTTCTCCAAGCCTTTTTGTCTTATGGCAAAAGGTGAAGCAAAGGTATCAAACGATGATGAACTAGATGATAATATTGATGATGATGATGATGAAATATCTTATAATGATCTAGTTCAAATGCTTAATGATTCTAATGAACTATTGCGCAAGAAGAGTGAAAAGATATCGGACTTGAAGAGAAAATACTTCTCTCTTCAAGAACTCTATGAGGAGCTAAAGACTTCTCATGAAAATCTTAAGGACTCTCATGACAAGGTTAAAACCTCGAATGAGATACTTAAGGAAAAGCATGAGGAGCTTAAGGAAGCTCATCACACTCTCCTTGCACAAGAGTCCATAAAAGTTAAATATGATTCATGTGCTAAATGTGAAAAACTTGAAAGTTTATATAGTGCTCCTAGTTCATCTAACCCATCTTGTAGCACAAGTGATGGTTCTTGCTCAAGTGACGGATTTTCATGTGATGCTTCTCTTATATTGGAAAATGAATCTTTGAAGAAGAAAATTGATTGTCTATCCATGGATCTTACTAAATGGTTTGGTAGCCATGTAAGATTCAATCATTGTTGGACAAATCAAAAGTTCACATTGAACAAGAATGGATTTGGATATTTGCCCAAGAAAGGGGAAAAGGCTTTCACCCCCGTAGTGAATGAATTTGTCAAGTCAAAGGTACTTTGTAATGAAGAATAAACTCATATGTCTTGCCATATTTGCAAGAAGAAAGTTGATATCAATCACCAATGCAAGAGCAAGAAGCCCATATCCTTTGATGCATCCTATGTTCTTAAGAAAGATAAAAAGGGTATAGTTTGTGCTAAGTTTGTGGGTCTTCCCATTAGTGGCACTAAGAAGAAAGCCATATGGGTGCCTAAGGTTTTGGTGACTAACATCCAAGGACCCAAACAAATTTGGGTACCTAGAAGCAAGTAAATTCCTTTTGTAGGTGGATTACAAGGCCGGAGGTAAACATTGGGTGGTTGATAGTGGATGCTCTCAACACATGACCGGCGAAGCAAAGATCTTTACTACTCTTGATGAAGAATCCGGCTATGATGATATTACCTTCGGTGATAATGGCAAGGGTGAAATAAAGGGATTGGGCAAGATCACTATCTCTAATGAGTATTCTCTCTCAAATGTGTTATTGGTTGATTCTCTCAAGTTTAATTTATTATCGGTATCTCAACTTTGTGATCTTGGTTATAAGTGCTCTTTTACTAGTGAGACATTTGAAGTGACTAGTAAAGAAGAAAGCATTTGCATATTCAAAGGGTTTAGGCTTGAGAGTTTATATTTGGTGGATTTCTCATCTAGTCATGCCAAGTTGACCACTTGCTTGTTCTCTAAATCATCTATGGGTTGGTTATGGCATAGAAGACTAGCTCATGTTGGAATGAAGCAACTCAACCGACTATTGAAGCATGATCTAGTAGAAGGCTTGAAGAATGTAAAGTTTGACAAGGACAAATTGTGTAGTGCTTGTCAAGCCGGCAAACAAGTGTCAAACTCTCATCCTAACAAGAGTGCTATGTCAACCACAAGACCTTTGGAATTGTTGCATATGGATTTGTTTGGTCCTACAACATATAGAAGCATTGGTGAGAATTGCTATTGTCTTGTGATTGTTGATGACTATTCAAGATACACATGGGTTTTCTTTCTTCATGACAAGGCCGACACTTGTGATATATTCAAGAAATTTGTAACAAGGGCCGAGAATGAGTTTGAGCTCAAATTGAAGAAAGTAAGAAGTGATAATGGTAGTGAGTTCAACAACACAAGAGTTGAGGAATTTTGTGATGAGAAGGGAATCAAGCATGAATTCTCAACCAAGTATACACCGGCGCAAAATGGTCTAGTTGAAAGGAATAATAGAACTTTGATTGATATGGCAAGGTCAATGCTATCTGAGTATAATGTTTCGGATTCTTTTTGGGCCGAAGCAATCAATATCGCTTGTCATGCATCAAATAGGCTTTATTGTCATAGATTCTTCAACAAGACACCTTATAAACTTCTCATTGGAAGAAAGCCAAACATTTCATATTTTAGGGTCTTTGGTTGCAAATGCTATATCCTAAGGAAAGGCACTAGACTATCAAAGTTTGAAAGCAAGTGTGATGAATGATTTCTTCTTGGATATTCATCTTGTAGCAAGGCTTATAGAGTGTATAACAAGTCCAAGGGATTTGTGAAAGAAGCCTATGATGTTGAATTTGATGAAACAAATGGTTCACAAGAAGAGAAAGAAAATCTAGAAGATGTAAGAAATGATGAGTTGAGGGAAGCTATGAAGACCATGTCTATTGGTGATGTTAGACCTAGAAGAGAAGAAGATGATGATAATGGTCCATCAATTTCAATTGGAGTGAATCCCTCTACTTCAACTACAAGTGATAATGTTCAATCTCAAGGTGATGGTGAAGCAAGTAATGTCAATTCAACTTCATCTAGTGAGCAAATTGTCACTACCACACAACCTTCAACTTCTACACAAGAACCTATTGATCAACCAAGAGTTCATCATGCTATCGCCAAGGATCACCCCATTGATCAAATTGTGGGTGACATTAGTAAGGGTGTTCAAACTCGATCTCGTGTTGCTTCATTTTGTGAACACTTCTCTTTTGTATCTTGTGTTGAACCTAACCATGTAGATGAAGCACTAAATGATCCGGATTGGGTGAATGCTATGCATGAAGAATTGAATAATTTCACCCGAGACAAAGTTTGGGAGCTAGTAGAGAGACCCAAGAATTATAATGTGATTGGTACAAAATGGGTATTCCGGAACAAGCAAAATGAAGATGTCATTGTTGTGAGAAACAAGGCAAGATTGGTTGCTCAAGGCTATACTCAAGTTGAAGGATTGGATTTTGGTGAAACATTTGCTTCCGTAGCTAGATTGGAAGCTATAAGAATTCTATTGGCCTATACTTGCTCTCGCAATATCAAATTATATCAAATGGATGTCAAAAGTGCTTTCTTAAATGGCAAGATTAGTGAGCTAGTATATGTTGAACAACCTCCCGGTTTTGAAGATCTTGACAAGCCCACTCATGTATACAAGCTCTCTAAAGCTCTCTATGGGTTGAAGCAAGCACCTCGTGCTTGGTATGAAAGGCTTATGGACTTTCTCATCTCAAAAGGATTCAAAATTGGAAAGGTTGATAATACCTTGTTCACTAAGAAGATTGACAATGACATATTCATATGTCAAATTTATGTTGATGACATCATATTTGGTTCAACCAATGAAGATTATTGCAAGGAATTCGGTGATATGATGTCAAATGAATTTGAAATGTCTATGATTGGTGAATTGAGCTTCTTCCTTGGTCTTCAAATCAAGCAAATAAGGGAAGGCACATTTGTTTGCCAATCTAAATATGTGAAGGATCTATTGAAGAGATTTGGTATGGAAGATGCTAAACCTATCAAGACTCCTATGGCTACTAATGGACATCTTGATCTTGATGAGGGAGGTAAACCGGTAGATCTTAAACTCTATAGATCCATGATTGGTAGTTTGCTTTATCTTACCGCATCTAGGCCCGATATCATGTTTAGTGTGTGTATGTGTGCAAGGTTTCAAGGCGCACCTAAAGAATGTCATTTGACCTCCGTCAACGTATATTGAGATATTTGAAGTATTCTCCTAATATCGGTCTTTGGTATCCCAAGGGTGCTCATTTTGACTTAGTTGGATATTCGGACTCGGATTATGCGGGATGCAAGGTTGTCAATTTCTTGGAAGATCTCTTGTTTCTTGGTCTTCAAAGAAACAAAATTCAGTGGCTCTCTCTACCGCCGAAGCGGAATATATCTCGGCGGGAAGTTGTTGTGCTCAATTATTGTGGATGAAGCAAACTCTTCTTGATTTTGGAGTGGATTTCAAAAATATACCTCTCTTATGTGATAATGAAAGCGCCGTGAAGATAGCTAACAATCCGGTTCAACATTCTAGAACCAAACATATTGATATACGGCATCATTTTCTTAGGTATCATGTGAGCAAAGGGGACATTATAATTGATGAAATTAGCACAAATGATCAATTGGCGGATATCTTTACCAAGCTATTGGATGAGCAAAGATTTTGTTACTTGAGAAATGAGCTCAATGTCATTGACTTCTCCAATGTGGCTTGAAACTTGGCTCACATGTTTATTGCTTATCTAACTCTAATTTTGTGCAATTTATTTACGTATTTTTATCTAGTATTCATTTCATTGCATAAATTCCATGATTCTTGGTCAAAAGTTCTCTCAAGACCTTATTGGTAATCACATACATCTCAGTGGAATCATTGTGAAAAGATTTGAGAAGAAATTCAAGAAAGAAATTCAACAAGTGACAAAAGACAGCAGTTCTCGGGCTGGAAATTCTGGTATAGCGGACAGTCCGCCACATATGGACCGGATCGTCCGCGAAGACAGGGCGGACCATCCGCAGGTGTTGTAGAATATTCATCTAAATAGTATTTTGGATCTGGAAAATCAGAAAATAAGGACAGAGGCGGACCGTCCGCGCCCTTACGGCGGACCGTCCGCGACGGTCGGGCGGAAGTGGACCCGCACCGGACCGAAGGCTTATACTACGCAGGGAAAACCCTATCGCTTTCAGAACAATTGCTGCCTCCTCTCGGTACTCTCAGTATTTTGTCAAAACCCTCAGTGATTCTCAATGGATTTCGTTCATGTTCTTAGTTAGGGTTTCACATGGGGATTTTGATTTCATCTATGGATTTGAAAAAATAGTTGGTGGAATATGTTGAGCAAGTCAAGGGGATGTTATGGCTATGATTTGGTGCAGTTTTGTTGGCTGTACTTAGAGATCGGGCAATGGATTAGTGGATGGTTACTGTGCTGGTCGCGGTCTCTAGGTGACCTGCGGACCGTCCGTCACCCCCTGGCAGACCGTCCGCCTGTCATCTATGACTACGACCGAGACAACAGCCTATATGATTGTTGGATTTTCAATTCTAAATATTATCACTTATAATTGAAATGCTTTTATGACAGTGTTGGTGGTCGTACCAAGAAGGTTGTGTCAAAGAAGAAGAGGGGGAGTTCATCCAAAAGGCCTAGGGCAAATGATTCTGATTCAGGGGGATGACTATATGCCTAGTGACTCAGAGCATGTGCAGACTGACGTTGAGTTAGAGGCTGAAGAGGCTGAAGATGAACTGATTGATGAGACTGTGAACCTTGCAGGGAGACAGTGGAGCCAAAATTCATACAGAGATGCTAGAGCTCCTTATCAATATGGTTTGCCCCGTGATACCTCAAACTTGTTCTTTCATACTCGGGTACAGGAAGATGCTTTTTATGGTCACATGGTTCACAAAAATGTGTTCAAGCATCAAACCATTGACTTCTTCTACATGGCTAACCAACCTGTGATGAGTAGTCTTGTTCCAAAATTTGAACATCTTGGTTTGAGGCAGTTTATACAGCACAGGTGTGACTGGAATGAGGCTGTTATTCGTCAGTTTTATGCCACAGCTGAGGTGAACATGGAAGAAAAGAAGCATGAATGGATGACTGGCACCAACAGATACTCTGCCACCTTTGCTGAGTTTGCAGTGGCAAATAAGCTCAACTATGATTTCATCAGTGCGGAAGAGAGTTTTGACATATCTGATGAGTTGCACTTGGACCTTCATAGCATCACTCCGTTCTACGAGCCTGCTAGAACCCATATTCCTAGAGTGTATTGCAAGACTACAGGGCTAAGGCACCATCCAGCTGTGCTCAACAAGATTGCTAGAGCCACTGTCCTTCCCAAAAGTGGATATAAGGATGCTTTCATTGGATGGGCACCAAACTTTGTAAAGCATATCATGTCAAATGAAAGGATAGATGTGGTGACTCTCATCATGTATCAAATCAATGAAAAGAAAACCAACTATGAGATCAATCTTTATCATGCTCCTTACATAATGGCACTCATTCTTGCCAAGACAAGGTTCAGAGGACCTTGCAATGTGAAGCATCTCCCATACAGGCCATTCAAGAATGACAGAGTGTTTCTTGAAAGGGAGGTAACTGCCTATCTAGATGCAGATGCAAATGAAGCTTGGGAGGAATATGTACCCAATGAAGAAGGGGTAGCACATGATGCTCAAGATGCCGATGCACAGGCTATGCCACCTTCACCTCCTCCTCCACAGCAGCCACAGCAGCCACAGTGGACTCCTCCAGCTGGTTACTTTGATCCCTACTTCACCTCTCTGCAGCAGTCCATGATCACTCAGTTTGAGCAAATGCAGACGGGTTTCAACACCCACTTTGAGGCATATGGGCAGCAAATGAATGCAAATCTTGAGAATATGCAGACTCACTTTGATAGGCAGCATCAACAGCTTGTGGATAGGCAGCAGCAGCTTGAGACTCGTTTTGACTCCTTTCTCACTACCTTCTCAGGCTTCACTGATCACTTCTATTCAATCTATCCGGCTCCAGTGCCTCCTCCAGAGTTCTATCCTCACCAGCCATTTTATTCTCCTCCACCGCCGCCTCAGGATGATTAGGACCCTCTTTTGGTCCTTGATGACAAAGGAGGAGAAGAAAGTGGAAGAAAGTGGAGTGATCTTGAAGATTTCATGGAGTTAGGGGGAGTTTTGGCTTGGGATCATGGAACATTGCATGAGCATGTTTAATTTTTGCATTGCATGAACTATTTGTGTGGCTTGTAATATCTTATACTCTCTAGTTATTTGTGGTATGGAACTAGAATTTGTGCTTGAACCTTGTTGGATGTAATTTCATTTCTTTAGCTTAATATGGCTTGTTCTAGTTCTTGTGGTTTTTCGAGGCTAACCCTTTATCGCTTATGTTCATTGAATATTATATACATCTTGTGTAGCATCGATTGCCTTTTTGTAGGGAAAACTCCGGAAATTTCTTATCTAATGCATATGAGGATATTCAAAATGCAAAATTATATGCACATATGTAGGGGGAGTTCTTCTCTACAAAATGAATTTTGAGTTCTTTTATCCATTCATATATATCGGTTTCATTGAAATGGGTAAGCGTTCTCAAAATTCAAAAACCTTCTCTTATCACTCCTTTCAATGGTTGTCATCAATTACCAAAAAGGGGGAGATTGAAAGCATCTAGGCCCTGTAATTGTGTTTTGGTAATTAATGATAACCATATTGGACTAACTATTTCATTGAGGATATGCGAATAGGTTAGTCCCGAGAGATGATTGAGCTTCAACGGTTAATTAACGATGGATATGTATGTTGGAACCAAGGAAGCTCAAGGCAAAGGTAAAAGATAGGATATTTTCTTTTACCGGTCATGAGGTGCTTAGAGAAGATTTGATAGGCTAGATAGCCGTACTATCAAGAGGGGTCAATTTCATTTGCTCGATGAGTTTTTAGTGCCACTTTGCTCAAAAGGTTACTTTGCATGCATGAGAGCTAACACCGTTGAGAAAGTGGGAGAGAAAAAGAGAATAGTTCGTGTGCTGATTGTGGTACTGCGGACGGTCCGTGGGCCGCTGGCGGACAGTCCGCGAGTGGCGGACGGTCCGGCCAGTAGCAAGCGGACGGTCCGCATGCTAACCCGTTTTCTGAGTTTTTGACTAAGTGTTGAAGGGTCTGCCAAGACTTTGAAGGCGGACGGTCCGCTTGGTTTGGGCGGACGGTCCGCCTGTAAATCTCTGTGAAGCGGACCGTGGTGGCGGACCGTTTACGCAGAGACAGTGTTTTTAAGGTGGCAAGCCACTTTTACGTGGCGGACAGTCCGCCTGTTAGTTTTATGTGAAGCGGACCTAGTCCGCGGACCGTTTACGCAGAGACGATGTTTTGGGGGTTCCAGGCCTCTTTTATATTGCGGACGGTCCGCAGTTCTTTTGATGGGTCCTTAGTCTCGTGGAAAGCTGAGCTTCTAACTCTGAGGCGGACGGTCCGGCCTGAGGGGGCGGACGGCCCGCCAGCTGCGTAACGGTAAACTCTGACACATTTGACTTTTGGATATTAGCCGTTGGGGCTGAGGCGGACGGTCCGCCAAGTGTGAGGCGGACGGTCCGCCAGTCCCCTGTTTTCACGGAATTTGAAGGTAACGGCTAGTTACGGGGTGGGGGAGTATAAATACTCCACCCACGGGTTGAAGGAGGTTCTCTTGGCATTTTGGAAGCTTATTTGACATACTTGAGCCTTCTTCCACCTCTCACTCACTCCTATTGCTTAGAGTTGCATTCTTGTGAGTGTGAGAGAGTTCTAGTGCATTGCATCAAGTGTTTGAGCTTTGGGGCACTAGGAATTCATCAAGCAAGCGTCATCGACTTGTTACTCTTGGAGGTTGCCGCCTCCTAGACGGCTTGGTGGTTGTGGTCGGTTGAAGCACTTCAAAGAAGATTGTGAAGTTGCTTCCACCTTGATTGTGAGAGGTTTGTGCTCACCTCACCGGAGTGGGAAGAGCAACACTAGTGGAATCGAGGTTTGGAGAGGTTCATTGATTCAAGCCGGCTCATACATCAAGCGAGGTCTTGATAGAGGAGCGGTTGAAGCTTTGGATCCACCTCAACGTGGGTTAGGGGTGACCGGCAAGTCATCGATACCACGGGATAAATTCCGTCTCTCTTGTTCGGTTATTTCTTTTCTCTACTTGATAATCGCATTTACTTTGAGCAATTTACTTTCCTAGAGATTGAATTGTATCTTATCACCCTAGGTTGCAAACCTTGACATAGGCCTAGATTTAGTAGAAATAGGGTTCACCTTGTGTTACTAATAAAACTTGTTGAGTTTTGTGATTGAAGTTTAAAACCGCCTATTCACCCCCTCTCTAGTCGGTATCCTAGATCCTACAGCGCATAGACTCTGGGAACAAGAGGAAAAGTGGGCTTATGGCCGTGTTTAGATCCACTAGTTTAGTTTTGCTATAGTAAATTCGAATGTTTAGATACTAATTAGTAGTATTAAATATAGATAACTGACAAAACCCATTTCACAACCAGGGTAACTTTGCGAGATGAATCTAATGAGTCTAATTAGGCCATGATTAGACAACGTTGTGCTACAGTAAACAATCTCTAATGATGGATTAATTAGGCTTAATAGATTCCTCTCGCAATTTCCCGTCCATCCGTGTAATTAGTTTTATAATTAGATCATGTTTAGTCCTCCTAATCTTCGATTTAGTTTTGCTACAGTAAATTTCGCAAAATTTCTAGTGAATCTAAACACGCCCTATATTGGGCTACCTTTGACTTGTGAGTCTTTACTCTTTAGGAGGACCCATATAGACTTAATCTTGAAAATTAGCAGGAGATCTATCAAGGGCTCTTTGGTTTTACGGAGACATTAGGGGTGTGTCGGATGTTTGGACCCGGCAGTCCACACAGGGTAGCCTACGTGGTTGATTTGTTGAGGGACAGATCGAGGATCAGAAGTCGATGGTAACACAAGACGCAAGGATTGAACAGGTTCGGGCCGTCGAGATGACGTAACACCCTCG
>CM014275.1:10322439-10327439 GCA_004135705.1 Alloteropsis semialata
GGGGGCCTCGGGCCGTCGCCCCTGAGTCGCCCCAGGGCGACGCGGGACCGTCCAGCAAATTGTTTGTCATTTCCGCCGCTCCGTGTACTCATCACGCATGCTTGATATTTAAATAGTCTTGATCCGATTGCCAATGACATCTTGTTTTTCATCGGTTGTTTAATCAATGAAACCCAAATATACTTCATGCTGAAAGTTTAATCACCTTCGGCAATAACATTCATACAGCTGGTATCCTGGACTTTGTGCGTGCTTGGTCAGCCCTACTGCCGATAGGAAATCTTCGGCTGCTTGTAGAACTATATGAATAAACCGATGACATTGAAATTGGATAGCCGATGAAAAATGTCCAAGAGATATTCTTCCGAGATTATGACTATTTTAATTCCCCTGTCGCACCGTTATCATCACCTGGCTGTAAATAACGTGACAGCAGATCCATCCGAATATCATACAGCCGATAGACATATCTCATCAGCTTTCAGTAGTTAATATTGTAATTTGATCGTGTCCCACTGGGCGTGTCAAAATATGTTGACGTCAAAAAATCAGGTGACGATCATCTGGAAATCAACACTGTGGTCTGGGAGATCTGCTTAACTCCAGTGCAGGTCCTATATTTTTTTGAGGTTCGGGGCGTGCCAGTCAGTTTGACCATTCAACTGACAAGGTGTATAATGACGTTGTATCGGCCAATTAATAGAATCACAATGCTGAGCCGATACAACACTTGAGCAAATAAGGCATATGCAGATCAATCGGCTACATGATAGAATTGAATAAAAACAACATGGAGCCAACGACCAATGGCCAATACAAGAATTAAGCATTGAAGTGCCTATCAGCCGTGAATATATCTAGGATAATGATAACCAATAGCCGATAGCCAATGCAAAATAATTTGAATATATCATAACATCCATCAATTGAAGCATATCGGCTAAAGAAAATAATATATGAAGGCATGGGCGAGCATCAGCTTTAAACAATTGTAACATCTTAATGTGCAATTAGCCGATGCAGCACTTGGAGCGAGCGCCGAATCAATATCAAAATCATGAAAAGGCCAGCTAGTCGATAGAAGCTAATCTATCGTCACCACTAATCGGATCGATTTCGAGATAGCGTTAGCAGCAGGGCGACCGATTAAATACTATAAACATAGCGAACCAGACCACAACTAGATATTAATTCAGCAAAAGCTCACTAAAAGCCAAGAATAAGAAACTACCGGCTATTAAAGTACGTTCTGTTAGACTTCTAATAATATGGCAACTTGAAGGAGCATAACAGATCTAGAAGATAAATTAGCCGATAGATCTTAAACAGGGCAGGATACCGTAGATCGAGACGACAGCGATGCGCCCGAAAGTCAAAAGATCCACGATATCCGATAAACCGGTGGAACTTTGGACTTACCCCTCCGCCGAAGATCGAAGCGATGCAGCTCGACGTCCGGTGCCAAGTTTCGCCGGTGAAAAAGTAAAGGTAAAATGGTGGCGATGCGCCGAGTTGTATTGATCGAGAGATAAAACTTTTACAATTGCCCGTCGCCCTCAATATATAGGGCGGCTGGTCTTTGCTAGTATAGGATAGGACTCTTTCACGGGCATACAAAAGGTCACGTATCTATTCTAGACGCTAACCTAATAAAATATTTCTATTCCTAATCCTTCACGTAGCATCTTAATTCCTTGCGTGACCTAGCCAAACAATATTAAAATACTTCCTTTCAATATTTAAGCTGGACTCTTCCTTTCCCATTGCTTCCTTTCCTTTACTTTCTGATTAACCATTCGGCCAAAGCAATTTAGATTAGGAAATACTTTATCTCCAATAAGCCGAACACCATTATGTGACTAAATCCATGCCTTCAATACTTTAATTATCCTCTTTGGTCCTCAATGCACTTTTCCTTCTTATAATATCTCAACATGTCAAATTTTGGTGTAAACACAGGCACCCCAGTTCGGAGTATGAATACCTCATGCTTCGAATTATTTTTTTTTATAAAGCCGACGAACTTTCTTTCCACTGGATAGGGTCTGATCATCGCACAAAGGATCCATCGGCTTGATATCTTAGTTGTCATAAGCCGATGCTTCCAAGTGCCGATTCTCTTCATCTCTGTCGGACCGATGCAAATCTACGAGCTTCATCTCATAAGTATGAGCGAAGAAAAATTCATAAAACCATTTTTCTAGATCGGTCCGACTCCTCTTTAGCCAATGTTTCTCCACACTGGCAAGGAATCAACTGACGTGTTCCATCGTTGATGAGCTACCTTGCCCTGAGAACACCAATATTTGTTATGTAATATGTTCCAAAATTCTTCTCTTCCTTGACCCGATATCTCCAATTATTTGGGTTCAATCGACTTCTCCATCTACTTTAGCTGTTGTCACCCGATATCAAATCAATTTCTTAAAAACCTTGTTTTATTGACATTATATTTTATAATAATTAACAAACATCCCCTGAAATCATCCTCCGTCATCGGCTGCTCCACAAAAGATATCTTTGGTCAACCTATCGGCCATATTATGTCATCTCCATCAGCTGCTCACTCATCTCATTGTGTCTGCCCTCTTATCGGCTATCATGCTCCAACAATTGCCAAACGACGTCACCATTCCCCTTGAGGATGCCGAGCCAATCCAAGCTTTATACAAACAAATTAAAAATCAGCTCACTGGCATCGGCCCTGACTCCTGGCGTTTTTATTAAATCACATTCTTTCCAAGTCCAAGAGAGGCTCATAAGGGCATAACCAATCGGCAAACAGAAGAACTTGCATCGGCTCACTTGCGATTGGCTGTATGACCATCTCATATAAAATTCTTTATTCTTGCCTCTCCTTAAATTAAAGAGCCGATGAAATAATGTCTTTTTCTTGGAACTAAACAATATCTTGAGCCAACCAACTTTGAACATTGCTTTTTCTTACTATCGGCCATCAGTAATCTGCATGTGACGAGCCGATAACTATGTGATACCTCCGTATCATGAGCTGTCAGATCAATAGAACTTAAATCATCGTCACGATTGGATGGATCAGACTTAACCGAGACAGCACCAATGCGCAGGGCGACGACTCAAGACTTGCAGACTGACAAATCACAAAACAAAGGATTGTTCTGAGCCCTGAAGAAGCAATTGTCGGCAACTTTTAGCCCATCTCGTTGGCTTTTACAGCATCATTAAACTTATTTTTGCCTTGTACAATAGCCGATTTAATCTTTTAATGAAATATTTCTGAGCTTGGCAACTGGGTCTTTTGGATTAACCGATGCCATGCCATGCTGAATGATTCCAGGTATAATTTCTAAAAATATTGAATTAATCTGCTCAACACGTTGTTCTAATCTTCAAATAAATCTGGTTGGAGCCATCGGAGTGTTGGAAGCTGAGCCAAACGTCAGTAGCCATCTTCTTCACTTATAATCGGATCAACACCACCGTACCGGTCACGGGTCCACTGGGAAAGTAGCGAGATGTCCGATCAAAATCAACAAATCATGAAACCGGCATTGCCTTAACTCTCGCTTCTTTATCTAATTGTATTATTTCCTTGTCCAAGAAACTTAGAAGGGCATAGCCAATCGGAAGATAAGAAGCGGCCCAAATAGAAATGGATCTAAAGGCTGAACTGAAGAATCAAGTTAACCAAAAGTATATATATAAAATAATCCATTGCTCCGATTGCTTTTGAGTGCCGCCAATGAATAATCAAAATTGCCTCAGAAAAATTAATTATGATCATCATCGGCTGATTCCTTGTGATCGGTCAATACATTTGTTAATCAGAGTATGGCCAACCGATGTGAGAAAACATCCTGATATTATATGCCATCAAGCCGATACCATCCAGAGACCATGGTAGGAATTGGCAGCACGTGCTAGCATTAAATATGGCTCCGATTCCATCATTTTGCTGGCTATATATATGGCAATAGATGACCGCTTGCAACATGTTGCCGATACAATACCATGAGAAATCTGAAAATTAATTCTATCGACTCGATGTCTTGACTTGACCTCCGATTTAACCTCCACGGATATTCCACTTAAGCCATTCTTCGATGACTTGGATCCAATCGGCTTTGAACTCCCGACTGTCCATCTATTTTGGCTGAATGGAAGTATCGACGTTACCCAGCCGATGAAGCAACCTCTTGGACATATCGGCTGCTTATATTATAAAGATAAAATGAATCCACTGGTCCAATATACCATCGGCCAATTTCTTTAAATCCGTTTTTTTTTTCATTCTTGTCATCGGCCACCAGTTGAAGTGATTAGTCGATGACAAAGTAATATTCGTGTAACGAGCCATCTTAGTCGTTATCCTGCCATCATTTAATAATCGGCCAATCAGCCAGCGCACCATGCAAATTTATTTCTTCTAGAGCCAACATATAACTAATCAGCCGATGCAAATTTCGGCCTTCTCCTGACTGGTTCAACCGACGCTTATAGC
Organism: Alloteropsis semialata; assembly: GCA_004135705.1. Taxonomy (NCBI): domain Eukaryota; kingdom Viridiplantae; phylum Streptophyta; class Magnoliopsida; order Poales; family Poaceae; genus Alloteropsis; species Alloteropsis semialata. The sequence continues at coordinate 10,326,920 of CM014275.1, forward strand.
CCTCTCACGTGATTAGCCGATGCATGCAACTTAATTCTCTTGATATGCCGATTTTTTTAAATAACATCTCCATCGGCTCTTCCTTCACTATCTCCATCGGCCACCAGGTAATCATGATTTGAAGAGCACATAGCCGACGCTCGCTCCAGATAAACCAATATCGATCGGCGGCGATAAAAAAAATGTAGCTGATGCAGAGTAAATCGATAGGACAATCGTTGACTGATGACATCAGAGTACAACTCAATGAATTCTTTATCGGCCATTGATTAATGACTAACCGATGGCAATAAAACTCCTCCGTCAAGTATATTATCGCAATAATGCTTATAGCCGACGATAAATTAGATTTTCCAACTTAAGGTTCACTTCGTAATGATCATCTCCCTCAACATCTAAAGTTAGAAATCGAGATATCATCCGGGTTCCGCCGACATTGTCCTTAGGAACGCCAACTATGATTTTGATATTAGCCAGGCGCTCTTCGGCCTCCACCGGCGTCTTGGCGGATAACGCGGTG
>CM014275.1:10332439-10341216 GCA_004135705.1 Alloteropsis semialata
ACCAGCAGCTCCCGCCGGGTCCCCACTCCGGGCCCGGCGCCCACCTGCTCCCCACCACCATGCGCCCTTCCCCACCACCAGATCCCGCGGCATCGACGCCTCCGTCGCTTTCTGCCCCCCCGCCGGACAATACAAACTACGGTGCTTCCGGATCTGGAGCCCTCAATCCCGATGCCCCCCCTTCTCCCCCTCGCGGGTGGATGCGGCTGGACCCTCGAGGGTTTCGGAGCTGACTCCGGAAGGTCTCCGCTTCTCGGATTCAGAGGAGGAGGACGACGAGGATGAGCTCCTCTGGTCCACTCCCAGGGGCGCTCCTTGCCTGGACAAGGGTAAGGGAAAGGCTGTGCTCCGGCCCCTCCCCGGCCGCGGGAGGGGGGTAGCTCGCGCCCGGAGCGCGGGGGGTTCATGGCCGATGCCCGCCGCGCTCATCCTGGTGGGGCCCCTTCTGCGCCGGCCCGGCCGCGTTCGCCGCAGGGTCGCGCGCCACGGTCGCTACAGGAAAGCCGTGCCCTGTCCCCGCCCGGGCGGTCGTGTCAGCTTCTTGACGAGGATGGGTTTGAGATGGTGGTCAACCGCCGTCGTCTGCGCAAGGAGGCCCGTTCCCGTCGTCCTCCTCGCATCCGGCGTCCGGTTCCGGCAGATCTGGTGGGCCGGTGCTTCAACTGCCTCTCTCCGCACCACGTCGCGGCCAGGTGCACCGCTCCCTCCCGTTGCCTGCGTTGTCTGGAGGAAGGCCATGCGGCCAGACATTGCAAGCGCCGCCGCCCCTCTTTGGCTGCCGTGCCCGGGGCGCGGGCAAATCGTGGTCGACCTGTGCGCCGGCGCGGTCCTGCCACGGACGCACCCTCTGCCCGCGTGGCGCACTCGGCGGCGTCAGCTTCAACAACTTCGGCGCATTCCACCTCGACAGGTCGGGGTTATTCCGGGCCGCCGTCGCCATGCGCACCTTCGCCGCGTCGGTCACCCACGCCGCCTCCACCGCCGCCGGAGTATCCTCGTGGCCATCCGGCGCGTCGGCCACCTCTGGAGCTGCGTGTCGTTCCTCGGACGGCTGACCTGCAGGCTCGCGATGACTTCCTGTCCTCGATGGCCTTGGTCGCCCTGGTCGTGGGCACCCGCCCTTCGGTGACTCTGCCCCAAGTCCGCCAATTTCTCATGGAGAACTACCAGCTTGGGCAGCGAGACTTCACTCTCCACCGTTTCCGACCGGAGGATTTCCTCATTGTCTTCTCCGACCGGCAGACCCTCGAACGAGTCCTCCACGCTCCACCCTTGCCGGTCGCGGATCTTGTGCTGCGGTTCCGGCCCTGGCGACGTCAATCCATGGCAAGCGCGGGGGACATGGTGTTCCAGGCTCGGGTGGAGCTCCGGGGGGTTCCTTCCCATGCGCGGACGGTTGAGGTCGCACAGGTTATCCTGGGAACGGTCTGCGCTGGAGCTTCATCCTCTCCCCGGAACAGTTGCTGGTGGTGATCACCGTGTTTACGAGGTTGTCACCTGGTGTTCTGACCCTGATCATATCCCCAACGAAGTTATCATTGCCATCCCGGAGCCGGTGAACCGCGACGGCGATCCGGTCATGTGCCTTCGACCGGAGGAGATCATGTGGCATCGCCTGCCGACCATGCGCTATCGCATTGTGGTCACGATCGTGGAGGTCCTGGATTGGAATGAATCCTCAGAATCGGATGATGATCCTGGTGATGGGCCGAATGGCGGATTCACTGATTCTTCTGATGATGACTACCCTGGATTCCAGAAGGGTTGCCGCTCTAAACCTTGGCCGCGGCGTACAGTCTTCGGTTCTATACCGGCCGGGGGCTCGGGGGATAGCGCGCCCACGACAGGGGGGCCGGCTTCTGGCGAGGCCCAGGGCCGCTCCGTTCGTGGAGTGGCTGACCGGCGCGGCGTGGCGGCACGGGCTTGGTCGCTCTCGGGCCGTCTGCGTTTTGGTAAATGCGCGCACCGTGATACTGACATGCCGGTGAAACAGGCCGCTGCTGTGGTCTCGCAGGCGCCGGACTCCGGCCATTCGCCGCCGCGGCTGTCCACAATAGAACTGTCATGCGTGCTGAACTCCGACACGTCTCGCGCAGGGGAACAGATTGCTGCTGACCCCATGCGCTTTGAAGCTGGGCTGATGGAGCGACGGTTGTCCCCTGTGGCACGACCGTGCCCGCCGCTCCTGGACTGCATCACCTGGCCCCTTCCTGGACGGTCCGGCGGCCACGAAGGGCCTGGTTGTGGCCTTGACCCAATGATCGTGGAAGCGTCTCTGGGGGGGGTCGATCGGCCCGGATCAAGCCCCATCTCGCCCGGGCCAGTTCTTGTGGACGCCGTCTCGGCCTGTGACCTGGAAACTGTCAGGTTTGAGGAATGCGCCGAGCCCCTGCTTCTTGACCGGCATACGGGCCCGGAATCGCTGGTGGACTGTCATGTCCGCTTCTCCAGGGGATCAGAACAGGCGCTGCCATTTCCAATTGCGGATGAGGCATCCTCACCAGTTCGGGAGGCCGTTTCCAGGTTCACGGACTCGGTGGCGAGGCAACGCTCGCCATCTGCTCTCGCTGCGGCGCCGCGCCTGCGTCGTCCACGCCTGGCGGCCAGCCGCTCGGCCACGCCAATACGCCGGAGCGAACGTCTGGCGCGCAAGTCGCGCCTTCGTGCGTCGAAGCCGGTGGTGCAAGCTCAGAACGTCATGATGCGTAAGCTTAACCTGACGGCCTCTGCTACAGCTCCAGATACACCACCTGATGCCGAGATTTTTCAGCGGTTCGTGGACCTCTTCAACGGACAGGTGACTGATTCCCAGTGTGACGCCCTTGATGACCTGATCCCGCGCAATGGTCCTGAGCTCTCCTTTGAGGAGCAGTCGTCAGAGTCCTGAACTCTGTGCTGCTGTGGTCGCCTGTTTTGTTAACATGGAAGCACAAAACATTCTCATCTGGAATGTCCGCGGCCTCAACAGTCGCGCCCGTCGAAATGCTGTGCGTACTTTGGTCGCTCAGGAGCGTGTCTCCCTGATTTCGTTGCAAGAAACTAAACTTAACGTTTGTACTGACGCTCTAGTAATGGATATGTTGGGCTACGGCTTTGACTATGCTTGCTTGCCTGCGCTTGACACCGCTGGTGGGATTGTTGTGGCGTGGCGCACGGATGTATGGGTTGGCTCCTCCATGACGGTGAAGGAGAGATCGGTCACAGTAAAGGTCTCGTTATGCCAGGACGCTTCGGTCGAATGGTGGTTAACATGCGTATATGGGCCGCACACAGATGATGCAAAGGTCGCTTTCCTCCAGGAACTGCTTGACATCAGGGCCAGTCGCCCTGGGCCGTGGCTCCTCTGCGGCGACTTCAACTTGATCTATCAGGCCGCCGACAAAAGCAACGGCTCTTTACGCCCACGCATGATGAACCGTTTTCGGCGCTTTCTTGACGATGCCGAGTTACAGGAGCTCACACTCTAGGGTCGGCGTTTCACCTGGAGCAACGAACGTTCGGTTCCGACCCTTGAGCGCATTGATCGTTTCTTCGCCACGGAGGATTGGCTGTTGGTCCATCCGAACTACTGCTTGCAAGCGCTGTCCACGGAGAGCTCCGATCACGCGCCTCTCCTGCTGCGTACATGCTCGACGCTCTCCACGTTTCGGCGGTTTCAATTCGAGAACATTTGGCCGAAGTTCGCTGGCTACCAGGACGTTGTCCAAGCAGCTTGGGACACACCAGCACCTCCGCTTTCTGATCCGTTCCGGGTACTGGACCACAAACTCCGGGCCACGGCCAAGGCACTGCGCTGCTGGAGTGCAAAACACATCGGTGGAGTCAGGTTACAGCTGGCTATTGCTAAGGAGATTGTTTTTCGTTTTGACTTGGCAATGGAGCATAGGACACTTTCGCCAAGAGAGCAACGACTTCGCAAACGCATGAAGATGAAATGCCTCGGGCTGGCATCTATGTTGCGCTCTATCATCAGACAACGGTCGAGGTTAACTTTCCTTGCGGAAGGAGATGCCAATACCAAATTCTTCCATTTGCAAGCTTGTCACCGCAAGCGGAAGAACAATATTGCTTCCATCCAAGTAAATGATGCCATCTTTGTTGAAGAGAGTGAAAAGGTCGCGGCCATTACCTCGCATTTTGTTGAGGTTTTGGGCACTCGCTCGGACATTTCTATGACACTGGACCTTCACTCCCTGGGCTTACCACAGATGTCACTTGAAGGATTAGATTTTTGCTTTAGTAAGGAAGAGGTCAAAGCAACCATTGATGAACTGCCGCCGGATCGAGCGCCTGGGCCGGATGGCTTTACAGGCCTCTTCTACAAGACTTCTTGGAACATCATTCACCGTGAGATCATGGCTGCCTTCCATGCGCTCTGGTCGCTTGATGGTCGTAGCCTTTACCTGCTTAATCAAGCATATATGATCCTACTTCGCAAAAAGCCTGAGGCTAAGCTGATTAGTGACTTCCGGCCGATCAGTCTAATCCACAGCTTCTCCAAATTGGTTACCAAAGTCTTGGCTACACGGCTGGCCCCACATCTTCATGATTTGGTCAGACCGAACCAAAGCGCCTTCATCCGTGGGCGCATGCTTCATGACAATTTCAGGTCGGTTCAGCTCACGGCCAGGCTGTTGCATCGCACCAGGCAGCCTGCGGCTCTTATCAAGGTCGACATTGCCAAGGCATTTGACACGGTGGATTGGTCCTTCTTGCTTGCCGTCCTATCACACATGGGTTTCTCCAGGCGGTGGATGAATTGGATCTCGATGCTTCTCACATCCACAAGCACCAAAGTAATTGTCAATGGAGGACCAGGCACACGCATTTGCCACGCGCGTGGTTTACGTCAGGGCGACCCTCTCTCACCTATGCTCTTCGTGTTGGCAATGGAGGTTCTCAATGCCCTCTTGCGGAAAGCAGACACGCTACGCCTTCTTACACCGCTGGGCTCATCTTACATTAAGGAGCGTGTGTTCCTGTATGCTGATGATGTTGTGCTGTTTGCCGCGCCCCATGAGCAGGACCTCACCTTGATCAGATCAGCTTTAAACATGTTTGGGGCGGCGTCCGGCCTTTGGCTCAACCCGGGCAAATGCCTGATCTCGCCAATTCAGTGTGACTTGGAGGCCTCGGCTACTCTGATGCGTTTCTTCCCGGGACGTTTTGAGCCTTTTCCATGCACATATCTGGGCATTCCCTTGTCCATTTACAAACTGCGTAAGGGTGATCTTATGCCACTTGTCGATAAGGTTTGTAAGGGCTTGCCCTCCTGGAAGGCAGGCTTGCTCAACCGTGCAGGCAGAGCTGTCCTTGTCAAAGCAAAGCTATCCGCTATCCCGGTTCACACGGCGATCGCGGTCACCCTGTCGACTTGGGTCATCGACCGCATCGACCAGCGGCGCAGGGCTTTTCTTTGGAAGGGCACTGAGACCGTCCTGGGAGGACACTGTCTGCTGGCCTGGCGTTGTGTATGCAGGCCGTCACCTCTTGGAGGGCTTGGTGTTCCAGACCTCAGGCTGCAGGGTTACGCCCTTCGGCTACGCTGGCTGTGGCTCCAACGTACTGAATCGGAAAGACGGCCATGGTCGCGCCTGCCTGATCGTTCGGAAAGCGAGGTACTGGCTTTCTTTGAGAATTCAGTCTCGGTCGACGTGGGAAATGGTGAAAATTGCTTGTTCTGGAAGGACAAATGGCTCGATGGCTGTTCCTTGCAACAGATTGTACCATGTTTGGTCCAAGCGGTCGGCTCACGTGTGCGCAACCATAGAACGGTCCGGGATGCCCTTCATGACCGTCGGTGGACGAGGGACATAACGGGCGCCCTCACTGTGCAGGTGATCATCCAGTACCTTACGCTCTGGGCGCGCTTGCGCACTGTCCACCTCATTCCTGACACACCCGACGTTTGGCGATGGAAATGGTCGGCTGATGGTCGTTTCTCTTCGGCCTCGGCGTATCATGCCTTTTTTCTTGGCCAGCACGCCATTCTGGGCGCCAAGGAGCTCTGCAAGGTAAAGGCACCGGCGAAGTGTAAATTCTTTGCTTGGATCGTGTTGCATGGTCGATGCTGGACAAACGATCGCCGTAAGCGACATGGTCTTCAGGACGATGATTCTTGCACCTTGTGCTGTCAGCATACTGAGACGATCTCCCACCTCCTGATCTCCTGTGTCTATGCACGCGAAGTATGGTTCTCTTGTCTGGCTGCTGCTGGTTGGGAGTCGGTCGCACCGACAGATGGGGTACTTTGTTTTGCGGATTGGTGGTTACAGGCTCGGAAAAGAATTGACAGGACGTACCGGCCAGCTTTCGACACCGCCGTCATCCTCATCTCGTGGATGTTGTGGAAGGAACGTAATACTAGGATCTTCAATGGACAGTCTCGTCTGCCACATGTGTTGGTGCACGCGATCATGGTGGAGGGTCGGTATTGGGCTCTGGCGGGATGGAGTCACCTGTCCGTACCTTGGTCCTTAGTCAACTCGGAGGTGGATGAGGTCGATGCTGTCGTGGTCGCCGATTGGTTAAACGTTTAGTCTCTTTATTTTGTTTTAACCGACCCATCCTCTGCATGGGACCCGGTATGTAAAATGTATTGCTTTCCTCTTAATGAAAAACGTGCTAAGGCACGGTCGCAAAAAAAAAAAAAAAAGAAAACCAACAAGCCCATGATACTGTGAACAGCTGATCATTAATTTTAACAATATCTGACCAATACATTTATCTTTCCTTGCATAGTTTCTCCAGGAAGCCGATATGTTCTATAGTGGACAAACACAAACATGCAGTTTGCATCGTAGTGATATATTGGCCATTAGTTAGCCGATTCGTCTCGATTGCCGATTTCCTGATATGCTAAGCCGAGAGATCTAATCGGCTGCTGGATATAGGGTGAGTAGTTGTGTCAATCAAATAACATGTTGCCGGCCAATCCCCACTTCTGATGTTTCTTTTTACTCCCTTTTACACGGACGTGAAATTCAACTCATATTTTATTTTCTAAAACATATGTGGCACAACATCAGACTTGATATCCAACTGTCCCTTCATCGGTCGTCCAACATACTTAGAATATTTCTTTATTATACACACACAGCATGAGTCACCTGCTTAAATACTATGTTGAAATTTCAATACTGTCTGAGCGATGGCCAATCCGACGCCTAACATCATCATGTCAATAGATCAAGTCCTCGTCGATCCGCTACCTGGCCGATGATGTAAATTAATATCCGATTGATCCAGCTCAAACGGAATCCCTAATCGGCAATATACAAGCAGAATCTCCCATTGCCGACGTTCTCCAGGCTGATATATATATATATATATATATATATATATATATATATATATATATATATATATATATTATATATATATATATATATATATATATATATATATATATATAATCTAGATAATTGTTCCTTCCCGCCGGCAAATTGCTTTCATTTTTCACGAAAAACATTTCCATCCAAATATGGCACATCGCCGACTATAACACATGCACAATCGGTGTATTCGCCATCAGCGCTGATCGGCGTCGGTACTTCGCCGCTCCGTTTACTCTTTTTTTTGGCGAACGTGCCTTAACACGTATTTCATTAAGAAGAAAGCAGTTTACAGACAGATCTTGATGCGGCCAAACAGCCTTGGCCAACACAAGAGAACAAAGGACTAACAAAAGAGAAACACTGAAGAAAAGAAAGACGAACACACAATGCTACAACACAACGACAGCAGAAGAAGCACAGAGGGGGGAACGACACCCCCAAACCCACCACCCTAACGAGGCGACCCAAGGAACTGAACCTGCAAAAAGGTTACATCGCCGACAAGGAAGCTAAGAGAAAGCAAGCCCGAAGCAAGAAACGGTGGCGAAGCATCCACTGAACAGCACGACCACAGCGGCAAAGCATCCGCCAAAGCAGGAACAGTGGCAACGCATCCACCCAACATCACGACCACAGCGGCAAAACATCCGCCAAAGAGGAACGGTGGCAAAGCATCCACCCAACGACCAACGCTTGGGCGGCAAAGCATCCGCCCAGAACAAGCACCAGCAACACAATAGTGGCGGCAAAGCATCCGCCCGAAAACAGCACTCCAAGCGACCAAGGCGACGATGTACAAACAAAGCGAGGGCAGGTGCAGTAGGTAATAATCCCGAGAAGCATTGACGACGGCCACAGCATTCCAACGTGAACTTCAAGGACAAGCAGAGGGCAAAAAAAGATGACGCCTCAAAGGAGGTAAACGGCGCCCGAGGGCGTCGCCGTCATCCGCTTGCCTGCAGAGCAGAGGCTTTCGCCTTGCCCCAAGAACACACCCAGGAGCACCGCTGCAGGCTGCGAAAGGGGGAGAGATGACGCCTCCAAGAAGGTAAGCGGCGCCCGAGGGCGTCGCCATCATCTGCTCGCAGGCAAGCAGAGGTTTTCGCCTTGCCCCCAAGTCCCAGAACATGCCATCACGTTGGCCACCACGCGGCGGCCCCCAAAAGAGAGACGAATGATGAAGATGGGGAGCCACCGAGCCCCCCCAGCCCGCGCCAAAGGACACGACGACGACCGACGGCCCCCAGCAGTGGCACCGGGCCACTGCCGAAGGGCGCCGGGGAGAGCCGCCACGGCCGCAGCGGACCGCGACCGGGATGGAACGCGCCGGGCAAGCGACCCCCGGGCGGACTGCGCGACTGGAGGCGGTCGGCGAACACCACCGAGCCCCCACCCCCCGCACGGAACGATCGGCGGCCCCCAGCAGAGGATCCCGCCGGG
>CM014275.1:10341376-10352597 GCA_004135705.1 Alloteropsis semialata
GGGGGCCTCGGGCCGTCGCCCCTGAGTCGCCCCTGGCGACGCGAGGACCGTCCAGCAAATTGTTTGTCATTTCCGCCGCTCCGTGTACTCATCACGCATGCTTGATATTTAAATAGTCTTGATCCGATTGCCAATGACATCTTGTTTTTCATCGGTTGTTTAATCAATGAAACCCAAATATACTTCATGCTGAAAGTTTAATCACCTTCGGCAATAACATTCATACAGCTGGTATCCTGGACTTTGTGCGTGCTTGGTCAGCCCTACTGCCGATAGGAAATCTTCGGCTGCTTGTAGAACTATATGAATAAACCGATGACATTGAAATTGGATAGCCGATGAAAAATGTCCAAGAGATATTCTTCCGAGATTATGACTATTTTAATTCCCCTGTCGCACCGTTATCATCACCTGGCTGTAAATAACGTGACAGCAGATCCATCCGAATATCATACAGCCGATAGACATATCTCATCAGCTTTCAGTAGTTAATATTGTAATTTGATCGTGTCCCACTGGGCGTGTCAAAATATGTTGACGTCAAAAAATCAGGTGACGATCATCTGGAAATCAACACTGTGGTCTGGGAGATCTGCTTAACTCCAGTGCAGGTCCTATATTTTTTTGAGGTTCGGGGCGTGCCAGTCAGTTTGACCATTCAACTGACAAGGTGTATAATGACGTTGTATCGGCCAATTAATAGAATCACAATGCTGAGCCGATACAACACTTGAGCAAATAAGGCATATGCAGATCAATCGGCTACATGATAGAATTAAATAAAAACAACATGGAGCCAACGACCAATGGCCAATACAAGAATTAAGCATTGAAGTGCCTATCAGCCGTGAATATATCCAGGATAATGATAACCAATAGCCGATAGCCAATGCAAAATAATTTGAATATATCATAACATCCATCAATTGAAGCATATCGGCTAAAGAAAATAATATATGAAGGCATGGGCGAGCATCAGCTTTAAACAATTGTAACATCTTAATGTGCAATTAGCCGATGCAGCACTTGGAGCGAGCGCCGAATCAATATCAAAATCATGAAAAGGCCAGCTAGTCGATAGAAGCTAATCTATCGTCACCACTAATCGGATCGATTTCGAGATAGCGTTAGCAGCAGGGCGATCGATTAAATACTATAAACATAGCGAACCAGACCACAACTAGATATTAATTCAGCAAAAGCTTACTAAAAGCCAAGAATAAGAAACTACCGGCTATTAAAGTACGTTATGTTAGACTTCTAATAATATGGTAACTTGAAGGAGCATAACAGATCTAGAAGATAAATTAGCCGATAGATCTTAAACAGGGCAGGATACCGTAGATCGAGACGACAGCGATGCGCCCGAAAGTCAAAAGATCCACGATATCCGATAAACCGGTGGAACTTTGGACTTACCCCTCCGCCGAAGATCGAAGCGATGCAGCTCGACGTCCGGTGCCAAGTTTCGCCGGTGAAAAAGTAAAGGTAAAAGGGTGGCGATGCGCCGAGTTGTATTGATCGAGAGATAAAACTTTTACAATTGCCCGTCGCCCTCAATATATAGGGCGGCTGGTCTTTGCTAGTATAGGATAGGACTCTTTCACGGGCATACAAAAGGTCACGTATCTATTCTAGACGCTAACCTAATAAAATATTTCTATTCCTAATCTTTCACGTAGCATCTTAATTCCTTGCGTGACCCAGCCAAACAATATTAAAATACTTCCTTTCAATATTTAAGCTGGACTCTTCCTTTCCCATTGCTTCCTTTCCTTTACTTTCTGATTAACCATTCGGCCAAAGCAATTTAGATTAGGAAATACTTTATCTCCAATAAGCCGAACACCATTATGTGACTAAATCCATGCCTTCAATACTTTAATTATCCTCTTTGGTCCTCAATGCACTTTTCCTTCTTATAATATCTCAACGTGTCAAATTTTGGTGTAAACACAGGCACCCCACCTCATGCTTCGAATTATTTTTTTTATAAAGTCTGACTCCTCTTTAGCCAATGTTTCTCCACACTGGCAAGGAATCAACTGACGTGTTCCATCGTTGATGAGCTACCTTGCCCTGAGAACACCAATATTTGTTATATAATATGTTCCAAAATTCTTCTCTTCCTTGACCCGATATCTCCAATTATTTGGGTTCAATCGACTTCTCCATCTACTTTAGCTGTTGTCACCCGATATCAAATCAATTTCTTAAAAACCTTGTTTTATTGACATTATATTTTATAATAATTAACAAACATCCCCTGAAATCATCCTCCGTCATCGGCTGCTCCACAAAAGATATCTTTGGTCAACCTATCGGCCATATTATGTCATCTCCATCGGCTGCTCACTCATCTCATTGTGTCTGCCCTCTTATCGGCTATCATGCTCCAACAATTGCCAAACGACGTCACCATTCCCCTTGAGGATGCCGAGCCAATCCAAGCTTTATACAAACAAATTAAAAATCAGCTCACTGGCATCGGCCCTGACTCCTGGCGTTTTTATTAAATCACATTCTTTCCAAGTCCAAGAGAGGCTCATAAGGGCATAACCAATCGGCAAACAGAAGAACTTGCATCGGCTCACTTGCGATTGGCTGTATGACCATCTCATATAAAATTCTTTATTCTTGCCTCTCCTTAAATTAAAGAGCCGATGAAATAATGTCTTTTTCTTGAACTAAACAATATCTTGAGCCAACCAACTTTGACCATTGCTTTTTCTTACTATCGGCCATCAGTAATCTGCATGTGACGAGCCGATAACTATGTGATACATTCGTATCATGAGTTGTCAGATCAATAAGACTTAAATCATCATCACGATTGGATGGATCAGACTTAATCGAGACAGCACCAATGCGCAGGGCGACGACTCAAGACTTGCAGACTGACAAATCACAAAACAAAGGATTGTTCTGAGCCCTGAAGAAGCAATTGTCGGCAACTTTTAGCCCATCTCGTTGGCTTTTACAGCATCATTAAACTTGATTTTTGGTAGTACAGGATAGGACTCTTTCACGGGTATACAAAAGATCACGTATCTATTCTAGATGCTAACCTAATAAAATATTTCTATTCCTAATCCTTCACGTAGCATCTTAATTCCTTGCGTGACCCAGCCAAACAATATTAAAATATTTCCTTTCAATATTTAAGCTGGACTCTTCCTTTCCCATTGCTTCCTTTCCTTTACTTTCTGATTAACCATTCAGCCAAAGCAATTTAGATTAGGAAATACTTTATCTCCAATAAACCGAACACCATCATGTGACTAAATCCATGCCTTCAATACTTTAATTATCCTCTTTGGTCCTCAATGCACTTTTCCTTCTTATAATATCTCAACGTGTCAAATTTTGGTGTAAACAGGTTGCAGGACCTTGTCAGCGATGGACGTGCACGCGCCTGGACCACCACGTTCTGGCAGCACTTCAGGCCTCTGTGCTCCTATGCATGGAGAAGGTGGCTCTGGAGGACAGAGCGCATCCCGTTCCACATGGGATACTTTCGAGGACGTTGGTGGCGACGACGACGAGGACGAGGCCGAGGAGATTGGCCCGTCTTAGCTCGAGGACACTCCTTCCACGCAGGCTTCGCAGCCTCCAGCACGTAGGCGATGACGTCCGCGTGATCCTTACACTCCAGGCACCGACGCTCTTCGTAAGGGCAAGGGTAAGAGTAGAAGGCAGTGAGGGACGCAGGACCTGGTGTATGCTTACTTTCTATGGATGTTATGTGCTATGTGCTATGGACTATGGACTTTGTTATGACATTTGTGTGTATGGACATTATGGACTATGGATTGTGCTATATATTAGTGGACTATGTTGGTATATTTGGACTATGGATTGTGATATATGTTTGTGGTATGTGCTGGTATATTTGGTTGAGAGAATGTGTATATGATATTGTCATGTATTATTGTGTTTGTGAATGCTTCAAAAAGAGGGGAAGTTCTGCCGAAATTTTTCTTGATTCTTTCGTGATAACATGTGTTAATGCACCATGACCTTTTCTGAAGATTCAATGAAAGCCAGAGCAATTCAATGCAGTGATGTGTTTCTTGCAGTTACTTAGAACTAAGATGGTGTGGGCCATTGAATACAAGGGGTGTGTTTCTTGCAGTCACTCCAAAATGAGATGGTGTGGGCCATTGAATCCGTGTGTTGTGTTTCTGGCAGTCACTCATAACTAAGATAGTGTGGGCCATTCAATCCAAGGGGTGTGTTTCTTGGACTCCCCTAGTAGTAGTCCCCTTCCGCCTATATATACGCATTGCTGGTAGCATTGCTGCTTACTTCAGAACTTGAGTTCTTGGGTAGTAACAATGTCTGGAGGGTCATCTAGTGGTAAGGGTTTCGGTGCTGGGAGAGGAAAGTGGGGAAGGAAGGGACCTCCCATTGTGTGGGAGGGGTCTCTTGGTCCAGATTTCTTTGGGGAACCAGTGTATGAGTTTCCAGTTGAGAGCAAAAGTGATTTCAGCAAAGAATCACCTCTTAGAGGATATGATACACGGAAGGAAGATTGGCCAAAATGCATGCATGGTGAGGATTGCTTAGTGCAGATGGAGACCGAAGGGGACAATGGAGGTCGTCGTTTCTTCAAATGCCCACGAGCATGGGTAATCTCTATTAATATTTGTTTCGTACATATGTCTATCTTCCTTTACCGCACTCACTTACTTGGCTTATTTCTTGTAGTGTTCCAACGCTCCAGAAAACTATGGGTTCGCTAGGTGGGTTGACGCTGCTCCTATTCATTCGCATCAGGAGTACATCGGCTATTTGCAGAATCATATATTCGATCTCGAAACGGAAGTGAGCCACCGTAACAATGACTATGAGGAAGATGATGGCGACGAGGACCATGATGATGGTTCACAGGAACCACTGTGCACCATTCCAGATTGCAGCTGCCCTTGTCACAAGAACAAGGGAACTCCACCGCCACCCGCCACCGCCACCATCAACGGGACAATACTATGGAGAAGGTGCAACCCAGTTCGCTATGTGGGGCCACTACTAGGAGTAACCAATGTTATCGATGTTCGCAATGTTGTTTGTTTCAATTACCTAAGGCATGTTAGGTTTAGTTATGAAAGGACCTAGTTACCCTTGTTGGTAAAGGTCCTCACATACCATTTACGCGTGTTTAATTATGTACCTGCAGCAGTTCGTTAGTATTTAATCAGTACGACTCAATTCAGTGACAAGACAACCTTCCTTACTTCGTGTCAATTGTTCTCCAAATTTCATGTATAAACGCAGGCAGTGGTCGATACAAAAGTTGTAGAGGGAACCTAGGACTACAACTCTTATATATGAACCATGAGCATTTGAGTAGTGATTTGGAAGTAACAAGTCTATAAAGTTTGGCAAATACAAAGGTTTTCATAGTTAGAAATTCTCAGTTAACTGCTGAAAATTCAGGGCTTTTACCTGATTTTTCACCAAGGTTTTGAATGACCAAAAAAAGTTTGCCTTGATCCACATTACCACCATTGTAAAGACTGTACTTTGTACTTCAGCTTTCATATTGGTGGAATTTCAAGTGTTTAGGCAAAATAAATTGTTTGGACCTTCTCGAAAGGGATAATCAGAAATTGTTGCTTCACATTAAATGAGATAAAATGAATTCATATTTGAATTTCTAATTTCTATTTGATATTTTCATACTCATTTCAGTTCATAAACATATTGTTGACACAATATTCAACTAGGTGGTCAAACATATAAGAACCGAAAGATAACTGAAGTACATCACAACACAATGAAAGGTCCATAATAAAGGTTCAATGATAACTGAAGTACAACACATCACAATATTAAGTCCACTACATTCCAACATAATGAAAGGTGCAAGACATGGCAACCATACAACTAGCAAACTACTGAGTGCACCGAGGCCACTTTCCCTTCCTCAAAGCATCGGGATTCTCCTCCAAAGCAGCTTTCGTACGACGCACACGCTCAAGCTTCTTCTCCCTCTCCTCCCTAGCATGAGCTTGAAGCCTCCTTTGAATTTCCATTGCCCGCTCCTTTTCTGCTTCCTCAGCTTGACGTCTCCTCTCCATACACTCCTTGCACTTCGCCTCCCACCGCTTCTGTTCCTCAAGCCATTCCTTGTCTTCCTGTTTGATCTCAGTGTCAATCCACTGCTCAAAATTACAGAGCGGGGGAGGGGTCTGCAAATAAAAAATACACATTTACAAACAGTCAATCACCAAATTAAACAATCATAATGTCGTACAAATTAAGCAATATCAATTTCTCACCAACAAGCCAATCATAACTTGGCGACGTGTAGGCTCAAATTCATAGTTCGCGCACATCCAGTACCTCTGCCTAAAGGTTTCCTCTTCATCGGACACAGCGACCTTGCAATCATCACCGCAAAAGCACATAGGCACGGGAATACCAGTAGGCAATGGCAAGACCGCATATGCACTTCCAAAGCGACGACTAATACAAAAGAAATTACATAAGAGTGACCCTAAGCAACAACACAAATTAACAACACAAATTTATACAATGTATGGGACATTACCTTGGCCTTAAAGTTTTACTACTTTTACCACGCCTCGGCATCCTACGGTTCATTCAAACACATATCAAACATTGGTTCAAACCCTAACTAAAGACGTAGCTAAACCGTAAAATACACGAAACATAGACCAAATCAATGCGGAAAAAAGGAGTAGGGAAGACAGGAGACCTTGCTCTCGAAGATGAATGGAGCCAATCGAACTTCCCGTGGTCAAATGTGTCGATTTCTAGAGGTTTGGCGGCGTGGGGAGAGGGAGGAACCGAAAGAAGGAAGGAGAAAATAAGTCTCAGCCTCGGCCTCGGCCTTGGACTGCTGGCTTTGCCTGGGCGCTGAGGTCGGCGCCACAGATCTTGGCGCCGACCTCGGCGCTGTATATCGTGGCGCTGAGGTCGGCGCCAAGATCTGTGGCGCCGACCACGGCCACGTCAGCGCCAGGTCAGTATGCCCGACTGTCCCGTGGTCTAGACCTTGGCGCCGTGGGTCATGGCGCCGACACGTGTTACCTCGGCGCCGTGACTCATGGCGCCGACCTCAGGGTCTATTTTTGGAAATCTTTTCAGCAAAAGGGCCAAAATACAAAAAAAAAGTCGGCGACACGGGAGGCGATGGGGCGACAACGCGAGGTGGCGGCATGGCGGCGTGCATCCCCAATGGCGAGCTGCTCCACTCCCGCGTCCACCATCTCCGCCAGATTCTCACCAGTAAGGCGCCTTCCCCTCTCCCGCCCTCTCTTGTTTCCCCTCTCCGGCGGCCGGCGTGGGAGAAGAGTTCATGCGCAACCTCGGCGTCGCCCTCTCGATCCGCTGCAGCTCCACCTTCCCGCGCCCATGGCCTGGCCTTCTTGGTTCTTAATCTCCTCCCCTTCTAGATCTCAGCTTAGTTCTTGAGGGGCGCAGCAAGCTTGCAGATCCAAGCCTTCAGTATGGTGCTACTGCTATACTGCAGTGCAAGTCCCCTTGTGCGAATTTCAGAATTCAGTAAGGTTCTTGAAAAATTAAATAGCTGGCAAAGTCTTCATCTCATCCTACCGCTTTGATTGTTCTATGTGGTCAATTTGAGCAATGGATGGTGAAAAATAATTTATTGTCTACTGATTCAAAGTGTTTTTACATATTTTGAAAGTGGGACTCAAGTCCAAGAAGGCCTCTTGTGTTAGATATATTAGTCCACCTGTGTCCTGATTCAATCATTTCCTCCGTCTAGCCCATAAAAGTCAACTTTCAAGCTCACAGTAGTGACCCTTCATCTTACATTTTGTGGATTTGATGGAGAGTAGTTAGTGAGATATCAAATCCTTCTATTGGTCCAATAATCTTCCTGAATGAATCGTCATCCTTATGAATAATGTATGAATGTATGTCAATTCAGGCGTCCTATTTGTGTTCAGCATACTGAATCCTTCAACTGCTTGGACTGGCCATGTCAACTGAATCCTGCTTGGACTGGCCATGTCAACTGAATCCTTCAAACTGCAATTTTCAAACAGGTTGTTAACTAGTGCTACTTCAGATCTGGTTGTATGACGGCTAACTCAAACTTCAGTAATAGTCAAAATTCGATCCACTAGCTAGACAATTTTTAGAACGGGATTTGATTTCATAGGTCAGCAAATTAAGCACGTTGTGCACCTAACCTACATCTGCACTTTCCTGAAGACAAATTAATACTGGGTTACTGTTACCATAGCACACATCTCGTGTTTCTATTTTTCTCATCAGAGTTTCATAGCCATGTAGTGCACCTAATTCATTGCGAAGTGCTAATTCAGTTTGTAGGGCAAGTTACTGAAAACACCTATGCTGTTGTTTTCTATAGGCTTTTGTCTGTAGGAAACATAATATAGTACCATTAGTTTGAAATACCTTCCTGACAATAATGCATTTTAAAACTGTATGGTTTTTATTAGGTGGATGTTTATAAGTTATGCAAATGTAACAATCTACTTGATGCAGCATGAATTCTCATCATCTTTTATGAAACGAGGCGCCCTCGGCCGCCGGCCAGATAGGCCACGTAGGTAGAAATTTTTTACTCCATCCGATGTTCAATCAACGGTGCTAGCTGCTCCACTCTATTTCCTTTCTGTGAATTTTTTTTTACATTTAGACCCTCGAGTTTTCACGTAATCAACCTACGTTTATCTAGACCCCTCAGTTTAACATTTTCGTTAGTCCATCCGATGATCATCCAATGACAAATGATACAACATGTAGCCTAGCCATTTTATATTTAGACCCTTGAGTTTTCAAGTAATCAACCTGCATTTATCTAGACCCCCGAATTTAACATTTCGTTCGTCCGATGGCCAAACCCCCAAATTTAACATTTCGTTCATCCGATGGCCATCCAACGTCTAGTGATACAGCACGTGGCCCAGTCATTTTACATTTAGAACCTTGAGTTAAAATATAATCAACCTACACTTATTTAGACTTCTGTATTTTATATTTAGGTCCCCGAGTTTTCATGTAATCAACCTGCGTTTATCTAGACCCTCGAGTTTAACATTTCGTCCGTCCGATGGCCATTCAACGTCCAGTGATACAACATGTGGTCCGGCCATTTTACATTTAGAACCCTAAGTTTTCATATAATCAACCTGCACTTATTTAGACCTCTGCGTTTTCATGGAATCAACCCGCGCTCCCAAAGCTAGCCATTTTACATTTAGATCCCCAAGTTTTCTTGTAATCAGCGTTCGCTTATTTAGACATCTGCGTTTTCATTGAATCAACCCGCGCTCTTAAAGGCTAGGTGTCGATGTCCCATTGGCCGAAAGCCTCTGTCCTCACATGTCATCCGGTGGCTGCTCCTTGCTCTTATACCCCGCCCATCGATGTGCCCACGCGTCGCTCGTCTATAGGCTGGAACACTCCCGATACCCCTCGAATGCCCTGACAGTCAAATATCTGCCCTTCCCATCCTGATAGATATAGATGTGTCCCTCATCCTTCACCTGCCCATCTACATTTTCGAGCTTGTCACATCCCGCGATTTGATGCGTTCAAATCGATTTGGTTTACCTGCAGATCAATTTGTTGTGTGCTCTTCTCGTGGACACTACGTCGTGACCGTCCCTACTCACTCATGCGGCTCAATGACGACACCCGTGACTCGCTACGCTACTCGAAAATATTATATGTTATATATAAATATGTGGTTATCTAATATTACTAATACTCTACCAATCTCTGATGCTTAGTAAAAAAACTAAATAATGTTAATCATACAACGCAATGCGTGCTCTACACCGCGCGCATGGGCGCGCGCTAATCACTAGTTGACATTCCAGTAGTTCTTCTAAACTTATTTAAGATTTTTTTTATATGGATGCTTACCAACTTGTGTCCTGCTTTCAAGCAAGTTTGTTACCGGACAGTGGAAAAAAGAGATGCCAAGTTTCAGTGACAGATTGGAGAATAGTGTTCATTTTGAGTGTAGCAAATCGAACTGTTTTGACTAGATTACGTCGGTTAGCCCTTTGATAAGTTTCTTTGTGCTTTATTTTAAGCATATGAATTGATCTTGTCCATGCGTGGGTCCAGCCCCGTATAGTGGCAGGGGCAAGATGGGCGTGTGCACAGGGCCCCCAAATTTTTGGGGCCCCTAAATCACTGAATTAGGTAGCTAATCCTCTACTTAAGTATAAAAAAAATAAAATACCTATTAAATTGTACATCTATAGAAAGCACTTGTCGGCCCATATGTTATTGTTCAGGACTTGTAGATCCATCAAGGGTAGGTCTTGTTTTTTCACGGAATTAATGAGTTACGGTCCATAATTAGTTTGGTTCTGGTATATTGATTTAACAAACAGGAACACATTTTTTACATTAAGATCAGTTTATTGCTTAGATATTACCTTTTTAATGTTTTAGCATTGATGTTTGATATATTTCTAAGCAATGGAAGAAGTAACATATATTAAAGTTTTTCCATAACTTAACGAAATTTTGTTTTGGTTATGCCGTATCAAAAAATTTGGGGCCCATTATATGTTTCGCACCGGGGCCTCCATTTTATTGATACGGCCCTACGTGGGTCTCTTGTACAAGTTCTGTTTCTATGCACTGTCGTTTAGGGTCTTATGCACTTGTTTAACCATTATTTATTCTAAGTATATGCTACAAAGGTTTAATAAAATTCTAGTAAAGATGTGACCATTATTTAATGAAATTCTAGTAATAGAGAAGATTCATTCTAAGTATATGCTACACATTCCTGCTACTATAGATCATAGTATGCCTGGCATTCATTATCCCCTGCGACTGCAAGATGACTTGCTTTGAACCTGACATTCATTTTTTTTCATTCTTACAGCTTCATCTGGTGGTGGCGGTCGCAGTCTCGGCAAAGGAAGTTCAGTTGACTGTCATGCTAGGAGCACTAAAAAAACTTAGATGCTGATTGCTGGCTTTGTTAAAAAAACAGTGCTGATATTATGTACCTATTGATCCATGTGTGTAGCTGGTTTAACAGCAGCTGTGTGAAACAACAGCTGGTTTCTTTCCTGTGCAGCCAAATGTGCTGTGTAAAACAGTGTTATGCTTCCAGGAGAGGAATGAGTGAAACAGCTGGTTTGAGTGAAGCAGGTGGATCAACTTGATCCTGGCCAGGAAGAAAAACAGGCCTGGCATCAACCCTGTGCTGCCGAAAGGCCTTACC
>CM014275.1:10353597-10503529 GCA_004135705.1 Alloteropsis semialata
CGGGCCTTTCAAGTCGGCGACCTCGTCCTCCGACGGGTTCAGGACAACCGCGGCCGCCACAAGTTGTCGCCACCATGGGAAGGCCCATACATCGTCGACCAAGTCCTACGCCCGGGGACTTACAAGCTCAAGGACGAGGACGGCCAAGTCCTCACGAACGCTTGGAACATAGAGCAGCTACGTCGCTTTTACCCCTAAAAAGCATGTGTACTTTGTCAGTCGCTTGCGATAATAAACATGCTCTTCCGTTCCGAGTACTTTATGAGCTTGCAGTCGTTTCCCGAGAACGCTCCCCGAGCCCTCTGAAATAAGAGGCGAGCGACTCTTTCCCCGCGTAGGGTCGAACGCTCTCCACAAACGACACGGTAAGTACCTACGATGGCCTGTTAAACGCCAGGGGTTCGAAGGCTGGCCCGTCGATGGGTTCTACAGCCGCCCCCAGGCACCCCGAGCGAGGGGCAGTAAGGGATGGGTCCCAGCGGCCAGTACCCGGGCGCACGAGCGTCACGGGCATCCCAAACTGCGTTCGAGTCTGGACGGAAAGTAAGATCATGGTTTTTCCCCCGAACGGAAAGGCAAAGAGCCACCAAGTCCGGTCGAACGGACTCGGTAACTAGATGATCTCGCCACCAGGAATTTGAAGCTGGCCACCAGCTGGTCCGATCGGAACCCGTCGAGCGGGATGCCGTGGCTTCACTCGAATTGACCCGTTATCAGCTCATACGGACACCGCATTTTCGGCCGACGAGGCAAAAATACGGCGCGGTCCGGCCCCTCCACCTTTTGCGAAAAAAGATGCATGAGGGGTTACGATGTAAGGAGAAAAAAGCCTCTCCACTAGCACCCTGCATCGCGTAGGGTCCCAGGTCACGAAGCAAGGCCTGGAAAAAGATCTCGCCACGAGGCCAAGGACGAGCCCGAGAAGTCCCCGCCTTGCCCGACGAGTCCCCGCCACTCCCAAAGAGCCTCACACTCCCCTGCGGGCTCGCGCAGCTACGTCTCTCTACCCTTAAAAGTACCTGTACTTCCCAATTCGCGATTATAATCGAAGTACTGTGCTATTCCGAGTACTTTATTCGCACACGACTGAAGTGTACCCCGTGAGTTCCCAAAGCTAAGCGGCGGGCGACCCCTTCCCTGTGCAAGATCGCCCACCGCTCGGGGGCTCCACCCGGGGCCCGGTGCCCCTCCGTTTTTTCACTCTGTTTTTTAGCAAAAACTCGCCAAGTGATCGCTCTCGCGCGCGATCAAGCGATATACTTTTGCGCTTGCGAGAAAGGAACGTCAACTCAAAGGGCTTTGTGACCGCGCTTGTCCAAGTTTCGAGTGCTCACGCCCCTGCGGCTACGGCGCTAACTTGCGGGCAAAGTCCAAGCCCTCGGGCTGACGTCCTTTTCCCGAGAAGCAATAAAGGAACCGCTTCGACTAATTGTTGCCTTCAGCATACCCGATCTGTTGCATGTCATCGTTCGAATCGTCCGAAACTACTCGGGGGCCGCGAGTCCGAGTGCCCAATCTCCCGAGTTCCTATGCCCCGGCGGCTACAGAACGGAGTCCGATGGGCAGGACCCCGCGCCTTTCCAGCTCGGCCCACGGCCCCCAAAGGCATTCGGAAGAAAACGAAAATGGCAAACAACAGAAAAAACGCGAGTTTTCGGGGCAACAACGATCGTCCTAGGAACTTTGTTCATTACATAACAAGGAGTGACCAAGTTCTTTATGCCTACTCCAGCCCAAGATCCTGCAGGGCGACGGACGCCACTCGATCGGCAAACGAGGAGGATTCGGCTTCAATCTCGTCGTACTTCGTATCCTCGTAGCCAGGAGCCCACCCGTCTTGCAGAGCCTCCCGATCCATGGTCGGGTAGTGTGACAAGAACATAGCAATGATCTTGCGTGCCACACTCCGAGCAAGATCCGAGGCCTGCACCCGAGTCCTCCCCATGACAAGGGCGAGGCGATCCACCAAGGATGGGCCGTCGCCGACGTTGAGCTCCTCGAGCAAGCGCTCAACCGCCTGGACCAAAACCTGATGGACCTCGGACTTCTTCTCGAGGGCCCTCTGGCTCTGCTCGCCCGCCTCCCGGGACCTCCGAAGGTCCTCGACGACCCCTGCAGGCAACTCTTCGTCAGCATCATTCTGCAAGAAGAAGGGCGAGTGGACGCGCAATACTTACTGGTCAGCTGCGCCCTAAGATCGTGACCAAGCTGCACCAGCTCTTGGTTGGCAGCAAAGGCCTTGGCCACCTTGCGCTTCTCCCCCTCGAGCTGGGCCTCCAGATCAACCTTCCCCCTCCGCAGGGCTGCATTGACAGTCAAGCTTAAGCAAACCTGCCGCCACGCAAGGAGAACAGAAAGAAACCGCCCGACAACTGATGAGGAGGGATGACTTACCAAGGATCTCTTCCTCCCGTTTCCCGGCGATCTCCTTGAGGCGGGCCCCCTCCTCCTCCGCGGCCGTCAGCTTGCCGGCCACCTCGACCAGCTGGTTGCCGACCGTCTTGAGGTCGAGGTCGCGGTGCTGGACGTCTGTCTGAAGGTCCGCCACCTTCGTCCTCAGCTCCTCGACCTCCCGCACGGCGGCAGCCTTTTCCCGATTGGAGGCGTCGGCGGCCACCAACGCCTCCCTCACGGTCCTCTCGGCCTCATCCACCTTCGCCTCGAGGGCGGCCTCCCTCTCCGCGGCGTCCAGGATCGCCTCGTCCCTCGCCTCCCGGGCCTCGGCCAGCTGGGCCTCGAGCTGCTCCTTCTCGGCCTTCAGCTGCGCCACGGCGTGCCAAAGCCCGGACTCCCGGCGCAGGAACGCCGACTTTTCGGCGCTGCGCTCCAAGATTTTCTGAACGAAAACAAAAAGAAGAACGGTAAGACGCGACAAAAAACGGCGCCAAAACTAAAAGAACGAAGTCTAGAAACTCACCTTGGAAGGCCCGATGATCAACTTGTTGAAGACCTCCTTCATGTTCTCGAGGCCTTCGGTGAGAAGCTGGCACTGCTCCCTCTCCGCCGCGTCGTTCAGCTCGAAGACGGGACCCGCCGCCGGGTTCTGACGGTCGTACCACAACAACCGACCCTCGCACGGAAGGTTCGGGTTGTCTTCGATAGGTACGATGGCGCCGAATCGACGATCCACCGTCATCATTCCCGGCGTCTCCCGGAGATAGCACAGGCCCTCGCTCGAAGGGCACGAAGGCCTCGGGGGCTCCACGGTCAGCCTCCTGCTGCACTCCCCGGCAACCCTCCGCGAGCTGCCCTCCGGCGAGTCCTCGAGCACGACGACCTCCGGGGGGATCACCCCGGAGGACTCGGGGGCTGCAACGGCTGCCGGGGTGGCGGCGTCCTGACGAGCGCCGGAGGTCCCCGCCTCTGCTTCTTGGGGGCCAACAGCGGCCCCCGGAGAGGCAGCAATCCCGCGGCCATCTTCTCCGGCCGCGCCCCCGGACATGGTGATTTCCTCCACTTCGGGGCGGGCCGGCTCCTCCTGAGGAGTAGGCAGGGCCGCCTCCACCAACTCCCCGGCCAGCTCCGCTTGGAGCGCCGCCACGGCCGCCTCTGAGGGGACGGTCTGCGCGAAGGCTAGGCCCGTGGGGAGTGCGTCTCCCGGGCTGTTGCCGTCCCCCTCCGGCACCTGTTCCTCCGCGGAGGGCGCCGCCCTCCGTGTCCCCTCCTCGGCTTGCTCCGCCGAGGGCACCGGCGTTCCCTCCTCGGCCCGCTCTGCCGAGGGCACCGGCGGAGTCACCTCGGCCCGCTCCACCACGGGGTCTACCGTCGCCTTTCTGGCCAGCTCCGCCGTGGGCTCCGGCGTCACCTGCTCGGCTTGCTCCGCCACAGGCCCCGGCCTCTGCGCCACCAGGCGCAGCGTCTTCCTCGGCGCCACCTCGAGCGGAGTATCGGCCCGACTGGTTCATTGCAAGTCAGCGAACCCGGCTGAGAAAAATGGTAACTACAGAAAAAACCGAAACCATTCGAGAAACACAGGACATCACTCACCCCTTCGCAATCCTCCGCGTCCGCTTGGACCCCGTCGGCGCTGGGGCCTGCGGGGATGCGGGCCGCTTGGATCCCGCCAGCGTCGTCGGGGCAGGGGCCACGGGCGCGACTGCGGCGTCCCTGCCCGAGTGGGGCGCCGCCCGACCTGACGAGCCTCCCCCCTCGACCGGTGTCGAGTCCGGACGCCTTGTCGTGACCCTCACCGGGCCGGGAAGGGCTTGCGCCTCCACCACGGGCGTCCGGGGCGCGTCCTGCCCTTCGCTCCGCGCCCGCGTCATCTGAGGGGCCGACGGCGGCCGCCTGTCGTCCCGCGGCGCGAATCGCAAGGGGGAGCGCGACGCCCCCGAGGACGAGCCCCCCTTGTGGGCGCGCTCTGGTAGGTCCCGGCTCCGGCTCCTCTCCCGGCGAGGGGAGACCGTCTCCCGCCGGGAACTCCTTCCCTTCTCGAGGTCGTGACGGGAGGACGGAGGTGTGCGGCTGCGCCTCTCGCGCCGGCTCTCCTCGGAGGACCGCCGATGCCGGTCCGACCGAGAGCCTTCGCCCCTTCCCGAGTCCGGCGGTGGCGGCCCTCCTCTCCCGCTCCGCCCCGAATGCTGCGCCGAGGACGAGGCGCCGGCGGTCATCACCACGACCGACTTCAGCTTCTGAGGAGGCGAGTCGTCGTCGCTCTCCTCGTCATCCTCGCTCCCCGAGACGTTCTCCACGAACTCCTCGGGGTCCTCGTCCTCGGAGACCTCGTCCTCTCCCTTCCTCCTCCTCCTGGATCGCTCGGCGTTCCGCTCACGCTTGGCGACCTCGTTCTTCTTCCACTCCTCCCGGCGATCTTTCCTCGCCTTGGCGTATGCGGCCTCGGCCCGGTTTCTCGCCTTGTCCTCGGGGAGTGGCGGCCGGGAGAGGGTGCAGTAGAGGCCCTTCATCTAAAAGAATTCAGGATCAGCCAACTGAAAAACCAATCGGGGATTCAAGGTGCACGAAGAAAACCTTACCAGGTCCCTGGTGCGCTTGTGCGGGAGCATGGGGAGGAGGCCCGGGGGAGGATATGCTTCATGACCCTTCCCCATCGCCGCCGTCACCCGACGCTTCACCTCGTCCCCCGACGGCAGGGGGTTCATCGTCACGGTCCCCTCGAAGGGGGCATTCTTCGGGATCATCTCCCAGATCTGGAGAGTGCGCCGCCTCAGCGGCACGATACCTCTCGAGAGGTACCCGCCGAGGACTTCTGCTGTGGACACCCTCGCGTCGTGGAGCCGGGCGAGGGCCTCCCAGATGTCCCCGAGAACCTTGTCTTGCCGCTCCTTCTCGGGCCCGTACGCCCATGCCTCGGGCAACTTCTCGAAGGTTTTTCCGGTGTACGCCGGAAGGGGGTTTCTGCCGTCGTTCTTCAAGTAGAACCACAGCGGGTGCCAGCCCTTGTTCGAGCTGGTCAAGGTCCCCGAGATGTAGGCCTTCAGCCGCCCCTGCTTCGCCTTCAGCACGGCACAACCAATCGTCGCGGGGGCGCCGCCCTCCGCGGAGTGCAACGAAAACTTGAAGAAGTACCTGAAGAGGTCCCAATGGGCCCCTATCCCCAGGTACCCCTCGCAGAGAGCCACGAACACCGCCATCTGCTGGACTCCGTTGGGGTTGAGGTGGTGGAGCTCCAGCCCATACTCGTTTAGTACGGCGCGGATGAACCTTCCTGCGGGGACGGAGAACCCGCGCTCGTGGAAGGCGACGAAAGAAACAACGTACCCCTCCGGCGGTTGGGGGTAGTCCTCGACGCCGGGCACCTTCCACTCCCCGGCCTCCGTCAACGGCGGAAGCAGTCCTTCCGCCACGAGACCCTCCAGCTGCCGGAGCGAGACGCGGGAGCGCTCCCAGGTCGACATCTTGAAGCAATCCGAGGGAAAAACGCCGGCGGGATGAGGGGCTCGGTCACTCACTCCCCGGAACGGCGAGGCGGCGGCGGCGGAAGACGCAAGGAAACAAGCGGCGGCAACGAAGGAGACGAAGCGCGCAACGAAAAGTTGGAAAGCTCGGGCTGGGGTAAAACCCGAGGCCACCGCAGCACGCGGCTATAAATAGGGGCGAGACGAAACGGCCGCTGCCTTAATTGCGCGGGCCCACCACTGGCGCCGCGGCGACGTGCGCACGTCGCTTCGCCTGACCTCCTCAAAAGGCGCGCCCACCTCCCCACGCGGCGGGGGAACGGGCCGACGCTTCTGTTCCCGGCCCATCAACGGTCGGGCAGCTGCGCGGCCCACCGACGAAGCGTCCCCGACAAGCTTCCCCTCCCCGACAAGTTCCTCATCCCCGACAAGCTTTTCGATCCCGACTGCATTCAAAGCAAACCACCCGGACACAAAGCCTCAACAAGAGCACCAGCTCTTCTCAAGGCTCGGGGGCTACACCCGGCGGGTGCGCTCGCGCGCCCCCACCGGAAAAACTGCAACTTACCATATCCGTGCTACCACTCAGCCTGGGCGCGAGCCTTCATCTCCCCCCCAGGCTCGGGGGCTACTGACGAGGGTCCGAATTAGGGGTACCCAATCAAACCCTTAATCCGGGAGCTTACGAAAATCCACCCCTCAGAAAACAAAAATTGAAGACCCAAAGCAAGGCAAGCTCCACGCACCCCGACTGCTTGGGGACTGCCCGACGGACCCCCGATTCGCCCGAGGAGTTCTCCGCCTCCGAGTGGCTTTCCGGCTCGCCCGAGGAGTTCTCCGCCTCCGAGTGGCTTTTCCGGTTCGCCCGAGGAGTTCTCCGCTTCCGAGTGGTCTCCAGCTCCTCGGGTAAAACTACCCGGCCACGCCCCGGCCCATCCGGCGCCGTACCCACTTGGTACTTGCCGCGTCAGAGCATGATGGGCGTCCGTCCTTCGCCACGGCAGCCACAGTGGCGCCCGTCTCATCCGAACAGGAACGCTACAGTCTGGAGAAGGAATGCATGCGCTACACCGGGCACTCAAGTACGGTTCCAGGCGTCCACGGACGACACCTGGAGCCCCAGCAGGACACCTGGAGCGCTCGAGGACCTCGAGTAAGTCAACCATGACCCGGAAACTACCCGGAAGCTTACCCAAGAAGGCGTCGACCAACCACCCGGGATGTACGATCCCGGGTCCGGCGGGGCGCCCACTCCGTCAACACCTGCTCCCGGTACGGCTCGGCGAGCGACGCTGGTTGAAGCTCTCAGGGGCAGTAACTCCCCTTGTAATTTTCTCCTTTCTTACCCCCCACTCCCTTCTCCCCTTGAGGCTATAAAAGGGGACAAGGGGACATCAGTGGGGGACATTCGAACACTAGTCGAACACTCGGTCACAGCACACGCAACACGCTCACTCGCACCGCTCAGGGACTTGGGACCCTCTCCCTCTCCCGACTAGTTTGTACACCCCTACTACAGACTTGGACTTGAGAACACCGGCACACACTGGACGTAGGGTATTACTCTCCGGAGGCCCGAACCAGTCTAAAACCCCCTGTCTCTCGAGTCACCATCCGAGCCCTGACACGCGATCGTAGGAAATTTACTTGTCGGCGGTAGAGAACCCCGACACTTGGGTTAACTCAGCAGATGGATTTTTTTCTCAATACAAACAAAATACTGGCGCGGCAAACGGCTTATAAGGTCTATAAAAATATGATCTTGAATAGAACAATTGTATATCATGAAATTATTTTCATTATTAATTCTAAACTTACACTGTCTTTTTTTTAAAAAAAAGTCAGTGTAAGGTTAGAATTAATACATTTCTAATGAATATAATTTCATGATATACAATGTCAATCTGTATAATGTTTTAATATTTAAGTCAAAAGAAAAAATGACTTAGGAAGAGCAAACATAATGGACTAGTCTAAACTCTAAACATGCACTCTATAAAAAATGGAGTTGCATGGTTTTTGAAAATTGTCCAGCTAGGTTAATAAATCATTTGTCTATTTTCAGAAAACATTCAAATACATTTCAAGAGCTCATATTCCTCAAATATTCTTGCAAAGGTGTCATCTCAAGAATATTGAACAACGGTAGGCGTTTACTTTTGTGTGCGCATATGCATCTCTTGGAAAAAAAAAACCTCGCCAAAAAAAAGGTGTCATCTCAAGAATATTGAACAACGGTAGGCGTTTACTTTTGTGTGCGCATATGCATCTCTTGGAAAAAAAAAACCTCGCCAAAAAAAAAAAAAACTGTTAAGGTATAAACGCACCAAGTGTTTTGTGCCATCTTGGCTGCGCGAAGGTACGGGCAACTGCATGCAGCCCGCAGGCTCCTCTCAACACGCAGCAACCGCCGGCAAGCCGGCAACCGCCAAGATATGAGAGCGTCCGTACATATCCGCCGCCATGCCCCCACCTCGCTCCTTCGCAACTCCCCACTTCCATTGCCCAACCTTCCCGATCAATCTGCTGGTTCTCCATGGCCGCTCCGGTACAGCCTGCCGCGTCTCCTCCTCCTCGCCCTCCGCAGCCACTGCCGCCGCCGCCGCTGCCGCTGCAGCCTCACCACGACACGACGCTCACGCTGGCGCTCGCGTTGCCGCCTCCCCCGTTCGCCTGCCCGATCTCCCCGCGGCCGCTGCAATCGCGGAAGCCGCGGCCGGACGGCGTCGCCTCCCCGGCGTTCGCCAGGGTGCGGTCCTCGCCCAAGGGGGACCCGCCGCCGTGCACCGAGTGCGGCAAGCCGTTCCCGTCGTGGAAGGCGCTGTTCGGGCACATGCGATGCCACCCGGAGCGCCAGTGGCGCGGGATCACGCCGCCGCCGCACTTCCGGCTCCACCAGGCCGTGGACGCGCCGCCCCTCGCCGCGGCGGCCGCGGACCAGTTCACCGTTCAGGAGCGCGACATCGCCACGAGCCTGCTCATGCTGGCCGGCACATGTCCCGGCGTTGGCAAGGGCAAGAAGAGCATCGTCGTTGCCTCGTCGTCTAGCGCGAAGAAGGAGAGCTGCAGCACGCCGACATCTTCGCCGACCGCCCCGGCTGCGCCGCCCAGGTGCGACGGCCACAAGTGCAGCGTCTGCGCTCGGGGGTTCGCGACCGGGCAGGCTCTGGGCGGGCACAAGCGGTGCCACTGGGAGAGGGCATGCGCAGAGGGGATGGTCGTCGTTGCAAGACCTAGCAGCTGCAGTGCGTTGGCAACGTCAGAAGTGGCGGCGGCCACCACGCTGGACCTCAACCTGCCGCCGCCGGGGACGATGCCATTGCCACGGAACATCGATGAAGACAGCAGCAGCTTGTTGAACGCGTCGCTGGATTTGAAGCTTGGGTACTAGAGTTAGCGTTGGATCCACTTTCTAGCTAGGTTTGATATATATGTATGTAATGTGATATATGTGTATGTGTAGTTGTGTACATTGTCAGCTTTGTTCGTATCTTCTCTGGGCGTCCTGATTCAGAAAGGAAGCTTTCTGATATATCTGAATTGGCGACTTGCTTAATCTGAACTCTCCAGTGTACTAACTGTAAGTCTGAACTATGTAACATACTCTGTGTATATGTTTAGCTGATGTGATGATATGTTTAGCTTTGTTCGTATGTTGAAATAACATGTGCTTCCAATCTTTTTGCGAGAAATGATAGTATGTAGCAACAGCTATGTCATTGTTCAATGGTAGTTTAATCTGTTTGTTCAGATGATCAGATCTGCAGCCTGAAATTACCTGTGGTTATCTGCAGCTATGCTACTGAACAGCTCATCCCTATCCAGAATTACATAGTTTTCGGTTAGCTAACTAGCATGGTAATGCTGTTTTTTTTAAAAAAAAGTTAGCCAACAGTATATTAATAGCTAATAGGCTGACATATTGCCATAGCATTTAAAACACATAAGGAGATGATCAAGGAGACGGGTCCATGATAAGTGCAGCTCATTGGGCACATTCAAGATCCCAGCAACTTTATTCATCTTCAGCAGGATTCATTTGTTTCTTTAATTAATTGGCAGTTAATCCGCGCATAATTTTTAGAAATAATTAAAAGCAAATGACCACATAACATGATGTAGAAACTATAATTCTACATGATGCATAATTTTTATAAAGAAGTGATAATCGTGGTACTATTTACTTATCTATATCTCATTTATACTGCTCGTATATGAATCAAAAAAAGAAGTGTGGAAATTTAATCTGAATACAGCACAATCAAAAGCTACGCAAGCCATTCTTGCTTGGTGTGCTGGGCCAATGATATAGACATATTAATGGTCCAGCCCAACTAGACCTGGTCTAAATCAAAGCCCAAACCACTCACTTTTCTTGCGTGGTTGCCTTGTGATGATGTTGAATGTTGATCGTAGACGGCGAGTTCTGGTTCCACTCGCCCGGGCGGCTCGTCGTGCTCGCGGTGCCTTTCGTCGAAAGATGCAAGAAAGCCAGTTTCAGAAGCAGCAGAGGATGGTTGTTGTCTGCTTGCACAATCCCTTGTATGTTAGTTTGGACTGTACTCCTACCTGAGAAAGCCACAAGCATATGCTCTGTTCTTCCCCAACTCCGTTGCAAATTAACAGCCATTCACACAGTTTGTGTTTGGAATCACATACAGTTCTACAGATTTAGGTCACAGCTGGATTCACATTCACTGGTCCGGGACATGTCCTAAAAATAGCCGCATCTCTGGATAAGATTGCACACGAGCTTTTACAAAAAGAAAAGATCGTATCTTCCAGCTAAGACAGCTCCAAAAATGCATGGAGCCTATTCTCGGCCATGGCTAAACGGGTGCTGACGCCAGCTGCAACTTCCCCTGGAGGGATCAGCGAGCCGCGGCCTCTCTTTTTAACCACGGTATATGAGTTTGAGCCGTCCCCTGGGGTGGACGGCGAGTTAAGCCTGTAACTGGGGACGGCGCCGGCCAATCTCGCCCGTTGGCTCGGCGGCGGTGAGGCGTCGGCCGCTCGTGGGTCTCCTCCCTCTATCAGAACAAGATGCTCCTCCCTCATCGCCGCCAACCCCTGCATGGCCTGGCCGGGCTGAACGGTGAGTTTTGAATTTTTCGATGCTGGTGTGGTGTTGTTCCTATAATCCTATTGGAGTGGATGGGCATTGCGGTTGCGGCAGGCTAACGCGGATTGAGCTGTGACTTTTAATCTCCTAATTTCCCCCATTTGGGATGTGTTTCTGAATATAAACCACGAAGCCCCAAAAATATTTGTGTTTGGAGGATGTGAAGGATTTTTACTATGTTTGTGAGTAGTTAGTGGTGCAGGTTGACAATGCTTTTTCTAGCTCTTTCGTGGGAATTTTATATGGGCTTTTATGATGGAACGAGCAGGACTGTTGATCAATGTTGTATTGTTGTTTCCCGTTGTCTAAAACAATTGATGCAAACTGCAAACAGAGTGCAAATTTTTGATAGAAAAATAACATTTTTATTTATATGCTAATAGTTAGAGTTACCAATGAACTTGGGAGAAGACATCGAAATGCTATGGAGCTCATTACTCGATTATCTTCTGCGTGTAAGCTGAACAAATAAATTCATACAAACTGAATCAAGTGGCATAGTTTGAATTCTTGATTGCATTGCACCTCTTCAAACAAATTAATATAACCAGTTTTTTTGTACTTTTTATTATCAGTGCCGGAGTTCTTCATAAGCAATAATATGCACCATGTACCATAGATGTGTCTTTTTGATCTCACCTTGGATTATTAGACCAGAATATATTCAATAATATCCTCATTTTTTAAGTAAGAAAACAATAAGCACTGAATTTGAAATTCTATAGTTGACCTTGTGTCTGAATGACCATAATATATCCAATAATATCCT
Organism: Alloteropsis semialata; assembly: GCA_004135705.1. Classification (NCBI taxonomy): domain Eukaryota; kingdom Viridiplantae; phylum Streptophyta; class Magnoliopsida; order Poales; family Poaceae; genus Alloteropsis; species Alloteropsis semialata. The sequence continues at coordinate 10,365,344 of CM014275.1, forward strand.
CATGTATGAAGTAAGAAGACAATAAGCACTGAACTTTAAATTCTGTAGCTGAACCTTCTGTATGAATGAAGCTAGAATTAACAATAGTATGTGGATGTCAACCTCCTGAAAATCATACCATTTCTAGAGCTGGGTTTACATTTACTTTCATGTGATTATTGTGTGCTATGGCCTTGCACCTTGTTGATTTCCTTCTAAATTGGTTGATTTGGTCTTTTTTCACTCATTTTTATAGACATCTAATGTTGAACATACCATGCAATTCACTGAGGTTTTGCTGTTTGTATATTGTTCGCAGGATCTATGCCAGTTAGTTGTATAATGAGTAGAACTCAATATTAGATGTCACACGAGCTTAAGTGTACTTGGACATGCTAAGTCATCAGTAATTGGCAATTTATCCGACTACCCTAAATTGGAAAACTTGGTTTGCTCTCCCTCTCGTTGCCAACTCAACAAGTTCTTGCCAGGGCACAAGAGAGGAGTATTTATTACCAAAAGTTTCTTCATAGCAATCTATGCCTTTGGACAGTGATAGATCTATTGAGACACAGATGGCTGTTGCAGTTCTAGATCATAGCTTGAGCAGTGGTTACCCCTCAAGGAACATAACTGAGGGAAGATCCCTTAGCTGCAAGCGTGTGTTTGTTCAAACTGACAATGGTTCTGTTCTGGGCATTGAACTAGAGCCAGGAGAAAATGCACATACCGTAAAAAAGAAAATGCAGATTGCCCTTAATGTATCCACTGAGGAGAGTTTCCTGACATTTGGTGATCAAGTTTTGAACAATGATCTCAGCTATGTTCTCAATGACTCGCCATTGCTGCTCACCAGAAATCACATGCATAGAAGCTGCTCCACACCTTGCCTCTCTCCCAAAGGAAAAGAAGGCCAGCAACGTGATCGAAGTAAAGTTATTGAAATCCTTGGCTGCTCAAGTCCTTCTGTTGCAATGAAGCAGTTGGTTAAGAATATCATCAAGGGAATTGCCAATGGTGTTGACCCTGTAGCTGTTACTGGTGGGATGGGAGGCGCATACTATTTTTGGGACATCTTGGGCCAATGTGTTGCAATTGTCAAACCAACTGATGAGGAACCTTTTGCTCCAAATAATCCTAAAGGTTTTGTGGGGAAGACCCTTGGGCAGCCAGGCCTCAAAAGATCAGTACGAGTTGGTGAGACAGGGTTTCGAGAGGTCGCTGCATACCTCCTTGATCACAACAATTTCGCAAATGTTCCTCTTACTATGTTAGTCAAAGTTACCCATAATGTGTTTCATGTTAATGAAGATGTTAACTGCCAAAATAAGACCAGTAAGAGCAGATCACATGCTCATAGCAAGATTGCCTCATTGCAGCAGTTCATTCCACATGAATATGATGCCAGTGACCATGGAACATCGAGCTTTCCTGTCTCTTGCATTCACAGGATTGGCATACTTGATATCAGAATCTTCAACACGGATAGACATGGTGGGAATCTTCTGGTCAGGAAGCTTGATAATGGATCTGGTCGGTTTGAAGCGCAAACAGAACTCATTCCTATTGATCATGGTCTATGTCTTCCAGAAAGTCTTGAAGATCCTTACTTTGAGTGGATTTATTGGCCGCAGGCATCCATTCCTTTCTCCGATGAAGAACTTGATTACATCAGAAATCTGGACCCTGTAAAGGATGCTGAAATGCTTCGCATGGAGCTGCCCATGATTCATGAGGCAAGTCTTAGGGTGCTAATCCTCTCGACAACATTTTTGAAGGAAGCTGCAAGTTATGGTCTCTGCTTGTTTGAGATAGGGGACATGATGAGCAGACAGTTCACTGGGAAAGAAGAGGAACCAAGTGCGCTTGAAATTTTGTGTATGAAAGCAAAGAACTGGATTAAGGAAAGAGAATTACTTCTACCAGAAGCTGACTTTGAAGAAGATGATGACGATGACGATTGTGATGCAGAGTTCACCCCATTTGATCTTGACTCAGGAGATGACGCAACTACATGTGAAGCGCCATTTTTCAACAAGTATGGGTCTATTGGGGGAAGTTGCAGGAACCCACTTTCAAAATTAGCTAAGGGCAATGAGGACGACATAAATGATTTGAACCATGATGATGCTGATGCTTGCGCTAGTCCAGTTCCTAAATGTACTCCTTCCACCTCAAAATTGCCGGTTTCTCTTAAAGGGCTTTGCTTTAGTGGAAACAGAAAGTGTCGCAATGGTTTTCCAAAGAATAGGGCGAGTGCTAAAACTGACTATTATAGTGGCTATCGTAGCGAGTATCAGTCTGCAGGTTGGAGCACCAGCGAGATGTTGCCCCCCAGTTCAAGTTTTGTGAATCTGTCAGATTTGAGTGCCATTGAATGGAGTGCATTCCTTGAAAAGTTCCAGGAGTTGCTCCCAAACATGTTCCATGATAGGAAGCAAGGAGCCCGTGCCCCGTGGCTGACGCAGAGGCTGGGCACCTCTTGCCAGTTTTGACAACAACAAGTGTGCTTCAAAGGTAACATAGGCCATGCCCGAGGGCACGCACCAGCCGGTGTGTTCGGCCATGGTGTCAGCTACCGGTTGTCTAGTATTGGACTACTGGTAGGTGCATTAAGAATAAAGCCATATCAGAAATTTATGCTTCCAACATAATACTGTGGCGTCTGTGCATAGATTTAACTTATGGGTGGTGCATTGCTATTTTTATATGTATATCCAGCGATATTGGGCATGATATGTGTTGTTACAAGGGAGTGTGATAGCACATTGGCATTCTTCAGGTCTTGTTTATTGCCATTGTCAATATTGTGGACAACATCATGATAATGCATTTAGATAATACTAAGTACATACATGTATCTCGTGTCTATGTTTTCCTTTATTTTCAGTGGGTTGTGCAGGCACATTAACTGAAGAAATGATGATGATCTTTATTTGAAAGTTATTAACAAAGTACATCAGTACTCATCCCTGTTTTCCAGATGATTCTCTCTGAGAACTTAATTTGTCCATTTGTATTCTTTTTGCTCTACAAACCTACAACTGCTGCATCTTCTAACCTTCTGTAGTGTTGTTTGTATATATAGCTTCAGAAGCATATTTCCTCTGGTTTCTTTAAAAAGCATTGCAATTTTCTACAAGTGTACCTGATCCTATCGTTGTATTGCATGATGTATCTTACGGCATCTCTCTTGAAGTGTCTCCTATACTATTGCATTCTACTCCAGTAGGGCAGTGTTGTCACAACACACTCATCTTGCAAGCGTGTCGGTAGTGGGTCCGTACGTCGGAGCCGTTGAATCGCGCGCTTGCTTCCGGTGTCCGTGCCGGGAATCTCCTCGATCTCACCCTGTTCGGTTGGCTGGTGGCTGGTGCTGATTTGTTGTGAGAGAAAAGTACTGCTGGCTGGCTGGTGGCTGGTGCTGATTTGGTTGTGAGAGAAAAGTACTGCTGACTGGTGGCTGATAAGCCAAGCGAACAGGCTGTTTGAATAGGGGGAGCGAAAAGCTTCTACTAATGGTTTTTATATGCAATGGACGGTGGTCGTCGGCAACGACATTGGGAGCAGGGAAAAGCCAAATGAGCAGCAGCTGGAAATGCTCTTGTAAAATATTAGATCATGATAAAAGTTTATTATCATTTGCGAATTAGTGTGTTTATGCAAGTATCACAATATGGGGCCTTGACGTCTTGTGAACAAAACTGGATTGAGATTAATAATCATGACCCAATTAGAGGGGTTTATTCAAAATATCGAATCTGATTAGTAATCACCATGGGGTTTGTGAAAAATACTGGATCGCGATTAAATGAGGAGTCTGTTTGAAGAAATATCCAGGCGGGGCAACGACTTGGCGGCCGGTGACGGTGAGGCCGCACACCAGGCCGCGACGACACTATCGTCGACATGAAAGTGAAGGACGAAGAAGGCCACTTCCCTCTCTGCTCTCTACCTCCACTGATATGATGGACCTCCTCACCTGCTATGCCTGCTCTCGCCTAGTATAGGAAGTTATTGATGCGAATCAACAAGCAGAAATTCCAAATCCAGTATCGCTGAATAATCTGCACTGCGCGGTACATTGAGACTGGTGCAGTAGCAGTTTAGTGCCGCTCACAGTTGGTCTCTGAACGAAAAATGGAAATCTGCACGAACACTGCTTGTTTTGATTTGGTTATGTGTGACGGTCGGGCGATGGAGAAGAACACTGAAAATACATAAACAAATAAAAGTTGCCAAGAAAATGTCCACTGAGCTGCACAGCCTGAATTTACATTTAATTTGATAAAAGAATTCTAAAAAAAAAAAAACTTATTGTACAGAAGCCAGTTGCAGTCCTACTTCAGTACTACTGCTACTGTACTTTTCATCATGTGTAAAAGAGAGAATAAAATTATTACGTCATAACTTAGCATACAATGCTCTACATTTCACACACACCTCAAAGCGTCATCAAACACAAAAGTAACACAAAAAAAGGTGTAAAAAATTTTGGAGCGCCGAGTGAGCGAGCGAGCGAGCACGGCGCCGCCGACCGGCCGGCCGGCGAGCGCGGCTAGGCGGCGACGTTGGTGATGCCCCATGAGCGCTCGGCGAGGCGGACGCACTCCGGGAAGCGGAAGCAGTCGACGAGGTGGTCGATGGCCATGCCGGCGGCCTGCATGAAGGAGTAGACGATGACGGGGCCCACGAGGCGGAAGCCCCGGCGGACGAGGTCCTTGCTCACCGCCTCCGACTTGGGCGTCCGGAACGGGATGTACTTGTGGTGCCTGTATTTGCCAACCACCGGCCGGTGGTTCACGTGCCCCCACATGTACCCACTGAACGAGCCAAATTCCTTGGCCACCTGCTGCACAACCATGCATTAACATTTTGTCTCTCATGCATGCCATCGTTTTTTTGAAAAAGATTGTTCAGGAGAAAATATTTTTTGCAATTTTTATTCAGTGGTTCATGTTTGCAATGGAGGTGATCAGCTCAGGACAGTTGGCTCAGGTCCATGGTGGACTCGCCTTCTGAATGCATTTGGCGTTCTCGACGATGCAGCGGACCCTGCTCTCGGCCAGCTTGAGCTCCTTGTTGCCGCTTATGTCGGCGATGGTGTCCTCGTCCATCTTCGCCACAGTGCTGGGGTCGAAGTCGGCGAACACTTCCCTGGTACAGCCATGGCCATTTTTTATGAAATCGATCTGAATGGAGAGACTGCAGAGCAAGAGCAGGAATGTTCAGAGAAGCACCGTACCTGTACATGTCTCGCCTCTTGAGTATCTCCGTCCAGTTGTGGTCTATGAGCATCCCGGACAGCGACAGAAGCTCGAAGAGGCGGCTGCGAATCACCACGGACATGGCCAGGATGAAGCACTGAAATCTGGGAGTCTAGGAATGGTAACTGTGACAGGTAAATTCGAGGAGAAATGTGGCGGTAAATACTTGTCGCTGTACACAGGGACGCCCCAGCACTCGTCGTGGAACTGAATGTATGCCTCATCTGCACAATGGTTCAATTTCAGTTTCAGACATTTTTTTTCCTTCGGAAACAGACAGTTTTGTTTTTATATCCTTTCATTTTATATACATATATATTCCTGAGTAGTCTATTTTGTGCAACAAACTACACCGAACCGGAGGCTGAGTCCCTTTCTGATGAATTTGCCAACTGACCATTACTCTCCATGTCACCAGCAAATGGCCACTCAAACTTGGTCAAATCAAACTATCACTAGTCAGCGATGTCGACTTCGCCACTTCTTAAAGCACAAGGCCGTCCCTTGTCTATCCAAACTTCTTTTTCGTTCAGATAAATTCCCTGACCAAATTTTTTTTATAGTAGTCAAAGTTGGTGAAATTTTACTTTTTAACTACTGTTCCTTTTGTCATTCAGTTATCCGAGACATATGCGTTTCTCCTGTACACAAAGAAACCGATGTTCTCAAAAGGTGGAAAGTGTATTGGTTAAAGCTCCAAACTTCTGTCAAATAGGAGTAGGATTAAAAGCTGTTCATCCAGCACAAACATCATGCATGCTCATAAATGTGAAACAAATACATGAAGATCAGCCGAAAATGATATTAGCAGGTAAGCGTTTCTCTTACCACTGTTCTTGGTGATCCAGCTGCACCTATGCATGCTTCCCGGCTCACTGCAATCGAAGTCCTCCTCACCCCCTTCAACGTCATGGTCACTAACCTTATCGTCGTCATCCTTCCTCATCTCCAGCGACACCAGCACATCGCCCCAGGGGCTGAAGGTGCCGCCATAGAGCAGCGGCACCTTGGGCTCCCAGCTGGAGTTGGAGCTGCTGAGCGAGGAGTCGTTGGAGTTCTGCGACAGGGAGAGCGACGACAATGTGAGGTTGGAGCTGCTTCTCTGGATCCCCAGAGGGTATATCCTCTGCATGTACTTGCTGGTGGCATTGTTCATGGCCTGCTGGAGCTTCCTGTCGAGGTTCTTCATGTGGCTGCTGGGGCTCTTCTCGAAGGCATGGTGCTGCCTGCTGTGTGCAGTGGTGAGCATCGTGCTGCCACGAGTCAGGAGGCGAGTGTTTTTGGAGGAAAACTCTTTGAGAGGCTTTGAAATGAGTTGTGGGGTTTGGTATGTGTGGTTGTGGGTCTATTATAAAGGGTTGAGGGTTAAGGTGTTGCGTCCTGAGCTTGTTTGGTAGCACATGGGCTTCAAGGTAGCTGCTCGAAAGCTTCCACTTGATTTTATTGAAAATGGGTGATGGTTTTGATAGTTTAGTGAGTGCAAATTGTTGGTGGTTTTGAGATTGGGGTGCATACTACATGGTTTCTGAGTTTTCATGGCCCATTTCTTCCTGATACTTGTTGTCAGTAATTATATTTTTGTTATCTCAGAGGGGATAATTCGGTATTTTCTTCACCAAGAAAGCACCTAGTATATATAATGCAGGTTTAATATAAAAATTTATGATATTTATGACGTATTTGCTGATTCATTTTCAGTTATTCAGAAACGGTAACTGGATGGTTGTTTGATTTGTTAGTACAAATATATTTGTACTTCAGGGTACATGCATGTCTGAGTTTGTTGGCTACATTTGCAAATTTTCTTTGCACAGTCTCTCTTGTCACAACAGTCGTTTCCTTTTCCAACAGGGCATGAAGCATGATATGTTCAACTTCAGCACCTGGCTATTAGTAGTAGCTCAAAACTGGCCACTACATTGATAACTTCGAAAAACAACTAGCTACATTGATGGCTTCATTTCTTATCCCAGACCTGGCAAGCCATCTAGATGATTCATAGATCATATGTGGCTAGCTTCATTCTGCTTTTCTTTTTCAGTATCGCCTTTCCGGTAGTAATACTTGGCTGAGAAATCCGGAGCTAACTGCAAACCTTTTGCCACAGCTGGTAACTTGTTATTTTAGCCACTAAAAACTGCTGGTGGTTTAAACATAGACGACATGGTACGTTTGCAGTCCCATATTACATGGCTAATTTCATCCTGGTTTTCTTTGTCATCGATCGGCTTTTAGTTGGTTTCATTGACCTAACAGAAACTGCCAACTTCCATTGATCAGCATTTTGGTAGTTTAATCCTAGAAAACGCTATCAGTTTGAGATCACCGCAGGACACATTTGTTTCCTTGAACTTCAAATTTCATAACCTCAGGTTTGTGGTCAGTTTTGCCCAAGTTATCTTCATCATATGATCTATGTACCTTTTGGCAGTTTCCAGAAAGATTGGCTAATTTCACCAGCCAGCTACAGTACTAGTGGTGGTTCCAACACAGCAAAGCTAGTCCTCATTCCCTGTATGCTTGGCTAGTTTCATCCCTCCCTTCTCTGTCACAGGTATCTATCCAGTTTGGTAGTTTCATAACTTTCATAGCTTAACTTCAAACGCTTTCTGGCTAAACAGTATTGCTTAAACCTGACTTCACAGTAGCTCATTTATGTTGTTCTGGCTGAAATAAGCGGCCAAGTTCATCTCTCTAATCTCTGTCACCACAGACTTTCCGTAAATTTTAAATTTGTTTCACAGGGCAACAAACCCGTCGGTGTTGGTACTCTGTTGAGCAAAATGCACCACAAAAGAAAATGTAAAGGTACTACCTGTTAGTTTTTGAGCTGGTGTGTATACATTGTGTTGGACGCTTTGATTACATGGCTACCTCTATCTTACTTTCCATTATCAGTACTGGCTAGGCATGTTTGCTCTGCTGCTTCTTCCCAGGCAAATCTGCATCCCAGGGCTGAAACTTCATATTTTTCCTTGCATTTACATTAAAGGTCCATTTTGCAAATATCTTCCTGTTAAAGTGCTAACTAAATTTGTCTCATCAGATCACTGTCATTTGTACCTAAAGAAATCATTTCCCCCCTGAAACAGCTGCAGAATTTGATATGTACTTAGTGGGTGGTTGTCTGAATTTCATGATGAATAAAGAAGACATATTAAAGCCATTAATAGAATTCAGTGACGAGTGTTTTGAAAAGAGAAGAAATAAATTAATATCAGGGAAGAAAAACCTTTCATGCTCATAAAACAAACGATATGGTGGTACTCGAGTTGCACCTAATTTATGCATGCATCATGCCGTTTCGGTACCTAACTTGCACTATAGGACCTAACAATTTGAACAAATGAGAACTAGTACATGCGCTTTATCGAAAAACATAGACATAACTAAGATTCAACAAAGGCCACAGGCTATGAGACGACCAGACGGCATGGGCAAATACATTCTTAATAACCTTTCTTTTCTTTGTTCCATTTCTCTTTTTCTTTTCCCTTTCCTTTTTCTTTTTGTTTTTAGAGAGCGCTCTTATTTCATTTAGTTGCGAGGTCACTAGGGTTACAAGTGACCCCTGGTCCAAATGGACAAGGAAGTGCCATCTTTCTGTTCATATTTCATATATAACCAAGCTCGGGATATGCTTAATGCGCATGCGTTTCTCAAATGGCCAAGCTGGTGGAACAAACCTTTCCATCAAACTTTAAAAAATTGGAAGCCAAGCTTGTGAGATGACATCCAAGATTTGAAGTCGATTTGAAGTTCTAGTTGCACCGGTAGGCAGTGCAGCTGCAAGCATCACTTCTGAGTTATGAAGAGATCAAATGGTGTTAGGAACGGATAAAATTCTTCAGAGTTCAGAAAACACAATGTATTGCAGATGGTTAGTACGGGTAGGATGAGCTTGTCCAGCCAACCAAATGGCATAAGAAAAATGGTCTCCGATATGATATACGCAGTCGCTGGATTTAATTTGTAGGCAAGAATTTGACAATTAGAGTTGTTAACTTGCAGTGCAGCACTAACAGCAAGCATTAATGCCCTAGCTCATGGTGTGGTCTGGATCATTTCCCCTCCTTTTCCATAAGGCGAAGGCTGATCAGTCCGCGTCAGGCTCTGCATTGTTTAGTGTTAGTGAAGCTGAGCTTCACTTGCCTGCTCACCTAACGCTACTAATGAATCAGAGCTTTGAGAGTCGAGGCTACCAAATCACCGTAGACAAATTGAATACTTGTATGAATGGGACATTTGGAGAAGAAATTTTGCGTGTATCTGTCTGGCTTGTTCCACACAGTTCGTGCACAGCGTTCAAACTCTGAATCGCCATCATCCCATCAACGTGTGAATTTTGACAGCACGGATTTTCTTTTGAAAAATAACTAGTGATATAAATTCCAGTTTCTCTTAGCCTCCTGCGGTCAATGAAGGAATGCAGCTATTTTTTTACTAAAAAAATGCCTGAAACTCGGACTTGTGCTTAAGAAGCGGGGAGTTGTTCATACCAGAGCAGGCAGGTTCTCAATGACAAGCCATGCCAACCGAGCAAGTGCTATTTCTCGAGGTCAACTTCACCAGGTCATCTGTGGATGCTTGGAATCATTGACCTGAAAAACAAGCGTTTGGCCATATGTTACTATGCATCAAATAATTGATAATAGCTTCTTGATAGTTTTAGTGATAATAAAATGCTGACGGTTTAACTGTTTAAGCATAGTAGGCCTTGCATTCCTTTTCATGGGGCTTCAACACTGCACCTACAGTGTTTTGTTTTTCTGAAATGCAATGCATGACTAATTCTCTCCCGATTTAACTTGGTAGCAGCGGTAGTACTTGAGCTAAGTGATCATGTCGATGAATGCTTGTTCATGTATTTTTTGAGTTCAGCAATATGATCATTGGAAGATCAAAAACTCGAGAGAAGTTTCTTTGATGTCCTAGAAGAATCAAACTGTTTACAGTTAAATTCTTTATGCTTTTAAGATGGATACAGGACAGCATTAGTAGTTGAAACTTAGGACTCATCCGCAAAGCATACATGTTATTTTGGATTTCAGTGAGATTCTAGGTCCTTCCTTGATGTACATGGCCAATTTCATCTCTCTTATCTCTGTCATTACAATCTTTAATTCGGCAGTTCAAAAGCACCAAATTAAATAATACTCAGCGTTTGGTATATGCTACAGAAAGAAATACCAGTGGTTTGAACTTTGCGCGGCATATACAAAGGAGTCGTTTTGCCCAGTTTTTTTTTTCCATCAGGACGTGTCACTTACAATTTTTTTATGGAACATGAGGAATCAAGCTGCTATTTATTATATATATATAAATAAAAAATGCACTTTTATAAGGAGAAAAGTAAAGGAGAGAGAAACATTATTATACAAGTGAATTTAGCCATTCTACAATCTATGGAAAATATTTCTTCTTATCTCTATGGATAACCGTAGGAAACTTATGTTTGAAAGAATTTCTACAAGTTTAAATAATGACTGTCTGATGCTTGAAGATGAGGCCATTTCTTGTTGTCCAGATGCTCATTAGGATCATGATTTCCATGAAGGAGCTCCTCGAGGGACACCAGGGTTTGAAAAGGCTCCAAATGGATAAGGATTTGAGAAGGGGTCCTACAGGAATAGATTGTTAGAAAAACAACATGATCTCAAGGGCTAGCTCTAGTTTAGAACACCAAATCAGAGGGAATTAAGGGTTTAGTTCTCGTTTTATACCTTCATCATTGTTGTCCATTGGGCTTAGCTAAAGCCCACGTGCCTACTTTGGGGCAGGGGACTATGTTACTCTAGGATGATCTATGGTGTGGCCATGGCCTTGGTATGTAGCATCATCGTTGGAATGATCTTCCTTTAAATCCAGCAATGAAGTTGAGGTTATGTAATAATTGAAGGCTGTGTACGCTACAACGTAGAGGCCGGAAATTTTCCATTATCTAAAAAAAATCGTCAGAATGATCTTGACAAGTAATACCTCAAAATAGACAGGTATTACAGAAGTTCTACCTTTATAATGGTCCAACAATTTGAGGATACGATGCCACCAAAACAAAAACTTTAAGTTATACTATACCTTTATAAAGGTCCAACAATTTGAGGATACGACACCACCAAAAAAAACTTTTCTTAGTGGTACCAGGTAGTTTTCCATTTGTGCAGTAATTATTCTAGATAAGTTAAATGCAAGGAAATGTTGTCATTGTTGAAGAATTTGTGCTGATTCTTAAAGGGACACTGCATCATTGTGAACCTTTAGATCAAGAAAACGCAAACCCCCTTCCTCCTTTGGTAGGCACATCGTCCGCCAAGCAACTTTAGGAGGTTGCCTTGCATTTAAGTTGGATCGTCTCCATAAGCAATCATTTCTGTATTTATCTAGTTGCTTGATCACCGTTGCATGCAATTCGTTGTACACATTAGGATGGTTTGGGAAGGATGTAATCACTGAATCCACCTTATACAAATACAAAGTGCCAAGGCGCCGATTGAGAGGAATCCAATCGAATCAAATCAATCTTTGTCTTTAATTTACCCTTATACTCAAACCATAATCTGTCTTCCAAATACTTTATTTGAAAGAATATTTGCCGTCATCACCATTATTAACGAAGGCAAGGATATACAAATACTCCTACTTTACTTAGACGAAAACTTAAAAAAATTAGTAGATCTACTAGAGAGAGATCTCGGCTAGCCTTCCATATTGGTGGCTTGCCGAGAAGAGGCGAGATGGGGACCAGAGGACGCCAGGACTGTGCTAGCATATGGAAGTCAAACTGTTTGGGATGTAGCATACTAGCTTGCCATCACCCGTTCTGTAACGGTGCATGGAGTTGCATCGCCAGATTACTCCATGCAGCTCGAGAATTAATGTCTCTGGTAAAGGGTCAAGTAGAAAGAGACTCACACATAATTATCGAGTTAAGACATGCATGCAAAAAATATTTTTTGAGAAAAAAAGTTTTAATAGTACCTACACTCAAAGAAGTGAGAAAATAACTTGAGAGCGGAAAAGGACTCCCCAGTTTGTTCCATGTACACTACCAAAATCCCCTAATGATAGACGTAAGACTCCTCATTTTCAATTCTTTAGAAATCTGACGTGAACACTTGATTGGAATCTACATCAATAATTTCGCCAGTCACAAATAAGTGATGTCACAGAGTGATCTTAACCATTTCAAACTTATACTGCAAATTACTTATTTGTTTTTTTGAAAATAATATGAGTATATTTATACCGAAGTGGTGGCTTCATAATAAGATATGTTATGTTTCATGTGTCTTATAATATATTATAAGAAAATATTGGTAGAAACTGTATTTTGGAAGACATATCTCTCTTTTTTTGCGAGGATGTAGTTAACTTACTTTTGGCTGTGTGTGGTTGCAGAGGCCAAAAACATTTCCATTTTTCTAAAAAAAGTTAGCTTACATAGAGTTGCATATCTGGAACAAAATAATTCAATGTAAATTTGCCCTGTCCATCGTCATCGCCACAATTGAGCTCTGCGAGCTGATATTATCCGATCCCCATCTAGATTAGTTGCGGTGTCAGTAGGGTTTAGCAGTGACCTCTCGTCCAAGAGGACAAGGAGGTTCCATCTTTAGTTTTATAAAACCTAGACTTGAGAGTCCGAATTAACTAAAGCGCTGCTCAAAATGCGACAGTGTGTGTCGCCGGCAGATCGAAGAGGCCTTTCCAGCAAATAGCAGAAGTGGAAGCCAAGCTTGGGACGGCATCAACCGGCATTGCAAAGTCCAAGTTGCACTCGGAGGCAAGCAACTACAACACCTCTGCTGTCTCCTACCACACCATGATAGGACTAGAGTGAATGGAAGACTCATGACAAAGCCCTGAAGAAAATGCTAGGCATGCTTGCTATGAACACATGTATACAGAGGTCGGCATGCAGTTATTTGAAAGAATTTACCTAATTAAATAGGTGTTACCCACGAGTAACAAAGAAAGAAATGCTACATATAATATCCCTTTTTGCGAGGAAGAAATGCTAGCTACATATTCACTAGCATGGTGCTGCAACTAATATGCATGCATGGGGCTATGGATTGTTAATGTTAGTGTTCTGGTGAAGCTGATCATGCAGCTCACTTTTGCTCACCTAACTGCGGTGCCGGAAGCACTCATGGGCATAGCTCGTTAGTGGCATCGCTTTACGAGGAATTGAGGCTTGAGCTGAGAGAGAGTGAGAGACCATGCACCGAACCACCGTACTTGGCAAGCCTGTTAGCTAGCTAGCTCTGACTAGATGATGGGTGCCGTCGATATCTCGGAGACATGGACTGGATGTTGCAGGTGCTCTGCTTGCATGACTTGCTCTACACAAGTTGCCGACAGGGAGAGATATTCTGCCGCGCATGCATGGCTTATTGACCTGCCCTACGCAGCTACTCCAGCCAAGATCAACGTCAAGCGAAGGTGATGAGTTGGCGTATGCATTCAGGCAACAAGACGAGAAGAGATACCTTTCGTCTTTCAATGAGTTTGATCGATCGTTTCCATCCAGTATCGCACAAGCTTTATTTTCAGCTTCCACCAGGCCAGTTTCGAGGACTGAATATAGAGGCAATACATGCGTGCATGGTTGCGCTTTTCTCCGGTCGAATCATTGCGCCTTGTTCTATTTCGTGTTACACGGCAATATTGTTCTTGGCTGTGCAGTGTGCACCACTTGCAAATTCAAATTGCGAAGCAGCTGGTCTCCATCCCAGTTAGGTTCGGGCGCCCTAATCCAAGGACAACTCATGGGGGCAGAAGCTAGCCTTGTGGAGGAAGACTTTTGACTCTTTGTGGTGTATTTCTATAAACTTGATCGAAGTTTTTTTTTAAAAAAAGGTTTGATCCAAGGATAAACTAATTAAAATCTTACATTTTGGAATGGAGAAAGAGTGTTATCCTAATGCTTCAGTCTTGGTGATGAATTTCCTGTGCCCCCTGACCCCTGTTGTGCTCGGCGCTTCAGCTTGCGTCCCATTCCCTCTTTCATGATCATGGATGAGATTCCTCCGGCCCTCTAGTTCAAGTTCAGCTTGATCCAAGTCGGTGAAGTATGTAGGAAACCGGTGTTGGAGACTTGGCCTTGTTTAGTTCAGAAACTTTGCATTGAAAAACGTGTCGCGAGAGAGAGGACATGTTTTCCAATGCAGAATCTTTTTGCAAAAGTTTGCGAACTAAACAAGGCCTTGGAGGTCTTCCTGATCTTGCCACATGGTGAGATTAGGATGACGACCAAACCACTGACCAATATACTCTGGTAATGGAGGTCTTTACAGGCTTGATGAGTGCTTACGGTACTGAAATTATTCAAGTGTTCTACTTTCCTGCAAAACAGAAGAGCTCTTTCCTCAATAGGCGTATGAACTCTTTGCTTGTGCAATGAAAGAAACCATGCTCATGGTGCTAGTTGAAGATGATAAGTTGCCAATTGCGAGGCACTCCTTTTGATAACGGACCAACCCTGATACACGACTAAGAATTACATAAGTATTTGCATAATTGTCTTGAAAATGTATAAGAGCAACTCATATGCCCTTATCGCAGGCATTGTGGTGAGCTTGTGCTTTCTTGACCTTTTTCAGGTGCTTGATTATCCCCAAGTCCATTATTAGCCAGCACCCAAGGTTTGGGTATTGAGAATTAATGGCCCTGGTAAATGGAAAACGACACACAAGATTATCAGAGTTAACGTGTGCATGCAAAATAAAAGATTTTGGGAAAAAAATAGCTAGAATAATACATGAGTACATGCAAAGGGACTCCCCCAACTTATTCCATGCATGATGTACCCAATATACACACACCAAATTCTCGGTGTCGATTCCTTGAAAACCGACACGAGTAATATCATACTCCTTCGGTTCCAAATTGTAAGTTGTTTTTAGTTTTGTCATGAGTCAGACTTTCCAACTTTAATAAATTTATAGAAAATATATAAGCATCTACAATATCAAATAAACACACTATCAAGATATATTTTCATATCTATTTAGTGGAACTATATGATGTTGTAGATATTTGTGCATCTATTATCTTAGTATTTGACCAACAAACGGAGCCTCCACGTTCGCTCTCAAGGACTAGAAATTCCCACGTTAATCGGAGAAAATAAAAAAAATTAAAATTACCCACCACTGCCATTACGTAAAACTTAACCGAAAATACCCTTTTAACTATTTAAAAATTACCACCACTGTCATTACATAAAAAATAGCCTAAAATGTCCATATATATTTTAAAAAAAATCATCCCCTCATTAATTATCTAAAAAGTATATACTTTTTTCTTTACTATAAAAATAGTCCAGTCATTAATTATCTCATTATTGTCACTATACAAACCTAACTATGAAATTCTTTTTAGTTGATAAAACTGCCAATTTCTACCATTTACCAAAAATAACTCCAATCAAACTTATTTAATCAAAAAAATAAACAAAGATATCCCACGTTAATCGGAGAAAATAAGAAAAATTAAAATTACCCACCCCTACCATTACGTAAAATTTAGTCAAAAATACCCTTTTAACTATTTAAAAATTACCACCACTGCCATTACATAAAAATAAGCCTAAAATGTATATATTTTTAAAAATCATCCCATCATTAATTATCTAAAAAGTATATACCTTTTTCTTTACTATAAAAATAGTCCAAACATTAATTATCCCATTATTGTCACTATACAAACCTAAATATGAAATTCTTTTTAGTTGATAAAATTGCCAATTTCTACCATTTACCAAAAATAACTCCAATCAAAGTTAATTAATCAAAATAAAAATAAACAAAGATGTCCCACGTTAATCGGAGAAAATAAGAAAAATTAAAATTACCCACCACTACCATTACATAAAACTATTATCTTAGTATTTGATCAACAAACGGAGCCACCACGTTCGCTCTCAAAGACTAGAAACTCCCACGTTAATCGGAGAAAATAAAAAAATTAAAATTACCCACCACTGCCATTACTTAAAACTTAACCGAAAATACCCTTTTAACTATTTAAAAATTACCACTACTACCATTACATAAAAAATAGCCTAAAATGTCCATATATATTTTTAAAAATCATCCCCTCATTAATTATCTAAAAAGTATATACCTTTTTCTTTACTATAAAAATAGTCCACTCATTAATTATCTCATCATTGTCACTATACAAACCTAACTATGAAATTCTTTTTAGTTGATAAAACTGCCAATTTCTATCATTTACCAAAAATAACTCCAATCAAAGTTACTTAATCAAAAAAATAAACAAAGATATCCCACGTTAATAGGAGAAAATAAAAAAAAATTAAAATTACCCACCACTACCATTACGTAAAATTTAGCCAAAAATACCCTTCTAACTATTTAAAAATTACCACCACTGCCATTACATAAAAATAAGCCTAAAACATATATATTTTTAAAAATCATCCCATCATTAATTATCTAAAAAGTATATATCTTTTTATTTACTATAAAAATAGTCCAGACATTAATTATCCCATTATTGTCACTATACAAACCTAAATATGAAATTCAATTGCCAATTTCTACCATTTACCAAAAATAACTCCAATCAAAGTTATTTAATCAAAATAAAAATAAACAAAGATGTCCCACGTTAATCCGAGAAAATAAGAAAAATTAAAATTACCCACCACTACCATTACATAAAATTTAGCCAAAAATACCCTTCTAGCTATTTAAAAATTACCACCACTGCCATTACATAAAAATAAGCCTAAAATGTCCATATATATTTTTAAAAATCATCCCATCATTAATTATCTAAAAAGTATATACCTTTTTCTTTACTATAAAATTAGTCCAGTCATTAATTATCTTATCATTGTCACTATACAAACATAAATATAAAATTCTTTTTTGGCTCATAAAACTGTCAATTGCTACTATTAACTAAAAATAGCTCCAATCAAAGTTATTTAGTCAAAATAAAAATAAACAAAGATTTACATATAGAGTATACCTATAAGAGATTGAGCAATAAAGATAATAGTAGTCTTAGTAAAGAAAAATATTATGACAAATTCTGAATTATTTTGTCAACAATTTGGCTTAATATGTAACAAGAGGACACCAGCAAGGGAAAATAAGTTTAGAAAAAACAATAAAGATGCAAAAATAGATATATATATATATATATATATATATATATAGATAGATATTTGAATTCTATATACTAGCCGCGCAAATGTGCGGGTCATCTTTCTAGTTTTTAAAAATATGAGAAATTTAACTTATGATAAAGCTAAAACGATGATCCACAATTTAGAATGGATGGAGTAGCATATGTACGGCTACACATGCAATTTAGGATTTACATGTCAAAATGAATTTTATGTAAACTAAATTTTATGTAAACTTGCATCGTCATCATCACAACCGAGAGGTGCGTGCTGATGATGATATCCCCGTTTAGTTGCGGAGTCAGTAGGGTTCAGTGGTGACCTCTCGTCCAAGAGGACAAGGAAATGCCATCATTCATTTTATAAACCTGCATTAGTGTAGTGCAAAGATGCTCAGTGTGTGTGTGTCATGCTTGCCATATTTGCCGGCAGATCGAAGAGGCCTTTCCGCCAAATAGCAGAAGTGGAAGCCAAGGTTGGGATGGCATCGTCGGCATGCAAAGTGTAAGTTGCACGCGCGTCGAGGCAGGCAGCTCCAAAACTTATGTCGCCCGCCACCATGATTAGAGTGACCTCAAAAATACTAGTAGTATATTATTAGTATTTTTTTTGTTGGGGGGAGGGGCAACTCAAGCAACTCAGGCAACCCAGGCAATAGAGGCAACTCAAGCAACTCAAGGTTCGAATTCATTACATTTATCTTTGTCCAACACATAATTAATACAAACTTTCATAGATTATATTGTATATACAAATTTGGTATCATCGGATTCATATTTGAAAACACGTCTAATGTAATGTGTCAATTTCATGGCCATGAACATTAACTATGACATATGTGATGTTAACGGTCAACGTGTAGCTTGAAAAACCACACATGGCCAAACCATGCCTTAAGACTTTTAAGAGGAAATAGTGTGTTTGTTTGGCAAAGCTCATGGAGCAACTTCTAGACTGAATCCAGGAGGAGCTTTTTTAAATTTTTTTTAAGAGAGGCGATTCTATGCCATGAAGTGATTTTCTGAAATGAACTAAAGGTTTGGGAGCTGGAAAAAACTAGCTGCTCATGATTCACTTTTTGCATAGAATACATATTTTCATAAAGTTTATCTTGAAAAATTACAGAAATCACTTTCAACCATAGAATTATTTCTCTCATACAATCAGCTCTCATAAAGAATCAGAATCAGCTGGAAGCCTGGAACGTAATTCTAACAAACAGGCCCTAGTTTGAACATATCCACGCCTATGGTCCTCCTGTTATATGCATTAGTGAGGAAAAAAAAAGCAACTATACAAGTAGCTAGCAAAGGTTTGTTATATAAGAGTTGTACTTCCTAGTTGCCATTATTTCATCTGTACACAAAAAAAATTAGCGTGCTATTATTATGAGCAAAAGGTGACGAGCACAACGTTAACTTTTTAGAAAATAGAAAATGTTGCATGACTTTCCCTACACAGCTCGCCGACGCTGATGATCGTGTGGCGCGGATGTTTCGGTGGATCGGTGACGTGCGCGTCCAGGCAAAGAGACATATATATTCTGCCGGCTCGCGTACGTGCATGCGTTGTACGGTGCACATCTAATTATAATAGCCTAATTAACTGTTAATTGTGAACATAATTAATGCTAGTTACTACTTGTTTATGTGCCCTGCCTGAGCCTAGCTAGTGCGCGCGTCCCTTTCCACGTAGTCCCGTCGATTTTGTCACGCGAGCTTCTTGTTACGGGCGGGCGATACATGCATGAATGATTTGTGAGGAATCATCATTGATGCCTGCGTGCGTGTGGAGTACGTGCGTGTAGACCAGCGGCAGCGGGACATCATTGTTCTACGGTTGCAATCACGTACGTACTCCGCTCGAATCGACATCGTGGGGTCTGCGTCCCGGTTAGGTGCCGGCGCTTGCCTAATCGACGGCGACGCCACGGTTCGATCTCGCCTCGACTCACTCTTTGCCGGGCCTGGATCTCGCGCACAGGCCCGTGCCCGCAAGCCTGGCAAACAATTGAGGCTTCTGCGCGGGCGCGATAGGAGCCAAGGCCCACCAGCGCCGTTACCTGTGAGGGCTCGCGACCCCAGAAGCACCCATCCCCGCCCGGGCCAGTACACCGGCCGATTCCGCTTCTCTCGTCGTCGTAGCCCAATCCTGGCTGCTCTTCAGCAATTATTTTGGGCTACACGCTGGTCTGCGGGCTGTGGCTGGCCTCTGCAGCAGCTCTGCAGCTGCACGAGGAGAAGGGAAGGAAAACCTTCAGATCGCCCCCAGCCCACGCGCATCGCCGCGGACTCGTACGCTAAGGCCATGCGGGCTGCAGAGACAGACCCACGCCGGCCCAGTTACTAGAGTCTAGGCCACGCGGGCGCGCGAGGTAGAAGAATAAGTCGAGGCCTGGCCTGGCGGGCCTCCCAGTCATGTGCCCCCAAAAGATCCTGTCCACTGTGCGCATGCCAGCCCAGCATTGCCGCCGCGGTCGAAATAAATAGGGCGAAGAGAGAGCTGGTAGTTCACAACACAGACACAGGTCGCCTCGCTTACGGACAACACGGACGACGGCAGCATGACGCCCCCGGAATCACACATCGCCCGGCGAGTCGGCGATGCCGCGATGGGGCCTGGGGGCGGCCGGGCGGCACAAGCTCACGTGCAGCTGCCGACTAGCCTGCACAAGAGCGCGTTTTCTACTCCTGCTGGTACGACAGTGGATACCATATTGTACTCCGTATACTTCGAGAGCCCACATGCCGTGGTGTTTACCCAGATCACTGGCGCCAAACTAAGCCGCCTATTTGTTCAGAGCCAGTGACGACTTTCCAGTTCTTTTAATATTTGATGACTTCCCAGTTCTTTTAATATACTAGCAAAAATGCCCATGCGTTGCTACAGGCGAATATCGACGATTGTCAGTTTTGCTGATGTGAGCGACGAGCAGCCACAAAGGTGACATCGTTGCGCCGGCGTCACGACATATTTTAGTGACAACCTCACTCCTATATATCCTTTTATGAGACCATTATGTCTTATTTTTTTTATCTCAATCAAATCATGTTCTTACTGGTTTCCTATAGATATCGATCCATATTTTTGTCTTGTACAGATTCTTGGATGATAGTTCTTACTTGTTTCCTATAGATATCGATCCATATTTTTGTCTTGTACAGATTCTTGGATGATAGTTTGAAAGCCAGTTTTTTTTTTAACACTTGACGTGTTGACTTTGAACTCTAACCCGATAAGAAACTAATGTTGAGAGTTGAGACCCACATGTCAGGTTGGACCAAGAAAATTAAAAGAAGCAATAATCGCTTTTTCTTGATCTGTTCTGACACAATACGTATAGGTTTGTAAATTGTAAAGGAGCTTATCAACCCAAAAACGTCCACGGCCTTGGACAGAGACTCAAAAATTGTTCAGATGTCCGACCGCTGTGACTTTGTCTAACTAAATCTTGTATATAATATACAATTGCCTATCTCACTGATTGAGTACTAAACACGTATATTTTTTTTATCTTTTATTAATTTTGTGGTACGTCATTAAACGCTGACCCGGGCTCTTCCTGCGAGAGTCGTGTCCTATGATCTGTTTTTTATTAATTAGTAGCTTGTTCCGAATTGGATTTAACCAACGTTCGCCTAGATCCACATCCAATTACAACTCCGTCCCTGGGCAAACTCGACTCGAGTTCATGGACGTTTTCAGCTTTACCAGACTGCCACCGTCTGCACCTCATGATAGACATTGTCAACTCCGTCTCCGTTGGCTAAAAAAAACACCGTCTCCCTGTACTGATCAGAGATCAAAATAGATATAATTCAGTCTATGCCTTTAAGGTCAGCGGCCCCTGTCTGCCTCCAACAGAATTACAGAGCAGAGCACAGTAACGTCCAAATCTGATACAATGTTTATATTCTGGTGACAAAACAATGTTTGAGGGTTTCTATCTCATTTGAGAGGCCCACGTGTCAGGACGGACAAAAAAAAGGAAGAAGCAATCCTCTCTTTAGAATCTTTAATCTCTACTCCTATAAAGAACTTTTTGTCGCCGTTTCCTGTCCGTCGTAGGTCCTTTCGACCAGGCGGTTTTCGTCCACCCTCCGCGCGCCCCTCTCGGACGCCCGTCGCTCGCAGCAATCCCACTCCGGTCCGCGTTCGATTGACGGTTCCGATGTTTTTTACTTTTCTCCGTGAGTTTCCTCACCAAACAATCGCGCCCACCGTGGCTGCAGCCGCAGCCGCCTCCCCTTCTCCACCCAAACCCTAACCGCATCTTGAACCCGCGGACCTCACAACACTCCTTGCGAGCTGTACGGCGGCGCCGGCGATGAGGGGAAGCACAAGCTCTTCCTGCTCTCTCACGCCACCGCTGACAACCTCTCCAAGGTCGCCCTCCGCACCGAAGTCCTCGACGCCGTGAAATCCGATGGTACCATGTCGCCCCTCTTCTCATCTCCTCCTTGTGATTTGGCTTTCAGTGGAGGGGAGGTGGCGGATCCAGTGCAGGGCGGAGCTCGACGGCGACATGGTGCTCCGCTCCCCTCGCCCCTTCCAGCGCCGCCGCCGGCCATCCCATCCCCTCCGACCACCTCCTTCCCACCTCGCTATGCTCCTCCACGGGTCATACACCGCACTGCCTCCTCTCCCCTCCACATCGCCCCCTCCACTGTCGCCTCATATCCCCAATCCGCTTCCCACATCGCGGCGTTGTTCCTTGGGACCACCGGCGGCGGCGCCGCGGAGGAGGAGGAGGTGCGCTCGCCTGCGCAACGTTGAGCAGCAGCCTGCGGGACACGGGGGCGCTGCAAGTGAAGGACCCGCGCTGCTCGGCCGCCGACGACGACCGCTTCCTCGACGTCGTCGAGCGTTACTTCGCCGGATCCGCCGACGCCAAGCACCTCCACGAACGCCTCCACCTCTACTACCAGGTAACCCCTCTTGTTGCTTCTCTGTATGTGTTCCAAGAACGCCCCAGCCTGCGGGATGTTTGTTTGATTTCCTGGATTTTGATTTGGATCCACAAATGCAGTAGGGTTTGACTGGGTTCTTGGGTTCGGCGCTGGTGTTGCAGGAGATTCATCAGTTGGAGTTACGCGGTAATTTTTCAAACAAATTTTGGGTCATTTTGTGCATACTGTCCACCTCAATTCACTCTTTTCAGAATTGTCGTCAATAAATTAAATGATCGATCCCCAATGCAAGGTGCCACCCTTCTCCCGTACAATTTTAGTTGATTTTGATTAATTTCCTATAGAATTACAGATGAGTTGTGGTACCTGGGAGGCGAGGACGACGATGACAGTGTTGTGGTAGTCTGTTTCAGGTCTTCTCTGCCCAGCGAGATGCTCCTTTGGCCGCGGCAAGGTATGCCTTCCCTTTCCTAATCTCTCTCTCGGGTTATTTCAGACAGGTGAGCGAGTTACTGCCTATGTGCATGTGTGCAGGTGCTGAAGAAGCCATGGCTACAAGTAAGAATCCAAAACTGGGAGAGGAGAATCAAATATTGGCAGGGACGTGGCAAGAGGAGGAAAGGAGATGGTAAAGGTGGAGGAAGAAAATGCCCATGATCTATGTGTACCCAAATCAATTTATGTCATCTAAGATAAACAATTTCTTTCTGGCTTAGGATGCAAAATTAGGGGCTAATTTTATCTAAAAGGATTTCTCCTCACTAGGATGTGTGCAGGGGCTAATTTTCTTTTCTGGTTCTTTGTGGCCATTGTGCAGGAGAGGGCGAGCCTGACATTTTTGTTGGTAAGTGCAGCCATACAACTCTAAACTTTTTGGAATGTTTCTTCCCTGTCATACTCACTTTGAAATGTTCCTTCTATACTATCCTTTCCAGTTCATGCAATTTTGCTTTTGAAGTGAGGGGAATACTAAATGTTTTGAATATTTAACTCATCGTCGGATATTGAGGGAGATTTTAGGAGATTTCTGTTTCAATCCTCTCATCGTCGGATATCGAGGGATCTCCAGGTTAGTCAACGAAATCCAAATCCAAGTTCTTGTTTTTGCATACATGCAAATTTGTAAATCTGAGATGTGTACCATAATGTTTGTTGACTTTTGTGTACCATAATTCTTTGTGCAATTATATTTGCTTGTCATCTAGCAACATACACATACTTATCTATGGAGCCTTTCTGGTAGTTAGCTATTTTATTAAGAAGATACACTAAATTCCCACTACTTTGATTACAATGTGTTTCTTGTATGAGACCTATTTCTTTCTTGAGGCCATCATAATTTGTTATGCGAATCATTATGCATATAGCTAACATAAGTTGATGTGATGCTTATGGATGCTAGGAAATGATGCCTGATGGTGATGGGTCCTGAATTGACAACTTTCTAATATTTATTGCCAATTAAATTTATTATACATCTTTTTTCAATATAACAAATTCTCAATTGCAGGCAGGTTCCTCATGAAGGACCCATGTGTGATCTTCTATGGTCTGACCCAGATGACAGATGTGGTTGGGGAATTTCACCCAGAGGAGCAGGTTACACATTTGGGAAAGACATTGCACAGCAGTTCAACCATACAAATGATCTCTCTCTAATTTCAAGGGCCCATCAACTTGTAATGGAAGGATTCATGGTGCCAGGTGGGTCTTAAGAACGCATTATTGTTTTGAAATTGTTATATGCTCAGAGTCAATGAATAAATCGTATTGGCTTCCCCAAAAAGTATATTAGATTCTTAATAGAGTCTCTGCAAATTTTCTTGTACAGCTTGCAATTTCAATATAGCCGTGCACTCATACTTCAACTAAGTACATTTTGGTTTATTCTGTTGTAGACCGATTTAGTGAGTAAAAGCTTTGTTGTAAGCATGCCCCTTGGCAAATATTTATTACATTCATGGTTGCATATTGCTGATTATGTATCTTTAGCGTGCTGCCCTTTGAATGTTTTTCCCCTAGATATACCACTGGAAACTTGAATAGTTACTGCTGTAATTCATGCAGGACAAGAATGTTGTCACAGTCTTCAGTGCGCCGAACTATTGTTATCTCTGTGGTAACATGGCTGCAATTCTTGAAATCGGCGAGAACATGGACCATAACTTCCTCCAATTCGACCCTGCTCCACGGAAAAGTGAGCCAGATACAACTCGCAAGACCCCATACTACTTTTTGTAATTGTGGTGGTGACCTTTTTAACTTACCGGTGTTCATGCTCTCTTCTGCAGCGTCAGGGTCTGTAGATCTTCTGTCCTTAACTCGTGGTTCAGGAGCCCCATGCTATAGCTACACAAGGGTAAGGATTTTTTTTTCTGTGCACAGCGGATTTCTGTGCCTAATGTTTGATCTCAGTTTCCCATGAGAAGCGCTTTGCCAGTTGTTTTTTCCTTAGGACAAGTAAAAATGAAACTTTAAACTGGGCAAAACCAATTGGATACGATTTTCTTTCTTTGTTTTCATTTTGACAGCCTTCTTTCTAAAAAATATTTCCTCCTCAGAAGAAAACTTTGACTGCAAATCTCCGTGGCTCTGTGTCAGCTCGTCGCCCGCCCCTATCTGGCACTCGTGGTCGCTCTGCTTGCCTGATATGGCTAACGGTCAGTAAGCTCTAACAGTCTAACTCACAGATCTAGAGAAGCAGAGAATAGAGACTAGAGAGTAGAGTAGAGACTAGAGAGTAGTGAAACAGAGATTAGAGTATGATACTGAATGGGTGATAGAGCATCTCACATACTTGCAATATTCAGTATGATGTTTGCAATTTCAGCTATCAATTTGTTGTGTGTTTGTGCCTGTGCGTGTGTTTGGCACTTTGGTTGTGCAATTTTCCTATCATGTGTGAGTCTATGACATGTATTGTCTGTCATGTTGATTGTTGAATTGTTGGTCACCTGATTTTTTCATGTAAGGGTTTGTGACTCTGTGTCCTGTCATGTTGCACATTTGAACTTGGTATGCAACTTGTGATGTTGAAAGCTTGAGTTTTCCCAAATTGTATGTCTGCCATGTTCATCAATTAAATTTCCTATACTGTATGCATGCCATGTTAAACAAAGGTATTTGAACAACTTGTGTTTTTTATGAGCACATATTTTTTATGATCAGCTATTTATATAATATGTATTGTTGAAGTGTTAGTTATAACCGGTATATTGGACCGGTTAAAAGGTATGTGTGACCGGTTCAGTGCTATTGAACCGGCGATTCAACCGGTTCTTAACGGTTGAACCAATGAACCATCAAATCGAGACCCTCACCGGTTCGATGACCGGTCTGGTCCTAATAACTATGTCACGCATATTTAGTGTTCTCAATAGACATTTTTTTCTCGTCAAAATTTTCTCTTCTACAATTTTGTTTCCTTCCCTTAGCAATGCACGGACACGAATCTATTACTACTTTAAGTTTTGATTGAACTATTTTAAATAACCAGTGATTTGTTTGAATTTTTTATATACAATTCGTTCATATCATTTTGTTTTCGTTTGACTCATAAAATACTCATGTATTCTTTCTATCTTGTGACGTATATCTGGTGCTCTCGGTAAATATGATTTTTTCTTGATAAAATTTTATCGCTTCTAATTTTTTGTATTTGCCCCGTCGCAACGCACGGGCACGGACCTAGTTTAATATATTTATAGAGTTCCTTGAGGTCAGTGACGGTGAGTCTCAAACACTTCCCGCTTGGATCAGATGGTGGATTTTCAAAATCTCTGATTTTAGATGGATTTCAAAATCTGGATTATGGGTAAAATCTGGATGATATTGTTTGGATCCCTATATTCTAGAAGATGGTTCTATAGTTGTATGTTTGATAGTTTTCTTTTATGCCCTTGCTATCATTTATTCCTCAAAGTGTGCTGCTATTTTAATCATGGGCAAAATGGTAATTGTGTATGCAAAAGCACCTCTTTAATAGATTCTGAGATTTTTAAAATCTGCAGAATTGGATTCTGAAATCTGAAGCAAAAGCTGCCCCATTTGGTGGCATCTTGGATTCCAAAATCTGGATTCTGAAAATCCACCGTAATCCAAACGGGGCCCAAGTGCTAAGCTAGCAACTCCAAACACCTGTCGCTTGTTTGACAGCGTACAGGTAGAAGAGAGAACATCTAATATTTTACTATTTGCTATATTCCATTAAATTTTGCTAAGTTAGCACCCATAACGCGGCTTCAACCTAGCACCACCTTGTGTGCTAAACACTATGTGTTTGGTTGAAGTGTGAGGTGAAATGGAATGGTTCCGTTCCAGTTTTTGAGGATGGGATGGTCCCACCCCAGTTTTCAGGTATGAGATGGTTCCATCCCACTTTATGACTTTGGGACCATTGTCATTCTCACATCCCAAGTAGAATGCCTGTGTTTCACCAATTTTATGAAACGAGCTCATCCAACATCTAGAGAATATTCTCGTGTGAGAACTATTCCATTCCACCTCACCCACTAACCAAACATGTGAAAAACAGGATGATGATTCCATCCCACCACATCACATGAACCGAACACACAATAGAGGTCTTTTTCAAATCTCCAATCCACATGGGTTCTAGAACGCTTGTGCGAATGTGGCCAAGGCCAGGAGGGCCCACCTGGCATATCTTGAAGCCTAGCTGCCCTTGCAGTTTGTTGCAGCCAAACAACCACACCCTCCTGCTTATAGCGTTATTCGATGCAGCGAAAGGAAGCATTGACAGCTACCGATCTGATCAGTCCTCCAGATGCTGGCTGCCTTCCCCTCATCAGTGAAAAAGATGGGGACGCTGACGTGCCACCATGGCCATGCATCAATAAAGCCATGGACCAAGCATCGTGATACTTTTCCTTACATCTCACGGTTTTTCTCATTTTTCCTGGCCCTTCTCCTGACCCTGGGATTGGGTCCAATAGCATGCTCGGTGCGGGGGAAACTCCATGAAGTCATGAACTGGCCGTGAAAAGGCTCCGGCCGAGAACGGCCGACTCGGGGTCCGTCGTAGCTCGCCGCCCCAGTTATGTCTCCGCTTCCCGCCCCGGGCGAGGTGGACGGCGGCGCGCTCGCTCTCCTCCCGTTTCAGTAGGCCGCGCGTGCCGCCGGCGCGAGTGCCGGGCATCAAGGTCTTCGCCACCAACCACATCTCGACAGCGGTTTCGCCTCTTCATTCATTCGGCATGCATGAATATTTCTGGGAAAACGTTCACGCTGCGTGCACCGATTTTCAGAATTTTTTTTTTGAATAGAAACCGATTTTCAGAACTAAAAAGTTGGTGTACCGATCAATCGGCTGAACTTCTGCACTTGCTTCCAGTCATCAAACCTGTTGCTCCGGTTCTAGTGGTCGTCACGACGACTCGACGAGCCATATGCCAATGCCATGTCACTACAGTAGTCATGTGCTACATTCTAAATGAGGCACTGCAACTGAAGGCGTAGGAACGTAGCCTCCCTGTCCATTTAACCTGTAGCGCCTTCTGTTCTTCCCCACTGGAATCTCCAACGCCTCAGGTCAGGTCAGTTGTCCAGTGTGACAGTGTCCATGGCCACGCCACCTCAGGAGAAACGCGCGAGCAATGGTGGCCGGTGCCGCGGCGGCGAGCCGCGCCCGCACGTGCTCCTCGTGCCGTACCCGGCGCAGGGCCACATGCTCCCGCTCCTCGACCTCGCGGCGCTGCTGGCCGCGCGCGGGCTCGCGGTCACCATAGCCGTCACGGCCGGCAACGCCCCGCTCCTGGCGCCGCTGCGCGCCGCGTGCCCGTCCGTGGGCGTGGCCGCGCTGCCGTTCCCGTCCACGCCCATGCTCCCGGCGGGGAGCGGCGAGAACACTAAGGACCTCCCGCGCCACCTCTTCCGGCCCTTCATGGTAAGCCTGGCGGCGCTGCGCGCGCCGCTCCTCGCCTGGTGCAGGGCTCAGCGGGGGGGCCGCCGGGTCACGGCCGTCGTCTCCGACTTCTTCACGGGGTGGACGCGGCCGCTCGCCGCGGACCTCGGGGTGCCGCACGTGATGTTCTCGCCTTCCTGCGCGCTGCACCTCGCCATGTCGCACTCCCTCTGGCGCCACCTGCCCCGCAGGCGCCGCCACGACGACCCCGACGAGGCCGTCACGTTCCCGGAGATCCCCGGCTCGCCCAGCTTCCCGTGGCGCCAGCTGTCGTGGCTGTTCCGGCAGTACGTGGCTGGCGACGAGGTGTCCGAGGCGATTCGCCAGCTCTTCCTGTGGAACCTGGACAGCGCGTGCTTCGTCACCAACTCGTTCGCCGCGCTCGAGGCGCCCTACGTGGAGCGCCCGCTCCCCGACTTGGCGTCGAAGCGGGTGTTCGCGGTGGGCCCGCTGTCCGACGCAGTGGCCAGCGGCAACGACCGCGGCGGGAAACCCGCGGTGGCGCCGGCGAGCGTGGCCGCGTGGCTGGACGCGTTCCCCGACGGGTCCGTCGTGTACGTCAGCTTCGGGACGCAGCACGCGCTGTCGCCGCCGCAGGCGGCCTCCGTGGCGGACGCGCTGGCGCGGAGCTCGGCGGCGTTCGTGTGGGCGGTGCGGCCGGGCACCGCGGTCCCGGACGGTTTCGACGCGGCGACGGCGTCGCGGGGCATGGTCATCCGCGGGTGGGCGCCGCAGGTGGAGATCCTGCGCCACCGCGCCGTGGGGTGGTTCCTGACGCACTGCGGCTGGAACTCCGCGCTGGAGGCCTCGGCGGCCGGCGTGGCGGTGCTGACGTGGCCGATGGGCGCCGACCAGTTCACCGACGCGCGGCTGCTCGCGGAGGCCGGCGTGGCCGTGCCCCTGGCGGAGGGCGCCGACGCCGTGCCCGATGCCGGAAGAATGGCGAGCGCGATCGCCGCGGCGGTCGGGAAGGAGGGGGAGTCCGTGAGGAAGCGCGCCGCGGAGCTCGGCCGGAAAGCGGCCGCGGCGGTGGCGGAGGGCGGGAGCTCGCGCAGGGACCTTGACGAGCTGGTGCAAATGCTCAGTAATGTCGTCTAGCTAATGCCTGGTAACTGCATCAAATGAGTCCGTAAACTTCCATTGATTTTTCATATCAATGGCATTAGCAAGCAATGCAGCGAGCATTACCCAGTGAAATTTCTTATTAGAGATTTACTAGAGATTTAGGGTGTGTTTGTTTCCACTTCTCTCAACCATGCTTAGATTCTAAGATAAACAAAAATTTTTTTGATTTTCGATTCTCAATTATTGTATTTCAAATCTCTAAAATGGATCATCAGATAATCAAGAATAAGTGAAAATAATCAAGGTGTTTGGATGAAATTCTCACTTATTTTGACCGATAAACTAATTATAAACGGAATCAAGCACGCCTTAAAGCGTTTAGAGTAGCTACCAAACAGTACGCCCTGGCCCTCAATGCTCGCAGCTACCAAACAGTACGTCCAAGTCCGATTATCACTCGATGGGTCGCAGTCTGCTGCCCGTGGACCATCGATGGACCTGAAATGGCGTCGCGGAGGAGATCATTCTGGTGCTTGTTGTTTGTTCCCGGCCCTTCCTGATCACTGATTGTCATCATCTCAATAGCATTAGCTGTGCAATATTGCCCACTGTTTTTTTAAATCTTACTATCTTAAAGCAATCTACAAAAGTGCCCAATAACCAGTTTTGAAAAAAAAAATAATGCTTCCAACTTTTTGGCCTGCCCAATAATGAAGCTATTTTGAGCCAAATTTGCTCCTCCCCTTCACACTCGCAATTTTTAACACCATTTTTTGCAGGGTATTTTTTTCCCACGTATGCTTTCTCGCACATTTTTTGCATGATTTTTTTCCACGTAACCTTTTCCATTTGTATTCTTTTGTCGCGTTCTTTTTTTTTTTGCACTAAGATTTTTTTATGACATTTTTTAAATCACTGTATGTCATATTTTTTCCACTTCTTTGTTGGTTATGTTTTCTAACAAGGTGATAGATAGATTGGTGGAAGATTGGCCCATAAATTAGTGACGTGGTATTAATTGAACTTTTTCAACCTACTTTTGGCTACTATTAGAGAAAGAGGTTATTTCAACTCCGAATACTTTTTGGCAAAGTCCTAAAATTAATGTTTTGGAAGCTTATTTTTTAGGTACTTTTGGAGATGCTCTTAGAAAACGCAATGTTTTTATGGGGACTAAAGAGTGTAGGCTTTTGACATGTAAGCGTCAAGGAAGAAACACTGTGATGAACCTGTGCCGCGCTAGCTGTACCACGTGCACACGAGGTAAACGGTCTGATGAAGCATCGATGGACTAGCCCTCCGCCTCTCCCGGCCTCCCGGACACCACTGAAGAGCTGAAAACACGTGAGATCAGCTGCAGCTCTCGAAGCTAGAACTAGAAGGAAACGACAAACGAGGGGCGTGCAGTGCAGGTGGTTCGTGCTTGCCGCCGCATCGGTTATTCCTCGGTAGTACTCATTAGTGTCAAATGTTGAGTAATGTGGACGCGTCATTTGGGTTCGGTGGTCGCCTGGTCGGCTAGGAAGTGAACGGCACGCGACCACCACTCGTCCGGCAAAAAACTCGGAGCTGCCGGCACATGACCGGTTGCTCCGGCTACTGAGGCTAGATTCGTCGAATTCAACCAATTCAACTAAAAGTATTTTTTTAAAAAACGTGTCCCTCTCTCTGCTTTTACGCTTCTCAATGCACTTTTGCTATAGTCAATTCAATCGAATTCGCGAATCTAAACAGGGCCGACACAGTGGCCTCCATTTCTCTTTTTCTTTGACTTGACGTTGTTGGTGGTACCTCGGCTGGTCCCATTGGCCATTGCACAAGAGCCTCTCGAACCAGGCCAGGCCTGTTTTTCTGTTCCACTCAAACCAGCTGTTTCACGCATTCCTCTCCTGGAAGCATAACACTGTTTCACACAGCACATTCGGCTGCACAGGAAAGAAACCAGCTGTTTAAACCAGCTACACACATGGATCAATAGGTACATAATATCAGCACTGTTTTTTTTAACAAAGCCAGCAATCAGCATCTAAGTTTTTTTAGTGCTCCTAGCATGACAGTCAACTGAACTTCCTTTGCTGAGACTGCGACCGCCACCACCAGATGAAGCTGTAAGAATGAAAAAAAATGAATGTCAGGTTCAAAGCAAGTCATCTTGCAGTCGCAGGGGATAATGAATGCCAGGCATACTATGATCTATAGTAGCAGGAATGTGTAGCATATACTTAGAATGAATCTTCTCTATTACTAGAATTTCATTAAATAATGGTCACATCTTTACTAGAATTTCATTAAACATTTGTAGCATATACTTAGAATAAATAATGGTTAAATAAGTGCATAAGACCCTAAACGACAGTGCATAGAAACAGAACTTGTACAAGAGACCCATGCATGGACAAGATCAATTCATATGCTTAAAATAAAGCACAAAGAAACTTATCAAAGGACTAACCGACATAATCTAGCCAAAACAGTTCGATTTGCTACACTCAAAATGAACATTATTCTCCAATCTGTCACTGAAACTTGGCATCTCTTTTTTCCACTGTCCAGTAACAAACTTGCTTGAAAGCAGGACACAAGTTGGTAAGCATCCATATAAAAAAATCTTAAATAAGTTTAGAAGAACTACTGGAATGTCAATGATAAGAATTCATGCTGCATCAAGTAGATTGTTAGATTTGCATAACTTATAAACATCCACCTAATAAAAACCATACAGTTTTAAAATGCATTATTGTCAGGAAGGTATTTCAAACTAATGGCACTATATTATGTTTCCTACAGACAAAAGCCTATAGAAAACAACAGCATAGGTGTTTTCAGTAACTTGCAATACAAACTGAATTAGCACTTCGCAATGAATTAGGTGCACTACATGGCTATGAAACTCTGATGACAAAAATAGAAACACGAGATGTGTGCTATGGTAACAGTAACCCAGTATTAATTTGTCTTCAGGAAAGTGCAGATGCAGGTTAGGTGCACAACGTGCTTAATTTGCTGACCTATGAAATCAAATCCCGTTCTAAAAATTGTCTAGCTAGTGGATCGAATTTTGACTATTACTGAAGTTTGAGTTAGCCGTTATACAACCAGATTTGAAGTAGCACTAGTTAACAACCTGTTTGAAAATTGCAGTTTGAAGGATTCAGTTGACATGGCCAGTCCAAGAGAAGGATTCAGTATGCTGAACACAAATAGGACGCCTGAATTGACATACATTCATACATTATTCATAAGGATGACGATTCATTCAGGAAGATTATTGGACCAATAGAAGGATTTGATATCTAACTAACTATTCTCCATCAAATCCACAAAATGTAAGATGAAGGGTCACTACTGTGAGCTTGAAAGTTGACTTTTATGGGCTAGATGGAGGAAATGATTGAATCAGGAGACAGGTGAACTAATATATCTAACACAAGAGGCCTTCTTGGACTTAGAGTCCCACTTTCAAAATATGTAAAAACACTTTGAATCAGTAGACAATAAATTATTTTTCACCATCCATTGCTCAAATTGACCACATAGAACAATCAAAGCGGTAGGATGAGATGAAGACTTTGCCAGCTATTTAATTTTTCAAGAACCCTACTGAAGTCTGAAATTCGCACAAGGGGATTTGCACTGCAGTATAGCAGTAGCACCATACTGAAGGCTTGGATCTGCAAGCTTGCTGCGCCCTCAAGAACTAAGCTGAGATCTAGAAGGGGAGGAGATTAAGAACCAAGAAGGCCAGGCCATGGGCGCGGGAAGGTGGAGCTGCAGCGGATCGAGAGGGCGACGCCGAGGTTGCGCATGAACTCTTCTCCCACGCCGGCCGCCGGAGAGGGGAAACAAGAGAGGGCGGGAGAGGGGAAGGCGCCTTATTGGTGAGAATCTGGCGGAGATGGTGGACGCGGGAGTGGAGCAGCTCGCCATTGGGGATGCACGCCGCCATGCCGCCACCTCGCGTTGTCGCCCCATCGCCTCCCGTGTCGCCGACTTTTTTTTTGTATTTTGGCCCTTTTGCTGAAAAAATTTCACAAATAGATCCCTGGGGGAAAGATTTTCAAAAATAGACCCTGAGGTCGGCGCCATGAGTCACGGCGCCGAGGTAACACGTGTCGACGCCATGACCGACGGCGCCAAGGTCTAGACCACGTGGCAGTCGGGCATACTGACCTGGCGCTGACGTGGCTGGGTCGGCGCCACGATATACAGCGCCGAGGTCGGCGCCAAGATCTGTGGCGTCGACCTCAGCGCCCAGGCAAAAGCCAGCAGCCCAAGGCCAAGGCCGAGACTCATTTTCTCCTTCCTTCTTTCGGTTCCTCTCTCTCCCCACGCCGCCAAACCTCTAGAAATCGACACATTTGACCACGGGAAGTTCGATTGGCTCCATTCATCTTCGAGAGCAAGGTCTCCTCTCTTCCCTACTCCTTTTTTCGCATTGATTTGGTCTATGTTTCGTGTATTTTACAGTTTAGCTACGTCTTCAGTTAGGGTTTGAACCAATGTTTGATATGTGTTTGAATGAACCGCAGGATGCCGAGGCATGGTAAAAGTAGTAAAACTTTAAGGCCAAGATAATGTCCCATACATTGTATAAATTTGTGCCGTTAATTTGTGTTGTTGCTTAGGGTCACTCTTATGTAATTTCTTTTGTATTAGTTGTCACTTTGGAAGTGCATATGCGGTCTTGCCACTGCCTATTGGTATTCCCGTGCCTATGTGCTTTCGCGGTGATGATTGCAAGGTCGCTGTGTCCGATGAAGAGGAAACCTTTAGGCAGAGGTACTCGATGTGCGCGAACTATGAATTTGAGCCTACACATCACCAAGTTATGATTGGCTTGTTGGTGAGAAATTGATATTGCTTAATTTGTACGACATTATGATTGTTTGTAAATATGTATTTTTTTATTTGCAGACCCCTCCCCCGCTCTGTGATTTTGAGCAGTGGATTGACACTGAGATCAAACAGGAAGACAAGGAATGGCTTGAGGAACAGAAGTGGTGGGAGGCGGAGTGCAAAGAGCGTATGGAGAGGAGGCGTCAAGCTGAGGAAGCAGAAAAGGAGCGGGCAACGGAAATTCAAAAGAGGCTCCAAGCTCATGCTAGGGAGGAGAGGGAGAAGAAGCTTGAGCGTGTGCGTCGTGTGAAAGCTGCTTTGGAGGAGAATCCCGATGCTTTGAGAAAGGGAAAGTGGCCTCGGTGCACTCAGTAGTTTGCTAGTTGTATGGTTGCCATGTCTTGCACCTTTCATTATGTTGGAATGTAGTGGACTTAATATTGTGATGTGTTGTACTTCAGTTATCATTGAACCTTTATTATGGACCTTTCATTGTGTTGTGATGTACTTCACTTATCATTCGGTTCTCATATGTTTGACCACCTAGTTGAATATTGTGTCAACAATATGTTTATGAACTAAAATGAGTATGAAAATGTCAAATAGAAATTAGAAATTCAAATATGAATTCATTTTATCTCATTTAATGTGAAGCAACAATTTCTGTTTATCCCTTTCGAGAAGGTCCAAACAATTTATTTTGCCTAAACACTTAAAATTCCACCAATATGAAAGCTGAAGTACAAAGTACATTCTTTACAATAGTGGTAATGTGGATCAAGGCAAACTTTTTTTGGTTATTCAAAACCTTGGTGAAAATCAGGTAAAAGCCCTGAATTTTCAGCAGTTAATTGAGAATTTCTAACTATGAAAACCTTTGTATTTGCCAAACTTTATAGAGTTGTTACTTCCAAATCACT
Source organism: Alloteropsis semialata (assembly GCA_004135705.1). Lineage (NCBI taxonomy): Eukaryota > Viridiplantae > Streptophyta > Magnoliopsida > Poales > Poaceae > Alloteropsis > Alloteropsis semialata. Next base: position 10,400,410 of record CM014275.1, read on the forward strand.
GCTCAAATGCTCATAGTTCATTTATAAGAGTTGTAGTCCTAGGTTCCCTCTACAACTTTCGTATTGACCACTGCCTGCGTTTATACACGAAATTTGGAGAACAATTGACACGAAGTAAGGAAGGTTGGCTTGTCACTGAATTGAGTCGTACTGATTAAAGACTAACGAACTGCTGCAGGTACATAATTAAACACGCGTAAATGGCATGTGAGGACCTTTACCAACAAGGGTAACTAGGTCCTTTCATAACTAAACCTAACATGCCTTAGGTAATTGAAACAAATAATATTGCGAACATCGATAACATTGGTTACTCCTAGTAGTGGCCCCACATAGCGAACTGGGTTGCACCTTCTCCATAGTATTGTCCCGTTGATGGCGGCAGTGGCGGTGGTGGTGGCGGTGGAGTTCTCTTGTTCTTGTGACAAGGGCAGCTGCAATCTGGAATGGTGCACAGTGGTTCCTGTGAACCATCATCATGGTCCTCGTCGCCATCATCTTCCTCATAGTCATTGTTACGGTGGCTCACTTCCGTTTCGAGATCGAATATACGATTCTGCAAATAGCTGATGTACTCCTGATGCGGATAAATAGGAGCAGGGTCAACCCACCTAGCGAACCCATAGTTTTCTGGAGCGTTGGAACACTACAAGAAATAAGCCAAGTAAGTGAGTGCGGTAAAGGAAGATAGACATATGTACGAAACAAATATTAATAGAGATTACCCATGCTCGTGGGCATTTGAAGAAACGACGACCTCCATTGTCCCCTTCGGTCTCCATCTGCACTAAGCAATCCTCACCATGCATGCATTTTGGCCAATCTTCCTTCCGTGTATCATATCCTCTAAGAGGTGATTCTTTGCTGAGATCACTTTTGCTCTCAACTGGAAACTCATACACTGGTTCCCCAAAGAAATCTGGACCAAGAAACCCCTCCCACACAATGGGAGATCCCTTCCTTCCCCCCTTTCCTCTCCCAGCACCGAAACCCTTACCACTAGATGACCCTCTAGACATTGTTACTACCCAAGAACTCAAGTTCTGAAGTAAGCAGCAATGCTACCAGCAATGCGTATATATAGGCGGAAGGGGACTACTACCAGGAGAGTCCAAGAAACACACCCCTTGGATTGAATGGCCCACACTATCTTAGTTATGAGTGACTGCCAGAAACACAACACACGGATTCAATGGCCCACACCATCTCATTTTGGAGTGACTGCAAGAAACACACCCCTTGTATTCAATGGCCCACACCATCTCAGTTCTAAGTAACTGCAAGAAACACATCACTGCATTGAATTGCTCTGGCTTTCATTGAATCTTCAGAAAAGGTCATGGTGCATTAACGCATGTTATCACGAAAGAATCATGAAAAATTTCGGCAGAACTTCCCCTCTTTTTGAAGCATTCACAAACACAATAATACATGACAATATCATATACACATGCTCTCAACCAAATATACCAGCACATACCACAAACATATATCACAATCCATAGTCCAAATATAATAGTCCACTAATATATAGCACAATCCATAGTCCATAATGTCCATACACACAAATGTCATAACAAAGTCCATAGTCCATAGCACATAGCACATAACATCCATACAAAGTAAGCATACACCAGGTCCAGCGTCCCTCACTGCCTTCTACTCTTACCCTTGCCCTTACGAAGAGCGTCGGTGCCTGGAGTGTAAGGATCACGCGGACGTCATCGCCTACGTGCTGGAGGCTGCGAAGCCTGCGTGGAAGGAGCGTCCTTGAGCTAAGACGGGCCAATCTCCTCGGCCTCGTCCTCGTCGTCGTCGCCACCAACATCCTCGAAAGTATATCCCGTGTGGAACGGGATGCGCTCTGTCCTCCGGAGCCACCTTCTCCATGAATAGGAGCACAGAGGCCTGAAGTGCTGCCAGAACATGGTGGTCCAGGCGCATGCACGTCCATCGCGGACAAGGTCCTGCAACCTGTTTACACCAAAATTTGACACGTTGAGATATTATAAGAAGGAAAAGTGCAATGAGAACCAAAGAGGATAATTAAAGTATTGAAGGCATGGATTTAGTCACATGATGGTGTTCGGCTTATTGGAGATAAAGTATTTCCTAATCTAAATTGCTTTGGCCGAATGGTTAATCAGAAAGTAAAGGAAAGGAAGCAATGGGAAAGAAAGAGTCCAGCTTAAATATTGAAAGGAAGTATTTTAATATTGTTTGGCTAGGTCACGCAAGGAATTAAGATGCTACGTGAAGGATTAGGAATAGAAATATTTTATTAGGTTAGCATCTAGAATAGATACGTGATCTTTTGTATGTCCGTGAAAGAGTCCTATCCTGTACTACCAAAAATCAAGTTTAATGATGCTGTAAAAGCCAATGAGATGGGCTAAAAGTTGCCGATAATTGCTTCTTCAAGGCTCAGAACAATCCTTTGTTTTGTGATTTGTTAGTCTGCAAGTCTTGAGTCGTCGCCCTGCGCATTGGTGCTGTCTCGGTTAAGTCTGATCCATCCAATCGTGACGATGATTTAAGTCCTATTGATCTGACAGCTCATGATACGAAGGTATCACATAGTTATCGGCTCGTCACATGCAGATTACTGACGGCCGATAGTAAGAAAAAGCAATGGTCAAAGTTGGTTGGCTTAAGATATTGTTTAGTTCAAGAAAAAGACATTATTTCATCAGCTCTTTAATTTAAGGAGAGGCAAGAATAAAGAGTTTTATATGAAATGGTCATACAGCCAATCGCAAGTGAGCCGATGCAAGCTCTTCTGTTTGCCGATTGGTTATGCCCTTATGAGCCTCTCTTGGACTTGGAAAGAATGTAATTTAATAAAAACGCCAGGAGTCAGGGCCGATGCCAGTGAGCTGATTTTTAATTTGTTTGTATAAAGCTTGGATTGGCTCGGCATCCTCAAGGGGAATGGTGACGTCGTTTGGCAATTGTTGTAGCATGATAGCCGATAAGAGGGCAGACACAATGAGATGAGTGAGCAGCCGATGGAGATGACATAATATGGCCGATAGGTTGACCAAAGATATCTTTTGTGGAGCAGCCGATGACGGAGGATGATTTCAGGGGATGTTTGTTAATTATTATAAAATATAATGTCAATAAAACAAGGTTTTTAAGAAATTGATTTGATATCGGGTGACAACAGCTAAAGTAGATGGAGAAGTCGATTGAACCCAAATAATTTTAGATATCGGGTCAAGGAAGAGAAGAATTTTGGAACATATTATATAACAAATATTGGTGTTCTCAGGGCAAGGTAGCTCATCAACGATGGAACACGTCAGTTGATTCCTTGCCAGTGTGGAGAAACATTGGCTAAAGAGGAGTCGGACCGATCTAGAAAAATGGTTTTATGAATTTTTCTTCGCTCATACTTATGAGATGAAGCTCGTAGATTTGCATCGGTCCGATAGAGATGAAGAGAATCGGCACTTGGAAGCATCGGCTTATGACAACTAAGATATCAAGCCGATGGATCCTTTGTGCGATGATCAGACCCTATCCAGTGGAAAGAAAGTTCGTCGGCTTTATAAAAAAAAATAATTCAAAGCATGAGGTATTCATACTCCGAACTGGGGTGCCTGTGTTTACACCAAAATTTGACACGTTGAGATATTATAAGAAGGAAAAGTGCATTGAGGACCAAAGAGGATAATTAAAGTATTGAAGGCATGGATTTAGTCACATGATGGTGTTCGGCTTATTGGAGATAAAGTATTTCCTAATCTAAATTGCTTTGGCCGAATGGTTAATCAGAAAGTAAAGGAAAGGAAGCAATGGGAAAGGAAGAGTCCAGCTTAAATATTGAAAGGAAGTATTTTAATATTGTTTGGCTGGGTCACGCAAGGAATTAAGATGCTACGTGAAGGATTAGGAATAGAAATATTTTATTAGGTTAGCGTCTGGAATAGATACGTGATCTTTTGTATGCCCATGAAAGAGTCCTATCTTGTACTACCAAAGACCAGCCGCCCTATATATTGAGGGCGACGGGCAATTGTAAAAGTTTTATCTCTCGATCAATAGCGCATCATCACCCTTTTACTTTTACTTTTTCACCGGCGAAACTTGGCACCGGACGTCGAGCTGCATCGCTTCGATCTTTGGCGGAGGGGTATGTCCAAAGTTCCACCGGTTTATTGGATATCGTGGATCTTTTGACTTCCGGGCGCATTGCTGTCGTCTCGATCTACGGTATCCTGCACTGTTTAAGATCTATCGGCTAATTTATCTTCTAGATCTATTATGCTCCTTCAAGTTGCCATATTATTAGAAGTCTAACAGAACGTACTTTAATAGCTGGTAGTTTCTTATTCTTGGCTTTTACTGAGCTTTTGCCGAATTAATATCTAGTTGTGGTCTGGTTCACTATGTTTATAGTCTTTAATCTGTCGCCCTGCTGCTAACGCTGTCTCGAAATCGATCCGATTAGTGGTGACGATAGATTAGCTTCTATCGACTAGCTGGCCTTTTAATAATTTTGATATTGATTCGGCGCTGCATCGGCTAATTGCACATTAAGATGTTACAATTGTTTAAAACTGATGCTCGTCCATGCCTTCATATATTATTTTCTTTAGCCGATATGCTCCAATTGATGGATGTTATGATATATTCAAATTATTTTGCATTGGCTATCGGCTATTGGTTATCATTATCCTGGATATATTCACGGCTGATAGGCACTTCAATGCTTAATTCTTGTATCGGCCATTGGTCGTCGGCTCCATGTTGTTTTTATTCAATTCTATCATGTAGCCGATTGATCTGCATATGTCTTATTTGCTCAAGTGTTGTATCGGCTCAGCATTGTGATTCTATTAATTGGCCAATACAACGTCATTATACACCTTGTCAGTTGAATGGTCAAACTGACTGGCACGCCCCAAACCTCAAAAAAAATATAGGACCCGCACTAGAGTTAAGCAGATCTCCCAGGCCACAGTGTTGATTTCCAGAGGACCGTCACCTGATTTTTTGACGTCAACACAACCACAACGAGCAGCAGCATGATGTAGGTGACGTGCAAATCTCTGGAGAGAAACAGTTAGTATCGGCATTTCACTAAACGATGAAAGGAACATGTGAACACTTACTCCAAGAAAGTTGTGTGTGGGCTCGTCTAGTCCTGTCCTGGGAAAACGCTCGATATCATGCACAAATTGCTTAAGCGTGTTCCCCTGCCAAAATAGACAACAAATGCTTAGTCGCCATATGTGTGCTAGAAATGTTAATATTGCTGGATTAAAATATTAGGTGACCATACCACTTGATCTAAGATTGGCGCAGCCTCCACCAGCGTGCCTGCCCGTGTCGCAAGATCGTACGACATGTCTTCGTCTTCTGAAGATTCAATGTCCGCGTAGTCCGCTTCTGTCCATTGCACCTTCAGCCTGGCCTGTGTCGCACCTAGGACCAATGAATAAGTGAAGTAAGCATATATTCAAATAAGTATAGGAAATCATATATTGAAATAAGTCTAGTAAGCATAGAAAAACATATATGAAAATAAGCATAGGAAATCATATATTCAAATAAGCATAGGAAATCATATATTCAAATCATACCAATCACAGTAATAAGCATACGAAATCAAGTAAATATGTCACGTCTCGTACCTAGGTACTAAGATAGGTACCCGCGGAAGTTGTAGTTCGTGTGCGGCTGGTTGTTTTCCCACACGTTCTCGTGCAAAAGCTCCCATCTGTTGATGTGGTCATGGTGCAAGGTCTCGAAATCCGTCATCTTTTTCTGCTTCTGACGATAGATCCTGTAATGTACATATAGCACAAAATTCAATAGATAGATATCACATACTGTAATGTAGATGACATTTTACACTTACTTATGCAAGTCCACAGAAGTCGAGAAGGGATGGACTGGCCACTCCTGGCTCAAGCCAAACTGGCGTGCAACCCCATGCGCCAAGTGGTACTCAACGGCGTAGAAGCAGATCAGTGGGCACATCATCCAGTACAGGTCCTTGTCCGTGAAGCACAAGGTGCTCAATCCAAGCTGGACCACCTGTATGTCGTTGCACGGCTCCCAAATGACCTGCAAAATAATGACTACATTGTTTAAATTAAGTAAATGAAATTGCAATGACGAAATGTAATGGAAGAAACTGACCATCGAGGAAGTGAGTGCGTCCAGCTCGTTAGCGTACTCGACATACGCCCGCTGCATCCTCGCAAAGGGAACCGTGACCTGGTCCCAGAGGTAAGCTACCGTCGGTCGAAGCCATACGCCCTGCACGGGCCACCAGGGGCGTGGTGCAAGAACAGTAGGCCGGCCAACCGGTATACGAGACCACATCCAAAGCTGGAGAAGGTACACACAGCCGCCTATGGAAGCGTGCTGTGCAGTGCGCCGACACGCCTCACAGAGGTGGCAGTACAAGAAACCCAACACGGCCGAGGCCCAGCTGTACCCGCCTGCCGTGTCCTAGTCCGTCAAACAACGGATGTACATCCAAGAGGCACTGTCACCTGCGGCGTCAGGGAAGAGGACACACTCAAACATGTGAAGGATCCAAGCCCTGCAGAAGTAGGTAACTGTCTGCTCGTCTGCATCGGCCGGACACTAAGCAAAGTTCTGCCTGAGCCACAGGATAGGTACTCCTGAGGTGTGGGTAGCCGGTCCCACTGCAGGAAGCTATCTCCCTAGAAAGGCCTCGACTCGAGCACTCCAACCGTCGGCCCTGCAGTCACCGGTAACTAGACGTCCTCTGGCACTGAGACCGAGAAACTTCTGTGTGTCCTCAAGTGTCACGGTCATCTAACCACAAGGTAGGTGGAAAGTATGAGTCTCCGGCCTCCACCTGCACAAGGAACACGTATGGTTAGGTACCCCATAAACTTTGATAAATGGTGACGAAATATGTCAATTGTTTACCTGTCAACCAAAGTTGTGATCGTTGTGGGGTTGATGCCAGTGAACCCGCGGCGAACCTGGTACGATACGACGTCAAGGCCAACCCTCTGCAAAAGAGGAGTGTACCCGTCGTCGTACCGCATGTCCAAGAACTTGTCATGGGTTCGAGGACGCAAGAGGGGCAATTCCTGCAAACATTGAAAGCAAATGTATTAGTACATGAAACCAAAATAAATAGAATGACCAAATTATTTGAACACTTACCTCCCCCTCTGCGGTGCATCGTCCTCGGTAGTGCTCGTCGTAGTACGGATCGAGCAGGAACGGTGCCTCCATCCTACAAAAATAACAAGCAAATTTAGTACACAATATTAAAAATTGCGATAGCAATAAAGCAAAGATAACTAAAGTTAACATTAAATTTGAGTCAACGTAATGTAGTTCGACCTGACTAATCTGCCACTTGCAACTACGTGAATTGTGGCCCATTCGTCCACACTTGCCACATTCCCACTGCTCGGGCTCATTAAGGAATGGGGTTCGCGTTCGCCGCCTTGTTCTACTAGGAATCTGATCCATGACCATCTTGTGCCTCGACCTCTTGCGGGAACCACGTTTGTCCCACTTGCACCTCGGATCCGCAATGTACCTAGGGCCATTGTATGCAGGCCACTCTCCAGGGTCACTAAAAGGCACAAATCGTGGACTCCATGTGCGCACAAGGGTGTCAACAGCAAACACACTAGGTATCATGCTCTCAATGTCATAGTTGCGATGCCTTACTGCGGCCACCATATGAGAATATGGGAAGTGATATTGCCTTGGTGCTCCACAAGTGCATGAAAAGTCTTGGAGGACTACCACGTGCCTCCTAGGCTCTCGAACCTCGCCATCGGATGTTGTACCACCCTTTTGTATGACCTCATATGTACCCGTTGCATTGTCAAACAACTCAAGATCATGTGTGTTAGCCCTTTCCTTTGCCTGCTCAAGAAAAAATTCTGGTTTAGGTACCCATCTCACACCAGCCTCCTGCATTTGTAGTGCTTCGGCATGTCTCTCATTGAACCAAAATACAAGCCTATAGAAGGTGAAGGACACAATGGCATTCACTGGGATCCCCCTTATGCCCAACAACAATTTCGGTCATATTGATTTAGGTGATATACTACTTCGATTGTGCGTGATTAAAAACACATGAGGAAGAAATCAAATACAATGACTAGGCAAAATGCCAAAAAAAAAACATACACATTGGCTAGTTGTGGTTGTTTAGTTACATTACAGGTTTTCAGAAATTAAATGCGAAAGTTTTCTGAATCTTGCATATAAGCCATTAGCTAAACAGTTCAATCCATCCCCCGTTATGCTTCATCTCTGTGACATTTTTTCTTTCAACTTTCAACATTTTCACTAATTTTAGCAAGTACAACAACACAAACAGTACAAAATAAAATAACCTCAGCTGGGATCACAAACTTGGAATTCACTGGGATTTCAGTTTTCAACAATTTCACTCTTGCCGACGTTCAGCACATGTTTGAACATCACGCACTACCGGAAAACCGAAAAATGCCGAGTGTCATGAAGTTTGCCGAGTGCAAAACCTCGGGCACTCGGCAAAAGCTTCGTATGCCGTGTGCCCGGAGCAAAACACTCGGCATAGCCACGGCACTCGGCATAGGTGTGCTTTGCCGAGTGCTTTGCCAGGGACACTCGGCAAAGGCGAGGTTTGCCGAGTGTCAGGTGCTGGGACACTCGGCAAATCTCCCACGGGCCCACGGGGTTGCCTCAGACGGCCAGCTGTCCTAACGGCCGTCGAGTGCCGTTATAGTTTGCCGAGTGCCCAACCCCTGGCACTCGGCAAACTGTCCTTTTGCCGAGTGCCCAACCCCTGGCACTCGGCAAACTGCCCCTTTGCCGAGTGTTTTTTCTGGCACTCGGCAAAGGGGACCTCTATATTTCATGTAAATCATTCCAAACTTTGCTTGTTGTTTCACATATGATACATTGCACTCCATATTACTATTTCGGATTTTTGTCGGCCCGTTTGCTATATTCAATACATTTTTCTCATTAGAATGAATTTGTTGGTTGAAGTCAAAATTTGAACTACAAGTGTGTCAAATAAGGGTACAGAGTTATTGGAAAATTGATATTCATGTTACTAACTCCATTGTGTGACATTTTCCATGTAATAGAAGTAAATTTGCAACTTGATTTTCATGAAACAAACTGAAAGTACGTGTCTAGTTTGTTTTTTAATTATAGAAAAATCAAATGAACTCTGTAATTCATGAAAATTGTCAGGAGCTCATGATATCATATGTGGAGTCTGTGGTAAAAAATATAGGACATTCTGAAAAAGTTTTCACATACGACGCTTGTAAACCGGAACATCTCGACATAAGTTTCGTTGAATTCAAAAGATAGTTAATGATTTGGAGACAGAGTGACATGACAATTCGATTTTCACTTCAACACAATTTTCATTGGCAACATGCTACTTAAAATGTATTTTGTAAACTTTTGGTAAATTTTTGGATCCGTTTTATATTTTATAATTTTTTTACTACATATATTCAAAATCAAATGATATAAAAGGATGTTGTTGAATAACCACATAAAATAATATAATAATCATTGAAGAATAACGAGATATGCATTGTACAGTCCAGGTAACTTGTTTTTTTCAAATTTTGGTTGAACAAAATTCGGAAATTCAAATTTTTGTTGGCTCTTTGCCGAGTGCCGCGCGGTGGACACTCGGCAAAATGGACCTTTGCCGAGTGCCCTGGATCTGGCACTCGGCAAAGGGATGGTTTGCCGAGTGCCAGATCCAGGGCACTCGGTAAACGCCCTGGTTCCGACACTTAAACCTTTCCGGTTTTGTTTCTTCTCACTTCGCTTTCTTCTTCAGCTCGCCCCCACACCTGCGCGCCGCCGCCGCCCACCTACCCCGCCGCCGCCCCCACCTGCGCCGCCGCCCCCCCGGACCNCGGAGGCAGCGAACGGCGGCGCGGCAGGAGATGGCCGGCGGACGACGGCGCCGGCCGAGAAAGACTGAGACTAAGCCTCGGCCGCGACAGAACGAGAGGGAGACGGCCTTGTGGGCGCCGAGGTCGGTGCCACAGATCTTGGCGCCGACCTTCGCGCCGTGTATCGTGGCGCTGAGGTCGGCACCAAGATCTGTGGTGCCGACCCCGGCCACGTTAGCGCCAGGTCAGTATGCCCGACTGCCCCGTAGTCTAGACCTCGGCGCCGTCGGTCATGGCGCCGATACGTGTTACCTCGGCGTCGTGACTCACGGCGCCGACCTCAGGGTCCATTTTTGGAAATCTTTCCCTCAGGGGTCTATTTATAAAATTCTTTCATGAAAATGGCCAAAATACAAAAAAGACTCCCCGTGTCGCCGGTTCCACGACCTCGCGTTTGCGCTGTCGCTGCCAAGAAGGGTTTCGGAGGGGAGGGCATGAGGCTCCGTTCCGGGCCTGAGAGGGAGGAAAAAAGCCATTCCGGGGCCATTTTTATTCCGGGTCAAGCCTAAACGAACAGCATTTTCAGTGTAGGCCTAGAATGAAAACAGCACACTCCAATCCACCCGGAACGGGCCTCGTTCCAGGCCGTTCCGGCCTAACCGAACGAGGCCTCAGACTAGGGCTGGATAACGAGCCGGCTCGGCTCGGCTCGGCCAGGCTCGGCTTGGCTCGCTCCAGCTCATTACCTTAACGAGCTAGCTCGGCTCGGCTCGTTAACATAACGAGCAAAAAAGCCAGCTCGGCTTGGCTCGGTCCAGCTCATGAGCTAGCTCGAGCAACTCGCGAGCCAGTACACCAATAGACTATGAAAGTATCAGCTATCCAAGTAACAGCTCGTAGATCAAAGTATAAACACAACAGCAGCTTAAATCAAAGAAAAAAACGAGAGATAGACACAAAATCAAATAAAAAAGAGCTGAAATCAGCCTAATTCTTGATTGCTTACTCGTCGGAGGCCCTCGTGTGCGTTCTCGACTGCATAGCGCCGTGAGGATGACGGCCAATAGTGCTATGCCACCTGAGACCCGTCTTGATGGGCAGGCCCCGGTGTTTAGTCGATCTAGACGGAGGCGACCATGGTTGGGGCCTGGAGCTGGAGGTGCGCACTTGGGGCCAAGGAGGTGGGGAGACTAGGGGCCAGAACCGACGGCCTGGCAGCACGAGCGATGCGAACGCGAGGGGAGGCGGTGCGGCGCGGGGGCCTGCGTGTAGGAGTGCGGCGACTGCGGGGGCTCGCCGCCGGCAGCGTGGGAGGTGCGGACCGTGCGGTACGGCTAAGACAGGAGGGTGGTAGTCTAGGGTTGGCCTTGGCCAGTTGGTCCTTTGACGTTGGACGCAGGCCTTCTGGGCCTATTGGGCCGTATATTTGTCTCTATGTAGTATGCTCGATCTGCTAGTCTGTCATTATGCACAGCTCGTTAAGCTCGTGACCGGCTCGCGAGCCAGCTCGAACTCGCTCGTTAGTATAACGAGCAAAAATATCAGCTCAAGCTGGCTCGTTAGGCTAACGAGCCGAGCCGGGCAGGTGTCGAGCCGAGCGAGCTAACGAGCCATGAGCATTTTGTCCAGCCCTACCTCAGACAGATCAGCAGTGAGTGGTCTAGGCCTCTAGGGAGCTGAAATCTCCCCAGCCGGCGCGTAGTCCATGGAGTGTCCGGTGTCCCCCCTCTAAATCCCCTATGAATTTTGGCCATGGATTGAGGAGAGAGAGGAAGAAGAGAAATGAGAGGATTTTTTTTTCTTTTGAGGGGCAGAGAAATGAAGATGTGGATGAGCCCCTCCAAGCTGCTAGCAATTCTTATGGGCCCAATCTGAGAGTTTAGGCCCATACCTACCATTCCGGCTCTATCACACCCATTCGCCCAGCCCAGCTCAGTCCCCCTTTCTTTGCCCACCCAGCCCACTGCAATCCAACGCTTTCCTTTGGAAAAAGTCCTATTTACCTCCCTGGATTATGAGCCGAGTCCATCTTTCCTCCTCGAACTCGAAAACCGTCCATTCTGTCTCCTCGGATTCCTAAAACCGGACACATAACCACCCCGACCCGGTTTTGTCTGTTTTGTGAGTGGTTTTAAATTTTTTTATTTACAATTTAGTCCTTAGATCTTAAAATGATTATTACTTTTTGTCTGTACCTCCGATTTAGGTGATTCTTATGGTCACGCGTTCATAACGGTGAGCTTTATCTTTTAAAATGGTCTTTATACTATTTTATTACTATTTGTTATATTATTCTTATGTTATTGTGTAAAAACAACAATATAAGAAAAGTAAAACAAACAGTTACAAAATAATATGAACAACATTTTAAAAGACAAAGCTCATCGTTACGAACGCATGACCACTAGAATCACTTAAATCGGAGATACGAGAAAAAAATAGTAATCATTTTAAGATCCAAGGACTATTTAGTGATTCTAGTGGTTACTAAATAGTCCTTGGATCTTAAAATGTTACTATTTTTTCTCGTATCTCCGATTTAAGTGATTCTAGTGGTCATGCATTCGTAACGATGAGCTTTGTCTTTTAAAATATTGTTCATATTATTTTGTAACTGTTTGTTTTACTTTTCTTATATTGTTGTTTTTACACAATAACATAAGAATAATATAACAAATAGTAATAAAATAGTATAAAGACCATTTTAAAAGATAAAGCTCACCGTTATGAACGCGTGACCGTAAGAATCTCCTAAATCGGAGGTACAGACAAAAAGTAATAATCATTTTAAGATCTAAGGACTAAATTGTAAATAAAAAAATTTAAAACCACTCACCAAAACAGACAAAACCGGGTCGGGGTGGTCATGTGTCCGGTTTTAAGAATTCGAGGAGACAGAATGGACGGTTTTCGAGTTGGAGGAGGAAAGATGGACTCGGCTTCTAATCCAGGGAGGTAAATAGGACTTTTTCCCTTTCCTTTCCTTCTTGAGATATCGGGCCGCCGGCGACGGGCCGATCCATGAGACCATGACGACAGGACACAGTGGCCATTCAGAATGCAGTTATTTTTTTTTTTGGCGATGCTCCTAAATGGCCCAGTGGCCCCTGCTGTATCCTGTTCAACGAATCATCAACGGTAGGGGCAATACAGTCGGTGGCTGGTAAGTCTTGCCTCTCCTATTGCTTAAAAAATTACTGATAGGAAACAACTAAACCAAGTATATGCATTGCTCACCGGCCAAGACTCTTGTCTTTGTCGTAACTCGTAACTTTGTCAGATAATGCTTGTTTTAAATGATATGTAGACTGTGTGGCCAATGATCTCCAGTCCCCTAAATACGGTCGTATGGGCCAACTGTCCTGGAAACAATCATTTTTGTTGAACGCAAAGCTTTGAGGTGCATGATGGGTATTGTGATGACAGTGTTAACTAGTGCTTGTTAGAGTATTCATTTGTCAGTTCAAGCCGCTGTGGTGTCTGAACCCTGAACCCTTGAATTGCCACAGACACAGTCCCATCCCAGATGCCACCAAGTAAATTGGGGTATCAGACTGCCAAGATTCCCGAATTGTAACCCCCAAACCTCCACCTCTTTCCCAAAACTATTGTATGCTCGAACTTAGCATGTCATCAATATATCGTTCAGGTTGGCTTTTTGCCTGCCGTAGCAAAAAAAAAAATCCCGAATTTGTAGATGACAATGCAATGCCAGTGCATTTTGGTGCCACTGTCCATTTTGCCGCGATCGAGTTCTTCCGACAGATTTCATCATGGCTACCGGCAAACACCAAACAGTAGGGCACAGGGGTCACCAGAAATGGCCCCCCGCTCATCAGGAAAAGAAGCGCAGATCAGTTCATGATTGACCTCCCAACCAGCAGGCATGTCTACCCCAACCATGCGGCTCTGCACTCTTTCTGGCGAGCACACGAGCTTCGAGTTCTGACAGCCAAAACAAAGGAGAACGCCGGCGAGCATGCGCGTGTGATTCACTCGTCTTTTTCACCCCCTCCGTCTCTTTTCATCACCCAACGCCTTAACTGGAAGCATCGAAAGAACTTACCATCATTGCTGGAAGCGAAGAGTAGAAAAAGAAAACATGGATTTTTTTGCTTCAAAAAAAAGGGAAAAAAACAGAGACAGATTGCAAGAACTGTTGTGCCTTGTCAAGCCGTCAATGAGCACAGCAAAGTCAAAAAGACTAAGAGAAAGTATGGTGTGGTGTGGCTGCTGAAAAGTAGCTGCCTTTCATGCTACAAATTGCGGGTTTTGCGTTCAGTTAGCGTGGGTGCAGTGCAGCAGGAGCTTAGTTGCATCCAAAGCAGAGCTAGAAAGTATCGTAGCATTTTTGTTATTATCTCCTAAGGAAAAAGGCTAATGATATCGATGCGATCGAGTGTGTTTAAATATATTCATCCATGATTTGCTGCGTGTTCCATTCGAGACAGCCTTTGGAAGCCCTAATAATTCCATCCACTGAAATGGGGCCACCTACGTGGATTTGATACTTTGATCTCGACATGTACATTAGCAAGTTCATGTAGGTTATTGCGTGCCACCACAGCAAGATGTCACGGTGTTGCTGTAAAAGGACTTAACATTCCCGTACAAAAAACTGAAGTGAATATTGTTGTGAACGGGTGATTTTTTTTTCAATGAAATCGTGTACTTGTAATGTTTTATGTCATGATGGCAATATGGCATATTGGCATGTATGATGCTATGGCGGTATGGCCTGGAACTGAAAGAGCGAGCTGGGTGAAGGGACCCAATGGCAGATCGATCATAGTGCCCATGCCAACCAAACTCCAATTTCATGTCGCCCGCACACCTTACACTGGATCTGATCCTCGGCAGCAAGACCCGGAGAGGGAAATTATGAAAAAGGCAACCTGCATGGACCATGGACACTTGATTTTGGATATACTAATACATCTCTACCATAAAAGGAGAGAAGATGTATTTCTTGTTCGGAAAATAAAGAAGTAACAGTATAAACAAGTAATGTTCTTCAGAATAAACTACTGTTTCATGGATCCAATAATTTGTTTCTTCTATAACATGGTATGTGTAGGTGGCAAAATTGGATTGGCACTGAACCCGTAGCATAGGGTTTTCTCCCCTCATCGATTTGTATTTTTTTTTGAAAAAAGTCTAAATTACCCTCCCAACTATAACCAAAGTTTAGATAACCCCTTGAACTATTTTTTGGTTCAAATAACCCCCTAAACTATGTCAATTGATTCAACTTACACCTCAATTAAATTTATCTTTTTTTTATCTCTATATACAAATAGAGTTGTAAGTTGAAATTTTGTGGTGTGATAGTCGACACCATAACTTATGTTAGAAAAAATATATTATGATTTTTCAGTATTATTTTAATAGACGAGTACATTTAATTATAAATTAATCATAAGTTGTATAGAAATTAAGTAAAAAAATATATGGCATTTTTTAAACATAACACGCGATATTCTCTGTCAGCCCACAAAATTTGAACTTAAATCTCTATTGTGTGTGGAGAAACGAAAAGATAAATCTTACTAAGGTGTAAATTGTACCAAATAGTAAAATTATGGGTGTAAATTGAACCAAAATATAGTTTAGAGGTTAACTAGACTTTTGACATAGTTGAGGGGTAATTTAGATTTTTTCAAAAAAAATTTCTAGAACGTGCAATACATGTGTATCATTAAGACCAACCATCCGATCAGGCTACACATTCCACCGACAAGGCATAAATCATAGTGCTATAGCTACTAGCATTTCTGTCATGAATTCAAATTCAAAGATGGAGATGTGGACGAAACAAGTCTTATATTTCACGGTATAATGGTTTGATCTTATGCTCCATATTTAGCTATAAGCATTTGCATAGTAACAACCCAAATCTTTGGTCATTAAGCTCAGATCAAAGAAAGGAAATGCTCAAAGCTAGGAAGCTCAGTGCTAACAAATGGAGAAATGTTGGGAAAGGAAAAAGTGGACTTCACGTGCGCTCCTTCCGGTGATCACGTGAGTATGTGACAACCCTTGTTTTGACTCCCGGCAAGGCAACTCGCCAACTCCGTCTCCCTTAATTCCGCCGATAAACCCCGGAGAAATAGACTTTTCCTATTTGGGTCCCTGATGAACTCTACAACTCTAAATAGCCCCCTGTGTGCAGCGGTGCTTTGCTTGTAACTTTCCAATTAGGCCTCTAAAAGAATCTGACCTCGGAGTCGAAGCCCCTCCCCGCCCCGCCTCCAGGCTCCCCGGCCGGAGAAGACCCTGATGCCGCTGCAGCCGGAGTGCTGAGGTTGGAAATGGGCGGGGTGACTTCCTCCGTGGCCTCGAAGATGGCGTTCTTCCCTCCCAACCCGCCGTCTTACGGCGTGGTCGACGAGGAGGAGGAGCCGCCGCCGCCGCCGCCGCCGGGAGCCGCTCAGGGGAGGAATGGCACGGCGGCGGCGGCGGCGGCGGCGGCGATGGAGGATGCGCGTAAGGTGGAAACAAGGAGGGTGGCGATGACGGGCGTGCGGTGGAGTGTGGGCGTGGAGGCGAGGCGGGTGCGGACGCGGCGGGGCTCGGAGATCATCGCCATGTACGTGCGGCATCCTGGCGCCAGCCTCACCGTGCTCTTCTCGCACGGCAACGCCGCCGACCTCGGCAACATGTACGGGATCTTCGTCGAGCTCAGCGGACGCCTCCATGTCAACCTCATGGGGTAAGTGCTTGAAGTGCTCGTGTGATTGACTGATTTCTCGGGTACTTTTGACTCGATTGGACGAGCAAAATAACTGCTATAGTTACTGGATAATGATCCTGTGAAAAGAAACAATCTTTTCTGGGAATAAATGGTCTTATGAAAAACTGATCGGAACATGTTTTCTAGAAGGCCATAATCTAATCGGATCATCGTTTGGTCTTTAAGAGTGGGCGTACCTTGATTGGTTACATAAAAATGTTTTTATTTTGTTTCGTTCTGTCCTTTTCTGTGTTATTAATGGTTTTATGTTTGATTGGGGAAGTGAATATGATGGAGATCATACGTCCTCCGTACAGTTATTGAGTGGGGCTGAGGTGCAGGTGCTGCTACTGCGATTTGTTTTGATGGTTTTCATTAGCTTTGTATGGGGATTGATTTCTTGTTAAGACGTATCATATGCAATTGATACTATTGATTATTTTAGGGAATTAAGATTTTCTTCTGATTGGTGGGATCATGGGAGAGCGTGAGCCTATTAGTTGGCTAAGATTTAGTTTGGCATTGATACTTGGCAGAACTGTCTAAATTTTGCTGCTGCTGCTTCTGTTGCAGAGAGTAGCATTTTCCTTTACCATTTTTACCATGAATTATTTAAACTTGAACCTGAACAATATCTGATTCTTTTTTCCTTTATTAATCTCGGTTTAAGGTAGAGCTGTTAATTTTCTGGTATAGTTACCCATTTTTTCAGTGTATTGTAGACAAAAAACTAATCATTGGACAACAGTTTAGAAATAAAGCACTACAGTTTACTTGATATCATTGCTTGTATTACTTAATTAGCCTACATGGTCTGCACTGTCTGAAGCTGGATTGTCAACTTGTTTATGTGGGCCACTGTCACACAGGTCAACAGTATTTTGATCTTTCATGGGATTCGCTTCATACACGATTCCTGCTCAAGCAGTATATTAACTTCGATTATCCTACATCATGTTTAATAAATTTATTCACTATTTGAGTGTACTAATTGCTACACAATGAAACACTCAAGTGCACCCTAAAACAACCCCCTCTATATGCCCTGCATATTACCTGTCATTAAATCCTTCGCTCGAACCAAGGTTCAAATTAAGTGGGACCGGTGGGTTTGTAGCAACAAAACCCGGACATTATATCCTTAACCATCTTGATAATTAACTCGAAATGCATGAAACTTAATTTTTTTAATATCTTAATTGACTGGAGAGCCAAACTTAATAAGCTTCCTACCCTCAATAAGGCAATAACCATTTTAACTCGCCCTTATATAAGAATAAAGTCAAAGAAAGCTTTTATGCAACCTGAATCAAATATTTATATTATTTTGTTGGAGTAGGATCATAAAATTTATCTAGATTTCGTTTCCACTAGCCACAGCTTACAATAGACTGTTGGTTGTATTATGTTGCTTTTTTTTTACTACTGTATTATGATTACTGTGTGAATGGTTTTACGATATGAACATTTCATCGACTTGAAGACGTGCCTGCTAGCTTATTTTTTTTATTCTCTTAAATAACTATCGCCTTCTGCTAGTCCACCCTTGAAGCCTTAGAAATTTCTGTGATCATGCTATTCTCGATGACTGATGTTGCCTGTCCTAAAATAATTTCATCATTCTTCGCAGGTATGATTACTCCGGTTATGGACAGTCATCAGGCAAGGTAATCTATCTCTTATCGTTTTTTACACTAATGCTCTTAACACGTCACCTTCAGTAGAGGGCCAACTCATAATAGTATTCTTGGTCTTTCTTGTCATGGAAGAGGCCATGGAACCCATTCCTGCTTGAGGGAGTTTGATTCAGGGGATTATTGATCTGAGCTAGTTCGTTTTTTTAGTAGTTGCTTCTTTTAGGAATAACAGTATTGACACAATTTTTCTGTAAAATCAATCTTCAGCCAAGTGAAGCTAATACCTATGCTGACATAGAGGCTGCATACAAGTGCCTTGTCGATGTTTATGGGACTAGGGAAGAAGACATTGTTCTGTATGGTCAGTCTGTTGGCAGTGGACCAACCCTCGATCTAGCTGTTCGTTTGGATCACATAAGAGCTGTTGTTCTGCACAGTCCAATACTGTCTGGCTTGCGTGTCATGTATTCTGTGAAGAAAACATACTGGTTTGACATATACAAGGTTTGCTTCGCTGACTGAAGTATCTAAGGCAAAATCACACACTGTAAATGCTAACAATTATTTCTTTTCAGAACATCGACAAAATTCCCCATGTGAAATGCCCGGTTTTGGTAATCCATGTAAGTTATTTGTATCCATCTACGTGTTACCATTCTTCAGATCATTAACTGGAGCATTTTTCCTTGGTTTTCAGGGCACAAATGATCATGTCGTCGACTGGTCCCATGGAAAGCGGCTCTGGGAGCTGTGCCAGCAGAAGTATGAACCTCTGTGGATCGAGGGAGGCGACCATGCTAACTTGGAGAGATTCCCGCAGTACTCAAGGCATTTGAAGAAATTCCTATCGGCAATGAAGAAACTGCCAGCTGAAAAAGAAGCTGCAGCTGAGGCTGAAAAATCGCCAGCTGAGAACAAAACATCATCTGATGACATAGCTATTTCCGACGTTCCTTCCATGATCTCACGAAGGTTGGAGCCGTCCAGGAAGACCATGATTCACGAACAGCCTATGCTGGGCACCGAGCATATGGATAAACGCAGGCGAAGCACGGGCCACAAAGAGAAGGCGAGATCCAGCACAGACAGGAAAGAAAAATCTAGGAGAAGTGTCGATTGCTTTGACAGGATTGATGAGCATGAGCAATCAGAAAAGCCAAGGAAAAGCTTTGATAGGTTGGTTCTCTCTGCTTCTTTGTCTTTCACATCACAGTTGCATTTCATTGATCTGAAGAAGTATATAACATCAATTTCTGACTTCAAGAACAATTGCATTGCCTATGATTTTTCCATGAAATTTTATGATAGCGAAAAGGTGATAAATATTGTTTCAAATTGGCAACCCCATTTATCTTTTGCAGGATTGGAGAAAAGATCAGATCAATGGGCCTGTGCAATGTCGACTGCTTCAAAGAGCCTTCTCACAGCACTGAGCCTTGCCGTGGTCATTAGAGAGTGGATTTCTGGTTGCAGTCAGCCTGTCAGTATTTTCCCCCTGCTGCTTAAATACTGGTGGTTTGTGTTCTCCGTGTGATGGAAATCGTAAGGTGTTCACGAACAGTAAAGAGAAATATAGCAAGATGTTTCCAATTCGTTGCCCCTATTGGTTGAAACTTGTAAACACAATGCTGTGATGATCTGTATAGATGGCTGCTCAGTCTGTTATCAGCAAGAAAGATGGCTTCAAACAAGATTTACACATTATAGTGGGGGCCTTTGGTTGAGTTAAATCAGTTTTATCTTTCAAAAAAATTTATAATCACTTTTAACGTACGCATTGTTAACAAAAAAACTATACTTTTCCGTTTAAAAAAAATGAGGGCATGTTTAGTTCGGGAAAAAAGTTTGCGAACTTTACTGTAGCAATTCTAAACCTAAGATTAGGAGGACTAAACATGATCTAATTATAAAACTAATTACACGGATGGACGGAAAATCGCGAGACGAATCTATTAAGCCTAATTAATCTGTCATTAGAGATTGTTTACTATAGCACGACGTTGTTTAATCATGGCCAAATTAGGCTCATTAGATTCGTCTCGCAAAGTTACCAGGGGTTATGGAATGGGTTTTGTCATTAACACACGTTTAATACTCCATGCATGTAAGATTTTCTTTGATGAATAGTGAAATTTGATGAATAGTAAAGTTTGGGGTGGGACTAAACAGGCGGCCTGACTATACTTTCCTCGGTCACGAAGTTAAACTGATTAATGGCCCAAGAAAGCCCGATACCTACTAGAGAGAGAATGACTTCGGCAATTGGGCTCATAGAAGCCCAGCCCGCTAGCCGAATTACACAGACCTGATGGATCCACGCTGCAAGCCTCTCTTCAACCCCACGGCCCACAGGCCAACAGCCCCCACGGGCCACGGCATAACGTTTTTTCAGAAAAAAATTGAATGGGCCTTGGGTCCTCGATCCACCGTAAAAATTCATCGTCGACCGTGCTGGTTCGAGCGCTTCTAGAAGCTTCCTCAGCGCCTCATCTCCTTCCTGTTGAACCCGCCCGCCCGGCACAGCTTACAAAAACCCTAACCCCCTTATCCTCTCCCTCTCTCTCCCTCTCCCTCTTCCCTCCCCTCGAACGTTGGCGCGCCAGCTCGTGGCATACGCGTCCCTGTCTCCCATGGCGCCGGCGCTGAGCGGAACCCTGGGCGCGTCGTCGGTGGCGGCGCTGCGGCCCTGCGCGGGGAGGAGGGCGCCGCCCGCCGCGAGCTCGGTCGCGCCGCGGGGGAGTGGGGCGGCAAGGTGCTCGAGAGGGGTCAGATGGGAGGCCGAGAGGAGCAGGGGGAGGATGGTAAGGGTGAGGTGCGACGCGGCTGTGGCGGAGAAGGCCGCGGAGGAGGAGGCGGCTGGGGAGGAGTTCGAGTACCAGGCGGAGGTGAGACAGGGGCACCGTGCATATTCGTAATTCATGTTGTTTCAGATGAAATTGTCCATTGGAATGGTATCGATATAGCTAGGTTTTCTTAGGAGGATTAATTGATAAGGCTATGAAAGGAGTTCGGCAGAAATGTTGCTAAATTCGACTGTCTGAGATAGAGCGTGTAGCTTTCATTTATTTGAACTCTGGCTACTGAAACAGGTTTGTTTGTTTCTGCTTGTATTGTATAGGTGAGCCGCTTAATGGACTTGATCGTCCATAGCCTTTACAGTCACAAGGAGGTATTTCTTCGGGAGCTTGTCAGGTTTGTAGCTCTTTCTGATTTAGAAATAATTAGATTTTACAATTATCCATTCGATGCCATGAACCCATGATTGATGGATGCTATTTACCTGGTACACAGTAATGCCAGCGATGCATTGGATAAGTTGAGGTTTCTTGGCGTGACTGATTCTTCTTTACTTGCTGATGGCGGTGAGCTGGAAATAAGGATTAAACCTGACCCTGACGCTGGAACAATTACTATCACGTAAGTTGCTGTTCGGGATGTGCTTCATCATGTTTTCAAAAGACCCTCTGATAGCACTGTTTGCTTATGGTTATTGGTTATTACAGTGATACTGGTGTTGGGATGACCAAAGAGGAGCTCAAGGACTGCCTCGGTACGATTGCTCAGAGTGGCACCTCAAAATTTTTGAAGGCCCTCAAGGTGCAACGTCATTTCTCCCCTTTCCATTCTGATGCATGTGTGCATGTTCATACTATCGTTCATACTATTTGTGTGATTATTTTGTTGCTAATGCAAGATTAATTTCTTCCTCAGGAGAACAAAGACCTTGGGGCTGACAATGGTCTAATTGGTCAGTTTGGTGTTGGGTTTTACTCAGCTTTTCTTGTAGCAGAGAAGGTATGCAATATATCTTGGATGTTATCTTTTGTAAATAAAGTATTTTACATGGAATGCGCTTTATTCTTTTTGCACGTGAACTCAATTTGTTATCTAACACTTTGTCAACCATGTCTCAGGTTGTGGTGTCCACTAAGAGCCCAAAATCAGATAAACAGTATGTATGGGAAGCTGTGGCGGACAGTAGCTCTTATGTCATCAAGGAAGAGACTGACCCTGAGAAGATGCTTACACGTGGAACTCAGATCACTCTCTTTTTAAGGGTACGTTCCTGGTAATGTCATGAAATAACTAGGTTTTTCTTTTGTTAACAGAAATCTTACATTCTTGTTACCTTTGTAGCCTGATGACAAGTATGAGTTTGCTGACCCTTCAAGGATTCAAGGCTTAGTGAAGAATTACTCTCAGTTTGTATCTTTCCCCATATACACGTGGCAGGAAAAATCAAGAACTGTTGAGGTGGGTGTTGATAGTGCTTATTGCTGATTCTATACCAGTCCTTTGGGCTACTACCATATGTTGCCTTTTTTTTCTTATTCCACTGATGCAATCTTCTTAATTGCCAGGTTGAAGAGGATGAAGAGCCAAAAGAAGGCGAAGAGGCAACAGAGGTTAGTTTTTTCTGATTGAACTGTTTGGAGTTTTTCTTATGTTTCTAGCAACATTGCACCTTAACAATTCAGCATGCTTTAACATACAGGGTGAGAAACAAAAGAAGAAGAAGACTATTACTGAGAAATACTGGGACTGGGAGCTAGCTAATGAAACAAAACCCATTTGGGTAAGTGTGCAGTTATAGTTGTTTGATCATCGCAACCTGTTCATAATTTGAACAAATACTTTTCTGGTGCTTGTGGGCACTGTAGTCTCCACATAGCTAGTAAAGAAATGTAAACAGATATTTGAATTCTACATTTCTATGTCCTCTGTGCAGATGAGAAATCCAAAGGAGATTGAGAAAACTGAATACAATGAGTTTTATAAGAAGACATTCAATGAGTTCTTGGATCCTCTTGCCCACACTCACTTCACAACAGAGGTTTGTGATTTCATCAAACTTAACTCTGTTAGACACTAAAGCTCATGAACATTGAATAGCGTCTAACCTGACCTTTTCTGTTAACAGGGTGAGGTGGAATTCAGGAGTGTTCTGTATGTTCCCGGAATGGCACCCCTTAGTAATGAGGAGATAATGAATCCCAAGACCAAAAATATCCGGCTATATGTCAAGAGAGTCTTCATCTCTGATGACTTTGATGGTGAACTGGTATATTTTCTAATAACAGTAACAATATTCTGGTATTATTTTCTAGTATCTGTTAAGTAACAAATTACTGATTTCAATATGTATCTTGCAGTTTCCAAGATACCTGAGCTTTGTGAAAGGTGTTGTAGATTCAAATGACCTCCCCCTCAATGTTTCCCGTGAGATTCTTCAAGAAAGTCGAATTGTAAGTTATGGGCAAAATGTCTGACAGTTTCTTGCTTCAAATTTGGGGGTTCTGAAGATTCGTTTTACTAGAGATTTTTTCCTGTGCAAATATTTGTAGATAATCATATGGTTTTTTTCAGGTAAGGATTATGCGCAAGCGACTTGTTAGGAAGACATTTGATATGATTGAAGAGATCGCCGAAAAAGATGATAAGGAGGTACAACTGAGCCTTTATTTTGCTACCATTATTCTGTTTACTTGATGTTAGAGCTCTTTAATTTGTGCTGTAGGACTACAAGAAGTTTTGGGAGAGCTTTGGCAAGTTTATCAAGCTTGGTTGCATTGAGGACACAGGAAATCACAAGCGCCTTGCTCCATTGCTGCGTTTTCACTCTTCCAAAAATGAGGGCGATACAATAAGCCTTGATCAATATGTAGAGAACATGCCTGAGAGTCAAAAGGCGATTTACTACATTGCTACAGATAGTCTCCAGAGTGCAAAGACAGCTCCTTTCTTGGAAAAGCTGGTCCAGAAAGACATTGAAGTATGTACATTAAGAAGCATATGCAATTATGAGTAAGAGCTGCTCTTCTTCTTCCATCGCTCTGACTCAACTTACCGGTTGTTTTGTTATTTAGGTTCTCTACCTTATTGAGCCTATAGATGAGGTTGCCATTCAGAACTTGCAGACCTACAAAGAGAAGAAATTTGTGGATATCAGCAAAGAAGATCTGGAATTGGGTGAGGAAATACTCAAGTTGCACAGATTGGCTATTCACGGTTTCAATTTTTCATGATATTAAGTAATATATATACCTGAATTTATATTCACAGGTGATGAAGAAGAAGAAAATAAAGAAACAAAGCAAGAATTTACTCTCCTGTGTGACTGGGTAAAACAGCAGCTCGGTGACAAGGTTGCGAAGGTCCAAATATCAAAGCGCCTGAGTTCATCACCGTGTGTTCTTGTATCTGGCAAGTTTGGTTGGTCCGCCAACATGGAAAGGTAACCTTACTCTTCAGTTGTGCAATCAGATCATTAGAATCATTACCTGTTTCCTGATGTATCATGAAACTAATAGGCTCATGAAGGCACAAACACTCGGTGACACGTCAAGCTTAGAATTTATGAGGGGGAGGAGGATTTTTGAAATTAACCCCGACCACCCTATTATCAAGGATTTGAATGTAAGAATAATTATCTGTGGCTCACCACCATTCAGTAACAATTGATGTGCTAATGCTACGTAATAGCAGTAAGTAATATGAATGAGATAATTTTTGTCAGGCTGCTTGCAAAAATGAGCCTGAAAGCACAGAAGCTAAGAGGGCTGTCGAGCTGTTGTATGAGGCTGCTTTGATCTCCAGTGGATATACTGTAAGTGCAGCGAATAATATATTCCTTAGTTCCAAGGTCATTGAAAAATCATTTACCGATTTGTGTGAATATTTGTTTACTTCTGATGTCCAGCCCGAGAGTCCAGCAGAGTTGGGTGGCAAGATATATGAGATGATGGCGATTGCCCTCGGTGGGCGATGGGGGAGGCCTGACACAGAGGAGGCTGAAGCAACTACTGGTGAGGGCAGTGCAGAAGCGGACTCATCTGAAGGCACCGTGACGGAGGTGATTGAACCTTCAGAAGTAAGACCCGAGAGTGACCCGTGGAGGGATTAGTGAGTTCTCTCGTGGGCATCTTTTGTTCAAGCTAGATATTTAGTTGTGAGTTGTGACAGGGGTTAAAATCAAAGTCATGGCCTAGGACATTTGGTTACAAATCCTTTTTATACGGTTACTGCCATGAGAATTTTTGTAGGTGTAGACCTGCCCGCCACTTCCATTTTAATATCTGGTGGGGTGGTGGCCTTATCAATAAAGCGTGAGATCGATTGCATCGCAAAGTTATGATGTCCCTCTATAAGAAAAAGCTTCGGGACTGTCAACATTGCATTTCTTTTTTCTTGATTGTAACTTTATATAGTTTTACTGACAGATGCTCTTACAGATCGCCCGCTAATGATGTCTGCGA
Source organism: Alloteropsis semialata (assembly GCA_004135705.1). Lineage (NCBI taxonomy): Eukaryota > Viridiplantae > Streptophyta > Magnoliopsida > Poales > Poaceae > Alloteropsis > Alloteropsis semialata. Next base: position 10,425,911 of record CM014275.1, read on the forward strand.
TTGCCTGAGCTGTTTACGCATCACGATAAAGGACTAGTCTTTGCCTTCCTTATTGTACAGTTTAACAGTTGTACTTGTCTGCGGGATCAACAGGGTAAAATGGGTGATTGAAAGGACCCATTCTGCGAGGTTAGAGCTATTGAAGTTTATATGATCCCAAATATTGCATTAAGGTCTTATTGCTACTAAAATGTAAAAAGGCAAGGTAGCTCTGACAAAATGCTGCAGCCTGCAGAAACATTCTTGAAACTTACTTTCATCCTGTGGTAAAATAAACCAGGAAAAGGAACGAGTAAAACCGATTGTTCGATTTGAATATATGTTTTTGCTGCTGTTTGCAAACTTGCGTTGTTAATAATACAAATTACAAACAATATTTCTTCAAAAAAAATACGAACAATGCCTTGCAACTAACATGCACTGTGCAGCAGTTCTGCCTATTTTAGTAGGTATTATCTTCAGAAATAGTCACTCCAGACTCCATACTCCACCCAGACAGGGTTTCCAGCATCATAAATTCATAGCTGCAGATCCCTACTTTCGGTGTCTGAACTTCACCTCTGAACACAAACGACACCCCATGTACAACCCTGAAGCTGAAGCAATGGTAGCAATGTCTGAACTTTCCTAGAGCATTCAAACTTGTCCTGCTCCTGCACTATGCAGTTACTCCAGTGCACATGCTAGTTATGTGCCTGTCTCTCTACATGTCTGCTTGATGAGGAAACTTTGATCATCCATGGAGCTGGAGCTGAGCATCACAGATGAAACCCGTCCTGATCAGGCCTGATGCCCAGATGCTCTGGATCGACGACAGCCCTGTACGCCGTTTGCCCTGCATTGTGGAGCCATCCATCGAAGGCGCGAGGCATTTGCTCCAGAGACTGAAAATTCGTTAGAATTCTTGAAAATCAGTCCGTTTACAAATGCACAGCTGCAAGCTATTTGCCTATTTCTACTCCGAAAAGATAGTAGGACTCCTGAGTTCTTGAACCTATCTCTTTGATAGTGAGTCCCAATAGCCTATACACTAGGGTATGTGGAAATAAAAACGTTCTAGTTTCAAAAAGAAAAGGAAAAAGAAATACTGATGTCCTGCTTTGCGAACCTGAGAAACATGCTCTCTGAATGAGTCTCTCTCATTTAGTTGCTCCTGCATGACTGTTCTGAACCCATTTGAACTGGCCACGCCATGAACGCCTTCCTGGACCATGCCTGACTGCGACAATGAGAATCCGATGGAAGCAGATGAAGGAGCACCAGGGAAGCGAATAAGCTGCAAAGGAAACAAAGCGCATTTTGTAATTTTGACGCGCATTTCTTGCAAATTACAAACTGGAAAAGGAACAGGGAAGAACTCCCAGGTGAGTCGATTGCGTACATCTTTTGACAGAAGCCCTTCTATGTTGAGGCCGAGCTGTGGATTGACTGCCGTAAGCTTCATCGATAGGAACTGCAAGATGCACAGGAGATCATTTGATTAGTGCATTGCGATTTTATCAGATGAAAAGCTTTCAGGCACTTTCCTTCCCTGTGAGGATTGAAGAGAGTCCATTACCTCGACCTGCCTTTGCAGGGATTGGACGTAGTTGATGATCTCATCCAGCATTAAGGCCTTCCCGTTGACCTGAATCAAACCAAACCCATCCCAAGAAAAACAAACGCCTCATTCTTATGAAAAATCTCATATCAGGGGGGGAAAGCTATGTGTGCAGCTGCTCTTACTTTGCTGCAACCAGGAACGAGGTCTTGCAGGAGCTTCATCCTCTCGCTGATCTTCTCCCTTCTCAACTGCACAAAAGAAATTCGATGAACCAATTTTCGAAATCGCCTTTTAGGACGAGCTCTAATGCTAATTCAGTTCAGGCGACAGTTGCACTCTGCAAATTTCAAGAACACCAAGTCTGAAGAATCTAGCAGTATGCAGTTTGTGTGTACCCTTTCTGCGAGGCTGTGTCTGTTGGTTGCCTGCCCCTTCCGGGCCCTGACATGGATGTACCCTTCGCCTTCCTCGTCAGGCTCCTTCGATCCCTTCCGTTTCCTCTTGCTGGCCACCACCGTCGCTGCGCCCAGGCCATTCTCTTCGCCTTTGATGCCCTTGCTGCGCGAGCTCTCGTTTGCAGAATCGGTGGAGGCGTTGGACGCCTTCGCTTGATCCGTCCCAAGAACGTCCTACGATGTCACGGCAGCAAAGTTGGGCGACCAAGATTGGAACCTACGGAGACGGGGACAAAGAACAATGAATAGGGTGAGCACCTACCTCGTTTGATCTCTTCCTGTTCATGGAGTCTGGCTCCAGTGCCCCGGGGGAGCAGTCTCCCGTCGCGGCCTCGTCGTGGACGCCATTGACACTACCGCTCCCGCCGGCGACCTTGCTCCGATGACCCGACGCCCCCTCCAAGGTGATGTTTGAGGCGCTTGGAGTGGTTGCCGCTCCATTTGCGGCGCCGAAACAGGACGAGCGCACCGCCCGCTCGACGAGGCCGGAGTCCACCGAGAAGTGCTCGAGACCGGCCGGTGGTGGGAGCTGGAACCCGGCCATCAGCGGCAGGAGACCGCCGCCTCTCCCGTCGGTGACGGCGCTGCCGCCGGCTAGGCCCCCGGTCTGCGCCCATGCAAATGAATCCATGGTGGTGGGGACTAGGGAGAGAGAGATGAGAGAGATCAAATGGGTGTTCTTGAATTTATGGAACGCTTCAGTATTGACCGCCCAAGGGAGGTTTTTACTCTTGTTTTAGCCTTTGCTTTTGCTTGCTTAGCTCGGTTTGGCATATTGCAGCGTCCTCCCAAAAGCCTCTTTAGTTTTTGACGTGGTAGCAAGGTAGGATAATAAAAAAAATCTCCTGCAAGTTCATTCCAAAATAGAAATCCATAATTCTTTATCTACAACAATTTTTTCTTGAAATTTGCAGTAGTGTACATTTTCAACAAAAGAAAAAGAAATTAGCAATAGTGTAGCTAAGTACTCCACGTCTCCACTGTGACTTCTTGCTTCCTACCGTCTAATCTGCCATCTGACAATACCAAATCTCATGGCAACCTGACTGACACTCTGACAGTGCCGACTATCACTGACGTTTGTTTAATCTGCCTGCCTGTAAACAAAAACTGCGTGTGTCCCGAGCTTGCCTCTCATCATTAGTTGACGGTTAACATAGTAGTACTACATTGAGGCAAGTATTAGGCTGATTACTTGTAGACTATAGTCCCATTAAAATGACATGATTCTTCTTCATGGGTTTATGTTTGAGGCTGAAGGCAGATTTTCTTCTAGAAAAGAGAGATCGTCCTGATTTTTCTAACTTTTAACATGGCTAGAATTCCTAAAGAAAATGCTACCACTCCTTCATGAAAAAGATCCAGTGCAATATAGAGCAGTGGAAGCCACTGAGATGCCCTTCTGACTCCCTTAACATCTCTACTAGTCTCCAGACACTTAAACTAAACTATCATTAGTCTCGGGGTCCGCGCAGCCCCGAATCTAATCTTTTGATAACTAAAGCAAACCACACACGCTTTGATGCCGACTACTCCAATCTTTTACCCCCGTTTCGGCAACCCAGTAACTTCCTGCTCTTACTGTTACGTCTTAGTTAAAAAAGTTACAATGTTCTGCGAGAGCCAGGAAGGCAAGAAGTGACTTGCAAGCTACTGCTGCTGCGAGCACAAATCATGGCCGTCCCTTCTTTAATCGGGGCGCCTTTCGGTTGCGCTGCTTGCTGCTACCCTTTTGCCTTTGCGCAACTGTGGGCATCCGACACAAAAGAACTGCGTGCCGGGCTTGCAAAGGGAAAGGGAGTTTGAGGTCTTGCCTTGGGGACGGGAACGGAACCGAGTGAACCATCATGCTTTGAGAGAATGAATGCGAGTTGTGAGGTAAACGCGGGTGTGAGAAGCGTGTTGCTTGAAGCTCTCCCTCTCCCCAACAGTCAGTAACATGGTCGAACTATGTGAAGCTGCTTGCCCAGCAAGGTTTCGCCTATGCAGATTGATGCTAAGCAAACAAGTTCAGATAGAAACAGTTATTTTTTTTCTCGAACACGCACGAATTGCGTGTGATTGTATTGATAGGTAGAAAAACGGTCCAGTTACATGCCGAATCCACGGATCGCATTCGCGTCTCGACCCTGTTACCCGGCCTAACGCTGAAACTGATAATCTTTCTCAAGAAAAACAGGGGACTACATATCTCCAGTGAGCAGGAGGCTCTTTGGGTAACGCCAATTTAGCTTGCAGTAGCCTCCATTCGGTAGCTAAAAACTTAAACCTAAAAACTAGACAAACTAGACAGAGAGCCCTCCATTTAAGAGTAACCGCCCCCTTTAGTTACTTTCATGGACACAAGAGAAAAAGTAACATTACAAAGAAGAACTCAAAAGAAAGTAACATGAGCTAAGATGACCACCGAGCATGGGCGGGAGGTGGGTGGGGCGGCCGGCAGCGAGGTTGCCGCCGGCTGTGGGTGGCAGTGGAGGTGGCGGGGTTAGGGTTTGGGTTTGGGGTGGGGGGGCTTCCATGGCCAGCGGTTCTAGAGGGATGGCCGTGGGCGGCAGTCGGCCCAACGGAGGAAGCGGGTTGGGGGCTACGGAGGCGAGCCGGCGAGGGCGCTGGGCCGTGGTGGACAACCGGTGGGTGGGGTCGGCGGCGGAGGCGAGACGGATACTCGTTAGGAAGGGCGGGATGGAGAGGGAAGGGCGGGAGGCGGGCAGACGGCACGGCGGCGAGATCTCCGCGTGCCGCGTGGAGGTTGGAGGGGGTGGCGGCGGGGTGGGCGCCGGAGACGAAGAAGATAAAGTTCTCGGGATCTGAATAGGAGAAGGAGGAGGAGGAAGGGAAGGAGAACCTGGGTGGAGATCGGGGAGGGACGGACGAGGGCGGTGCTCGCCGGCGCCGGGCGACGCTGGCCAGGGTGCGGGGCGGCGTCGGCGTTGCGGGGCTATTGCGGGGCTGGACGCTGGAGAGTGAAGACGAGACAAGGAAGAAAGCGCGACGATAAAGACGACGCCGCGTCGAGTGTGGGCCCGAGTGGGTCTCCGCGTACGACTAAGGCGAGAGCCCCCTCTGCCCAGTCGGGTCCAAACTTAAAGGGAGGTGAGACACCTGTGACACTGCCCAGGTCATGGTGACAACTTTCGTCGTCAGTTTCTTCAGAGATCAGTTAGTAACAAGTTAGGGCCTGTTTAGTTGGATAGAATGAAAGTTGTCATTTACTGTAGCAATTGTAAATTGAAGATTAGGAGGACTAAACATGATCTAATTATAAAACTAAATACACAGTTGGACGAAAAATCGCGAGACGAATCTATTAAGCCTAATTAATCCATCAGTAGAGATTGTTTACTGTAGCACGACGTTGTCTAATCATGGCCAAATTAGGCTCATTAGATTCGTCTCGAAAAGTTACCAGGGGGTTATGGAATGGGTTTTGTCATTAACACACGTTTAATACTCCATGCATGAAAGATTCCCTTTTGGCCTGTTTAATTCGTGTGAAAGAGTGAAAAGTGTATGCATTGGGTTGCGTGCACAGAGAGAAGAAATGAACTGATACGGTTCTCGATGTAGAAAGAGAATGGAAAGTGACGTGAATTGAACACGCCCTTTGATGAATAGTTGGATGGGACATTTTGCCGTTTTTTCCTATCCATCTAAGCAGGCCCTTACTAACGTAAAAGAGATGGAAACTTGCTGCATGCTAAATTGCTAAGCATGATTGATTTGCAGAAAGAGAAAAAAAAAAATCTGCGGAAGCAGTTCAGAGTGTCCATTTCTTACCGAGACGCAAAGAGCATGGGGTCATTACCGAGACGATATGATTAGTCAGGTTTATTCAGGTCGTACAGCGCGCGGTAGCGAGAACAGCGGTCGAGGATAATGAGAGCTTGTCTGAACGCCCGTCGTTCGTAGTAACTTGTCTGAATGCATCAAAGGTGCCCCCTTTCTTTGTGTCGAAAGGGACTCCTCCACGGAGAGTTCAGACAAAGACTTCACATGAAGCCTGAAGCTTCCCATGCCGGAACGGAAACTCATCTGCAGCATGTCTTTGCAATGCGCTAGTGCCATGTGAATCTTGTAGTAACAGTCATGGCAGCTGCTTCAGAAACTGGTCCTTCTTTGCACGGGTCAAACGGGCCTTGAATTTTTATTTTTATTTTTTGAGATAAGCGGCCCTTGCATTTTTTTTTGGGAAACTGAGCATAGCATTAAACCAACAAGCCAAGGCAAAAAATGAATTTGGTCTGCCCTCTTTCTTAGACTAGTATATTGCCCGTGCTAACGCTACGGGACACATTAACATTTTCAGATATGCTCAAATTCTAACTATGAATGGAAAACATATGAGATCATCATCTTCCACAGATTCTAACTATAAAAGGAAAACAAGGAAGATCATCAACTTTCCTAGCATCTCCTAGCTATCTAGATTATCCAAGTGTGAAATTTGTTATTAGATCAGAACAAAATGAAAAAGTATGCATACATGAAGGAACAATATTACAGAGCGTAATACACCTTTCAAGACAATATAACAACATAAATAAATTACCACATTGCACCACATTAGAATTATATTGCCCAACAAAAGCATCATCCTCTGAAAACAAGATAGAGCTAGCAATCTGGCTATCCGCGCCTTTCAAATCACCATGGTCTTCTCATCTACAGACCTTCTTATGGTAAACTTTAGATTGAGACCAAGCCAAACAACAGTGGCAATCGTATTTGTGTCTGTGAGCTGAGTAGCAAGGCTGCAAGTACCAACCTTCCTTCCCTGCCATCACTGGAGTGCTAGCGCTAAATACTACTAACTTTTACCAATATCTCCTTTGATCTCACTTCCTAAAAATAGTAAGAAACCTGTGTCAGTGCTTAAATTGAATGGCAGTGAAGACACCAATGATAGAGACTACATTTATGTGTTGTACAGTAAGGCACTGAGTGGGTTGTTCATTGTAGTAAACATCAAAACGCATTCTAGAGTGTGTGCATGTATATGGCATATTTGAAGGATATTTGCATTTCTGTTCTTAAAACAACACCTGTCTAATTCAATTAGCAACTGCTCCAGTCGTTGTCCCAAAAAGGAGCACCAGGATATTTGCATCTCTGTGTAGGAAAAACAATAATTCTCAAATTCAGTTTAGCCATTAGTACTAAACAGCATCCTATTTTTCAGATGACAAAATAACAGAGGATAACATTATGATACACAAGGTTTAATCTTATCATGCAGTCAATAACAGAATAAGACAATCAGATAAGTTTGGCTCTATTGAGAGTGGAGGCAACCTCTTAATAACCAAATAAAACAACAAAGAAATGTTATATGAATAAATTATTTGAGAGGGGAGGCAACCCCTTAGGAAAGTCAGGGCAAAAGTGTTAAATGACAAAATATTGGTAGGAGTGCATGCAGCATGTCTACTACCTCATGACAGGTTGATGCAAGCTTCCTATTTGTTTGCTCCCCATCAGCAGCAAACAGGAGCCATCTTAGGACCAAGATCAGCTCTATGGTTCAGAGTTGTCAGCCCTTCTTCCCACCCTCCCCCCCTCCTAAAATCCCTGCAGTCTCAATTCCAGAGTTCTCCCTTGTTTTTTTTACTTTGTTAAACACAATCTGGAGAGAAAAAGCAAAAAGTAAGCACAAGCTGTTAAATAGATACTTTGCTTTCTAGGAGGAATAACAGAATGCTTCACTCATTGCTTGTTAAGGTCTGTTGCTTGTTAAGGTATTTCATGATAGCCATGACATATATTTCGACATTACGCCAGAGCACGCATTGAAGAGCACTTTACACTAAAAAGCACCTTCAGATGGCAGAATTTATGGAGGATAGAATACACAGTTTATGTTATAAATATATATAGATGACAATCACAAAAGGAAAAACATAAAGGTTCACCACTCCCCAAAACTGGGAATTGCAGCAACTCATGCAATTGGAGAGTGCTGCTGCTCTACTTTTCCACGTAAGTATATATCTATAGATACAAAAATCTAAAACCAAAATAAATGAAACATGAATTCTCTATTCTACCGAACTTGAGTCAGGGTTCCATTTATGTCTTATCTCCATGCATTACAACAATTGGTTTGAAGCAAAATTTCAGTATTACCTTTGCACAGAATTGATACAGTCACTCAAGCTCATGACTGAGCCAAATATGTGTGACCTGCAGGGGAAAGACCATAGGAGGGACAAGAACGTCCTATAATTTCTGCAGATGGAATTGATATCTCTGTCACATGTCACCATGTTATACCGCTCCAGCTCATCAAATTTCAGCGATCAAGTGTAAGGTGGCAGATAATTTACCTGCATGTGGTCTTAGTGAAGACAGTACATTATAATTCTGTTGTTTTGAGATGGGGCTAAACAATTGGCAGAATACACAGATGCCAATCATCCACTAAAATTGACCCTTCTCTCCAGAGTTATCTGATCTGCATGCAGCGAGAAATTAAAATAGAGATTAGGAATTTAGAGTTAAACAAGTTGGAGTTAAAAAAAGGAATTACCTTTTCCTGTGAATAATGGAGCATGTTACTTGTAGCCGGCTATCCAATCTCTACAGCTTTATTTCCAGTTGCTTCATCAATGGTGGCACCTGCTCTACCTCTCCTCTCAGTTCAAAATGAAGTAGCATATATGATTAACGTGCAGAAACATGAAAGACATGCAAGAGAATCGTGTCTTGGAAGAACAGAGTTATAGAGAGATCACAAAATTCAACAGTTGTTTCATCGTGTTCTAAAAAAATCCACTGATTAACTCACAATTAATTGATTGACTAAGCAAAAAGCATTTAAAAAGACACTATTGATGTAACAATTAAAAGGTCCAATTGGCAATGTCAATACAGGCAGCACTCCAAGTTATGGGCATCCATTTTTGAAATTGGCAATGCCAATACAGTCAGCACTCCAACTTTGTCTAATCTGATTGCTTTTCCCGTCATTGTCCCAAAAGTGCACCCAGGACATTTGCATTTCTGTACAGAAAAACAACAGTTCTTGAAAATGAATATATATTTCTTGAAAATGAACTGAGTAATAAGGTAGACTAAGGTTCATGCCAAAATGACTGGCCTAACTCTGAATGGCGCAGCAACGCCATGCCTCCAGAGTAGGATCCGACAGACTACAACAACATTTCAAACAAGGTACCGTATGTTCCCATATACTTTTGGAAGGTCTCCAAAGCATGTATGCACTATATCTAGGAGTCAAGACCCATGAACGGAAGAAAAAAACAAGTTTTAAATCTGTAAGCATGAGATTTAGCACATGGCCGGAGCAAGGACACAAGATCAACCTGGAGATACGCTTGTAGCTTGTGCTTGGTCGGACATGCCAAATAAGCAGGATGCTAATCACCTTGTCAACAAACATAGAAAAATCGCTTCAGGGGAATTCAGTCGAACATGTTACTTGTGGGTGGTCTGGCTGCCGTTGTACTCTGCCGATGGGGTCGCTGCCCCTGCCAGGAAGAAGCTATGTCGCCGGGGTGCTCTATGCAGCGGCCTCGCATCGCCGGCGTGCCGGGGAAGGGCAGCAATAGCTGGGCTCCCTAGCTGCAGCGCCACCTTGCCGGAGCGTCTTGACGGCACCACCACCACAACATCAGCACTACATCTCCGCCTCACCGAGCTCCATGGAAGAAAATCCACAACATAAGCACTACATCAATGCAAAAAATCTTTGATTTTTATGCTCACAAAATAGATCACCTGGTGTGCTTGAGGCCTGATGCCGAGGCCGCTGGCTCTAGATCCAAGCAGCGAGCACCAGGTGGGCCTCGGCCACCGAACAGAGTAGGAGATCCCGTCGTGGGAAGCTCGCTCGCTCGCCGGAGCCTAACGGCGACGTGCAGCCCCTGTCAGCCCATCGCCGGGCATGCAGATCCGCAGCGCGGAGAGGACCTCCTACCGCCGGCGACGGCGCTGCCCCCCTCAGACGCCGCTCCCCACCGCTGGAGCCGGCAGCAAGATGCCTCCTCGTTGACCATAGAGGGTCGCCGCCGCCGTGCCGCCTCCTCCTTCCTTGCGACCCGGACATTCTCCACGAGTACGGCGGCGGCGAGGCTCGCGCACGGCCTTGCGAGGGAGGCGCCGCCCCACCTCGGGGGCAGGGGAGCAGGCGGGCGCCCCTGTGCCGCCTAGACGCGCCTGGAGAAGGTCCGGTGAGGAAGGGGGCGCATGCCTTGCAGGATGACACCCCGCCGAGAACTCCAGACCGGACTACGCCGCGTCGCTGCCTCCTCCTCGCCCGCTCCACGCACCCGTCCCGCGCTCCGGGGCTGTCCGCCCCCCTCACGGGAAGGCGCCGGAGCCGCTCGTCGGCGCGCGGCAACCGCGAGGAGCTAATGGGGGCGGGAGCGAGGGAGCGGGCGGGCTGGAGCGCGGCGGCGGGCGGACAGGAGCGCGTGGGGGGCGGGCGGCGGCAGCTATTTTCGTTTGAAGCAGGTGGGCGGGGACGGGGCCGCGCAGGCGAGGGGAGGCGAGCAATCCTGGGGACTCGGCCTTTGCTCGCGCGTGGGAGGAGGACTGGTTCCAGATACATTGAACCACGGCCGTCGGATGCGGTAGGCGAAGGAGAGAGAATGTTTGAGAAGTGATCTGGGCCGTCAGTTGCGTAGGCTGTTGAATTGTTGGGTACGTTTGTTGGGGGCACAAAGTTTAAGCCTCTCTGTTGGAAACCAAATCCGGGTGTACCAAGCAATGAATCAACTGCCTGATTATTTAGGGGTAGAGATATGTCGAACAATCTGGGGCCCTGGTAGCTCGATCAAGAGAACTGAGATGGGCCCTCGCCAACATTGCGCCCAAAAGCCTACTGGCCTTCGTGTCCCCGCTGCTGCTGTCTTTGCTTACCCGCTGTTCGAGTGGGCTCTACAACTGAGTCCAACCGAATTCCTATTTCGGGGCCCATTTGGAGTCCGGCAAATTCCGTGTGTTTTCTAAATATAAAAAAACTCGATATAAAAAAAAAACTCCTGTGAGATCCGTGACCATTCTTCCCACTTGTGAACCGTGAACTTCTCCACGACCAAAAAGAAAATAAAAGAAAAAAAAGAAAATTAAGAATCGTGAACTTCTGCCGTCTGCGGTTGTCCCGTTGCATACCAAACTTTCTTGAATTCTTGGCATACTTGGGCCACCAAAATAAGCCGAGCCAATGGCAGGAGGAGAGAAAATTTCGTCGTACATGAAATTGGAAGATTCCTCATGAGTCAGGACACACATATAGGGTGGACGGTGGAGTGTCCCTCTCACCAGCTCATCTACTGAGACCCATCAACCAAAAACACCTGCCTTTTTGCGCAATCACTAAAATTCTTTGCAGAAAGGGAAACTAAAACTTGATTGTGTGCAAAGCATGGTGAGAGCTCAAGTCCAACAGCATTCAGAGGGAGCATGTGGCCAGGCCACACATTCAGCCACTCCCAGTCTCCACAATTTTCTGTGACTGTGCCAACAGTGGGTGCATTATTTTCCTAACGCTCTCGTGCAAGATATATATGACCAGCGCAACGTGGGGGAAGCTAGTACAATGATAAAAGAATTCAAACCTCGCACGAGCTTGGTTTCGGTATTGCCTGGAATTTTTGTATCAAGAACAGGTACAGCACTATCAAGTGGCCATAGGCAGCAGTGCAACTCAAACTAAACTACCCACAAGTCCATAGTATGAAGCTCGTTTGTAGCAGTATTTTTTTTCAATATTAATTAATATAGCTTCTAGCTTTCGCACCAGCTAGATGTTCATAAAACCATTAAACTTACAAAAAATCTAAATTGATAGATACCAGAATTTGAACTCCATCGATGACGCTATCCGCCAATATATTTTTCAGACAATTTTTGACATAGGACATTGAATTTTGTTGCCTTTTGCTATTGATTCAATTCGGTGTGAAAACAACAAATCCCATGTCCAGTTTTGTCACAATTTTACTAGAAGTTAAACTATTCCACGAAAAAAAATCATGTATTAGCATCAATCAAATAGTACAAGTGTACAACAATGGCGCTTGGGCCGGGAAAAACTCATAGGAACGATGCCCAAATGGTCAACGTCGGAGCCCAATAGCAACGGCGGATCTGCCGTGCGTGACGCTGCTGCGATCAGCGGCATCTCAGCGTCGCTGTTGTCCAGCCTGTCGTTCCCGCCACACAAGCAACCAGCACCTTTGCTCGGCTTTCACCCTACACACCCCTGCGGCCCCACCTGTCAACCCAATCGTATCAGCAAAGGCCAGAACACCCACGCTCACCACCGTGCTTTCACTGACATGCAAGGACCGAAACAAGAGGACCCACATGTCATTGAAATCTGGCAGAACTCACGGTCGTAGTCATTCTCTTCCCGTTCCCACGGCAGCGCCATCTACTCCTTGTCATCTATCTCCAGTACTGATAGGTGGGTCCGGGAGTCCATGCCCCACCTGTCATCACACAGCTCCATCACTAACCACGGTTTATCTGCAAATCCCGGCCCCACGCATCACTCAATCACGACCCACGCTGGCTCCACACCACACCACTGCCAACTGGGTCCCACACTACCTTGACCCCACATGTCACGAGTGAAGCACGCGCGCGCCATCTACCACGAGAACCGTACAATTTTAATAAGGCGGCTATAACCCCCGGTGCGCCCGGAACGCTTCCCCCCAGGGCGCGATTTTTTTTTTTCGTCCCCTCTCGCTTCGCATCCATGGCATCCTCATCTATCCACCATCCCCGGCTCGCCGGCGGCGAGATCCGCCGAACCCTAGAGCCCTCCTCCTCCCGCTCCGCCTCCTGCCCCGACAACGCCTTCGTCCCCGTCTTCCGCCCGGATCCCACGGCGCCCTCCGCCTCGGCGGCGGCCGCGGCGGTCGAGCGCGTCCGCAGCCTGTTCAGCTCCGTCGATGTCGCCCTCTTCCGCGACGCGCTCTTCGCGCCCGCGCCCGGGAGCGAGGACCTCGGGTTCACCGAGGTGGACGCGGAGGCGGATTACGACGGGGATCTCAACTCGATCTGCTGGGATTGCCTCGAGATCGAGGACGCCGACGAGCCGGATCTGCCGCTCGTCGTGGGCTTCCCCGCCGAGGAGTTCGAGTGGGAGGAGGTCGCGTCCCCGTCGGGTGCCGGCGGGGAGGCTCCGGAGCCTGAGTGGGAGATGCTCGCCGACGTGCCCCCGCCGGCCGACGCCAACGCCGAGGAGGGGTTCGTGTACACCTCCCACAGGGAGTCCTACGAGGTGCTCGTTGCCGGTGGGGAGGAGCTCTTCCTGAAGAACAAGCCGCCGGCGGCCAGATCGGCCGTGGAGTCCCTCCCTTCCGCCGTCGTTGCGGCCGGCGAGGAAGGAGAGGGGGGTGAGTGCGCGGTCTGCAAGGACGGGGTCGCGGCCGGGCAGCGCGTGAAGAGGCTGCCGTGCTCGCACCGGTACCACGACGAGTGCATCATGCCGTGGCTCCAGGTGCGCAACTCGTGCCCGCTCTGCCGCTTCGAGCTGCCCACCGACGATCCGGAGTACGAGAACTGGAAAGCTAGGCGGATCGTGGCTGCCTGAATCAACTGCGCGGTTAGGGCAAAGCTCTACCGGTATGGTTTATAGAGTTGTATGGTTTGGTTTTGAATCGGCTGCTCGATTACAAGGTTGTTACTCAGTTGTATGAAAGAGAGAGTATAGGTAGATGAAGAAATGGTTTTTGCAAAGAGGGGTTTGATGTTGTCCAAACGACAGAGAGTTTGACATATACTAGTTACTGTTGTATTTATTCTAAGTTCAGAGAGGGTAGCTGTATATCTTGATCAGGAAATTTCATTTGCTTGGGACCAAATAATACCATAAAAAGGTTCATCCTTTCATCTACAGTGTAGCACCATTTTCTTTTATTTATATAATCAACTGTCTCTTTTTCCTGTTACAAGGTCGTTTAGTAGTTACTGAAAATGCCCCTCCAACCCTCCCTTCCTGGGCATGAATGAGGCGCCCATTGCGGGCGGGTAGCATGTTTGCTTCCTCTTCGCCCATGTTGGTCTTCATGCACCTGCGATGCCATTGATGTCTCATGTGCGCTCTCCGGTGCCAAGGGTGTCTCATGTCTGCCTCGTGTGTGCTCTCCGGTGCCACAGTGCCATGGGTGTATCATGTCTGTTCTCTGTTCAGGGACCTTGTTGTGGAGCTCCACGAAACAACTATCTGTTGCGGTGGCTTTTCTTCCATGCATAGATTGATTTTGTTAAAAAATAAATAAATGCATTGGGTTGATTATTCGTTCTGGGGAATATTCCTTTTCATTTCTTCGCTGAACAATCAGTACATGTATTGTGCTTCATGAAGCACAGATGCCATGACAAAGACGAGAAGATTGAGTCGTCTTCGAGTATGCTAATGCAATGTCATTGATTCAGGTGGGTGAACCTGATCCCAGAGCTTTTTTGCGTCTTGAATCACTTGATCGTGGAGGGAAGGGCAGAGAATGAGACTGATATACCTTCAGGTCAATGGATCCGGCATAATCTGGAGATGGAAGGTTGGCGGAGGTATTCATGGAAAAGAAGAAAATGAAACAACACAGAGGGATGGAGGATGATGGTTCAGTGGTGTGGATGGGAGAAAATCAGAAAGGAGGGAGGTAGTATGGATGAAGGTACTTTATGATAGTAATATTGTGTAAGCACCTTGAGAAGTTTGATTGTGTAGATGGTACTTTATCATGGTATTATTGGGTACACACCTTGTCAAGTTTGATTGTATAAATGGAAATTTCCCCATCTTGATGCAATGGGATGAAGGGCGGGCCTGGTGCAGTTGGTAGAGTACTACCACCTGTAACCGGAAGGTCCCGGGTTCGAGCCACGGCCTCCCCGTATTGCACATTGCGGGGGTAAGGCTTGTCGCTAATAACCCTTCCCCAGACCCCGCACAGTGTGGGAGCTCTCAGCACTGGGTACGCCCTTTGATGCAATGGGATGATTTACTTGCTGGCTTATTGGATATTGTAGGGTTACGTTTTGCTTATGATCTTTGGTTGCAACTGTCGGTTACTATCTGTAGTTTTTTAGAACATCAAAGTGTATCTTTACATCATATTTATTGTAGACATAAATGAGGGCCATTGATTCTCAGTTCAAAGCTACTAATTCATATTTCTTTCAATCTTATAGACAATTTATAACATTTCTTTGAAAACCTGTGGACAATCTGATAGCTCTTCTTGATTCAGACGAACAGAAATATTTCAGACAAGCTTGTTTTGCTAGGAGATGAGAGAAATATTGCTTAGTTAATTTCTTGAGTGCTGACTGCATTATACTGTCCCTGTTTGTAATTAAAAGAAATCTGAGACAATTTAGTTGACGCCAGGTTGCATGGTGTAAAGTATGGTGATTGAATCTCAACTAGTCAAGACTATGAATGTTTATCCTTATAATCATTCTATGCTATTGTTAATGGTGCTTTGCATCGCTTTAGATATCTTAGCATTATTTGTGTAAAAGACTGGATTTAATGACAATCATCTATGTGCTCCTTTACCTACTTTATGTCATGCATTCTGAATTTCTTATGTCTACTGTGTTGATGTCTTGAAGTCGTTTGGGAGTATAGGAGGGAGTTCCTGCAACTGATGGACCATCCGTTCATGGCCACTCTGTTAATGTTCAGATGCCTGGAAAGAAGATTCTGGTGAGGTACTTACTTCCTTATCCTTCTGATGTCCCATTAAATTATGGCTTCAGATTATGTTAGGGCCTAAACATTGCATAAACCTGGTCATAGACTCATAGTTAGGCTTAACGAAACTAAACTTTCATGCACAGAGGGACTACTACTTAAGTTGACAGCCAAATCTCTATCCATAACTTGCAATATTTCACATAAAAATTAGAATGCAGAGCTTATTTCTGGAGAGGAGAAAAGTTAATGCATCATGACCGGGGTTTTTATTCAATTTTAGCAACCTACATCAGGTGTTATTGAAATTTCTGGTTAGCTTGTATCCTTGGCATAAGGTGCCAGTTCAATCAAATTGTGCAGAAATTTTTGTTTGACTACATGGGAAGGTCCTTGATATTACCTCCATGGAAATGCTGTTTATTAAAAAGGATAGACAATGTTTCACATCTATACTGATACGTGCTTCTTTAGGTGCCTTTGTTTACAGAACATAACGAAAACTTTCTGTTGAATGGTTCATGCTTTATTACACAAACTTCTTATAGGAGTCTCCAACAAATTCTGTACTAGGGTGAGACTCAATGGAAGTGGGGCAATCCTTGTATAGTTTAAGGTTTTGTCTGTTTGTACATATACCATGACATAAGGCATGTTATACTGCGAAGCTATTTTATTATGGTAAAATGGACGAGAGATTGTTCTAAAGTTCTAAACGTTGTCAGATCTTATGTTTGCAGCATGTCCATGAGGTTTACCTTGCAAGTTCTTTGCAATGCATAGTGCTTCCTTTCCTTGCCGTTGTTGCAACTAGATGTGTCATAATTCATTTTATGATTGGTATGCAGTATGCTCATTCAAGAGGAGTGGAGCTACACCCGAGTTAGGGACACTGGATGTTTTGATCAGGAATTCATGTTTAACACTTTAACCTGATCTGTTGTTGCATCCTACGTATTTCGTTATGCATGCAAAGTACCACACGAACCAAAACCAAAAACACGTTCTCTTATTGTTAGTTGTTACGGCCAATGGGCAATGGGAAGAGATGTTCTTGCACAGCAACCCTAAACCATCTTAGCCACTATTGCTGCATACTTTAATCCCCGTATCCATGCATCTGAAGTGCTTCAATTAAGGGAGCGCCCCCATCAGATCAAAGCATCAAGCTGCTGGGCACCATAAGCAGCACGAGTGCACGGCAGGTTCGAAGTAGAAGTGTGATGCTGATGAGCTCAAAGCGACGACATGGTCAGGCACGCAACGCGACCAGACCCGCACAATACTGATGGAAGAAACTAGCATAGAGCACTTTTTTATCATCTAGGATTAAGTGAAACATCCATAAAAATGTTTTATCTATTTAA
This sequence comes from Alloteropsis semialata, assembly GCA_004135705.1. Taxonomy (NCBI): domain Eukaryota; kingdom Viridiplantae; phylum Streptophyta; class Magnoliopsida; order Poales; family Poaceae; genus Alloteropsis; species Alloteropsis semialata. The sequence continues at coordinate 10,442,951 of CM014275.1, forward strand.
TATAACATGCTTCTGATCCTGAAGATTCCTTTCCGAGCCTACTTGTTGGACCGTGGCGTCATAGATGATGATAACTGCTAATTTAGGGCATGTCTAGTACGTGAAACTTTGGAAACTAGTTTGCAAAAGTGTCAAAGTTTGCAAACTAGTTGAAGGTGGTGTTTAGTTCTAAAGTTGCAAAAGTTGCATTGAAAAGCGTGTCACGAGAGAGAGAGCATGTTTTTCAATGTGTTACTTTTGCAACTTTGCAAACTAGTTGAAGGGGGGTGTTTAATCCCTGCACTCATAGAGCTATTCTGATAGTCACAGAGATCAAAGATAATTCTAATTTCTAAAAGTATCTACTCAGATAGTCTAATATCTTTGACGGTTATAGTTCAATTTTGTCAAAGTTGTATTCTTTGCTTTGTGATTCAACCCGCTGCATTCCCAATTTACTATCATGTCAAAAAGATATAGACAAATTCATGAAAATGATGGCAATTCAACTTATATTTTAATAAGGGAACAAGGCTCAAGTGGTGAAAGAAGCAGTTGAAAGAATCATGAAGCCAAGGAATGTTGTGCTGACAATAGCTATTCTTAATTGCAGTGCTATCTTAAGTATTTTGTAAGTCAAGATCGATGTATTTGAGCTAAGTCATTTTTTTCACCATAGAGTTGCATGATTCTTGGTATATAGTTGCTTAGATAGAATACTGTGACTGTGCTGATGCTTTCCATGCCTAGAGATTGCATGACAATTAGGGTGGTGGTCTTGGTAGTCGTCTTCAAATGCATAATTTTTCGACCAAATATCATCAAAGGTTAACCATAGATAGTCGTTTGCATTTAAAAACAGTGGTTAAGTTCAAACATATTTCATGGATACATATGGACACCATTCAATTAACCCTATTACTCCTCAAATGACTGCAGGAGCATTTTAGAAAACTAAGCTTGGTTCTTGCATCTGTCTCAGTTTCTGCCCAGTGTGGCTATGGTTTTCATAGCACATTTTCATCATTTATAATAAAAATTGTGATTACCTTATTTATACATCAATATTTTGTATATTAAAGTAAATAATAAAAAAACAATCGCAGGTGGAAATGCCTAGGACGTATGCCTGTGAAACAAGCGGTGCTAATCCTGTTATTAACAAATGTGCAATTCTGTTCTACTCCCTCCGTCCCCACAATAAGGGCACGTACAACAGTGAGACAGCTGCTGCCTTTTTGTGTCCACGTTGGCAAAATTATCCAACGTGTCACTCATTTAATGAGGAGTGAGAGGCACGCCGTCGACTATTTCGTCTACGGCACTTGCGCGTGGTACGAAGCGAAGCGACGGCTCCGAGCACGCGTTGTAGTATGCGCGGCGAGTGGTCGCCGGCGTCAAGGATCCTGTGCGCGCGGCCTCCCTCGGGCGCAGCGGCTCTCCCGTGCACGTGGTTCTATCTCGCAGCAAAGCTCGGTGTGCCATGGCCATGGAATCTCATCGTCTCGATTCACCGACGTCGTCGCTTGATTGGAGCAAGCAGAGGATGCCAGGAGTTTCGCGTCGCCGAGCCGCGTCCGTTCCACCGGTCGTCGTCGTGCCCTCGTTGCCGGAGGAGCCTCTCGCCGAGATTCCCATGCCGGCTGCCGTCTCTGGTGTCCACCATAAAAATCTGACTAGCACAGTACATATCCGTTGTGGATGAACATCTCGACGTGATCCCCACTTCCTCCTCTCTTGTTTCCCCACCTTGGGCCAACCCTTTTGGCTGCCCAGAGCTCTGTCGATTTGAGCCTGCAGAAGCTCTCGATCCGCCATGGTCTGGAAGGCTGGAAGCTCATTGAGCTTTTGCAAAACAGACCCTATTGAAGTAGCTATTCAGAAGTTCACTGAGATTTGGACATGCGTACTTGCGGAGGGTTCGGAGCTACTAAACCTACCGGTCCACAAATTATTTAAGATTCAATATGGCTGTTAGCAAAAATGCAAATTCAGTGTAAAGAAAGTCCGTATGAATATGTTCCTATATTTTATTATGCTTCTCTAACTTTGTGTGAATATATATTATGCATTCTCTCATGTAAACTCTTAAAATGGTTACAAAGATCATATTTATAGTGGATCCTCTTGGTGCTATGTGTCAATGTATTAAATATTTTGCACACAGACAAATAGACAATTCATTGTACAAACTGTCTATTTAGCTGTCTGTGTATGACATGGCGAGTTAAATAGACAGCCGCTGTCTAAACTGTTGTACATGCGCTAACAGTCCTTTTAGAAAATCTCAAACAAGATAGTAAGAATGGAGAAATTCCAAAGTACCCCTAATAACTATAGTGATTTGTGTTGATAGTTGAGCTGCCGGATGGATTTCCAAGATAGAAACCGTGCATAGTTGCATGTGTTGCATCGGTCAATAAATGAAGGTGTGATTTTCCCTTCGTTAACTGGGCCAAAAGCAACGTTTGGGCCTCTTAATGATGGTCTGAAAGCTATATGTCCATTTATTTGTTGGACAAAATTCAAACTCTGTTATTGTGGGACAGAGGCAGTAATAATTATACGCATATCTGGCCAATTTTGGGCCGAAATCCACGGAACAGCGTAGGCCTCCGGCGGCGTTACCACCAGAACGTGGTTCGTCCGGAAAGCCTGCTTGGCTTATCAGCCACCAGTCAGCAGTACTTTTTTCTCACAACAAATCAGCATCAGCCACCAGCCACCAACCAGCCAGCAGTACTTTTCTCTCACAACAAATCAGCACCAGCCACCAGCCGCCAGCTAACCGAACAGATCATACCCACAGGAATGAAAACAGCGCCCCTCTCCTACCGCGACACCTGCCCCTCCCCTGGAGCACCTGGTGCCGCCCACGCGCGCTCGCGATCGTCACGCGGCAACACGCAAAAGCTTGGACGACGACACCCGGCCGGCCGGATCGGTCACCAGCCGCAGCCCGGGGTCGTGTTGTGGCATGCATGATTTGACGCTGGTGCTCGAATTATTAGTTTAATTAAGCTCTCGCCGGCGCCGGGCACATCAAGAGCGCCCCGTGATCGGTAGAAGAGCCCTATATCTTTGTTCTTTCCCTAATCCCCCGCCGTTCTCTCCTAATGGCGGCCTCTCGATCTCTCCTCTCCCTTAGTTCGCTAGTTAGTGCGCTGCGACTTTGGGCCAGTATGTTTGTAATATATTTATATACTTATTATATTTATATATAACAAACGCCTGCGTGCTTACGAAAGCGGGCTTTAGACATGCGTGCGTGCCTTTTTTTTTTAACAAAAGGCAGGAGCGCTGCTATGTCATTTAAGAAGAGGAAACATACGTAGCATTACAAAGGTTCTATTACAAAATAACCAAAATACTCGAACACTTCTTAACATAATTAAGATACAACGGGTCCTCCACATGCCCATACTCGAACATCAATCTCTTGCTTGATGAGGATAAATACCTGTCGGTGATCCATGGCTTGCCCTTCAAAGATTCTTCGATTTCTTTCTTTCCATAAATTCCAGGCGGTGTACATCATCAGTGCCGATTTCTTTCGCTTCTGATGCTTGCTTATCCCTTGCAGTGATGTAGTCCACCAATCTTCAATCGCCATTCCCGGCTCCGGCACTTCTATGAGGCCTGTTGTCCATTCCTGCATCAGGCGCCACACTTCTGTAGCATAGCTGCAGTGCAAGCACAAGTGAGGTGCATCTTCCAAACCTGAGTTGCATAAAAAGGGCAAACCAAATTGCATGGCCAATCCCTTGCAAGCAGCTTATCTGCAGTCAGTATTTTCTGTTGGATAAGGAGCCAAGCAAAGAGCTTATGTTTCCCTTCAGCTTCTGTATTCCAAATGTGTTTCCCATTGAAGGTGCGGTAGGATCCTGTGAACTGTGCCTTGTATGCAGATTTAGCAGGGTATTCTCCATCGGCTCTCCATTTCCAGATCAATTCATCATCATCGTCAGTGAACGGCACATTCTGAACCATCCCCTATAACTTAACAAACTGAAACATTTCGGCCACTGTTGTCATCCTCCACAGCCCTCTGAGACATGCGTGCGTGTCAAAGTCGGTTCGCGTCATCACCAGGGTGACCTGGTGAGCACACACATTGACGCAACACAACACCGCTCATGTCGTCCTTTGCCTAATTCAGCCGGAGGTCAGTCACCCAATGGACGAGCCTTGTTAAAATGTCAAGTCCACTAAACACGGTTGATTGAGAAACGTCCTGCAACGGCTTTGATCTGCCAAAAGCCCAAAACAGGTAGCGTGGCATCATCGATGGGGGAGATGAAGTGAGCGATCGAGCTCCAATGTTTTGCTTCTAGCTCACCCTGTAATAGTGACGGGGTGGAGCTGTCAAACCTGAGCGGAGCAGTGTTGCAACTGTAAGTAAAGCGTCTAGTCTGACAGCTCTCTATGACTCTGTCACAGCTGCGAGCACGTACACGTACCTTATCCCTGCTTTGCGAGACGCATGATTGATCGTACTAGTGGTAACGTACAAAGACTACTGGTCTAGAGGCCAGAGGGTATCAGAGACGAGAGGCGAGGGATCACTGGATCATTCATCCAGTCTTATCCACGGCGATCCAATCGGCGCCGAGTCCTCCTCCCGGCGGCGTCAGGCAACTGCGGTCGCCACCCAATCGGGGGGCGCCCCAAACTGGCAATAATTTAAGCGCGGCCGCGCAAAGGCGACAGCAACCTTTGCCGCCTCTCTGCTTTTTCTCGCCGAGAAACCCGAAGAAGGCGACCTCCTCCCGCTCCCGTCGTGCGCGCGCGATGCAAGAGCGTCGAAGGGCCAGTGCACCCAGCCCAGCCAGCGTACGCGAGGTGCCGATCGATTGCGTTGGCCGTATCCGCGAAAGCGGAATTGGGGTTATACGCATCTGGATGATGGCGGGGCCATGGGGGATCCCGCGGACTCCCGTCTCCGGCCGGCGTCGTGTGCGTCAACTTCGCGCCCGTGATTCCTTCGAGAAGGAATTGGGTTGTTCGTGCCGCGTAGGTTGCAGCGGCAGTGGCCATACAGATCGCCGCCGTCGCTTTCGCGGCGCAGTGTGCCTGTGGTGGCCCGATGGAGCCCCCGTGTCCGTGCGTTTGTGTGCCTCGATCCGCCGCTGCCCGGCCCTGCTGCTCTGGCCTGCGGAGCCTCTCTGTTGGTGCGTGCGCGTATCGATCGATCGCCAGGGCCGCCGCACCACACCAGGCAGAGGCAGGCACGCACCAGCTTCGACTTCGACTCCTGGGGAAGAATCTCACGGGGTCTGCGCTGCTCTGCGTGCGTGCGTGCCCAAAGCGAGAGGAGACAGGAGGCCGAGGCGGGAGGAGACAGGGCGCGACCCGGCGTGGGGTCCGGGCCCGGCCGCGGCTGACCGATCGATCCTCGCGCGCGACGCTCTCCTCGTCCTCGCGCGAATCAGCGGGCAGAGGATCGGTCCGAACGGGCGGTTGGACGAGACGTTTTCTCGCTGAAACAACCGGAGGAGATCGAGCCCAGTGCGAACTCGACAGGGTCGTCGGCTCCATGATCAGCAGCGGATGATTGCCCAAATGTGGCATGCGATTGGGCAGTTCCGAGGAGGCACAAATCGCACCATCTTCGGTCCCAGCAAGTCGCGCCGGTTCGGTTTAGTATTACACATCAGTACACGATTCGGTGGTCAAATTAGAGCACCGTCTAATCCGTGGACGTGCGCGCACAATTGTGGCCAGACGAGCTTGTCAGCAGATTGGACTCGCCGCCACGATCTGCTCCCGCCGGGCGTTGGACCGTCGGTGGGGCTGGCCGTCGATCGCCGGAGACTTGGGGGCGTGGCTAGAGCACCTCCATTATTCTGACATTCTGACTGGACTCGTTGTACGGCTGATGCATGCCCACTGGAGAAATATCTAGTGATGATCGATGGAGATTCTGGATTAGAGTGTCTTCTCTCCACGATTCGGCGAATCATCGGTGATTCAAGTGCGCGTGCAACCAGTTCTGTTGCTGAGCATATGTGGTGCAAAAGTAGCGCGATAAAAACTACGGGTTACGATCCACTGCGAAGGCGCATGAATCATGATGCGTGACAACTGACAAGATGCTTGGACAGTTGACCGGTTTAATTGACCCCAATCAGCAGAAGTAATCATGTGCAGCTTGAGGCAGACCATCTGATAGAACAAATCAGATGACTGAAATAAAGGCAACTTAGAAAAAAAAAATCAGAGCTGTCCTAGCTTAACAAGGCAATGAGAATTGAGAATGTATATGCCTTTGCTCAATCATTCATGCATGGCGGTACATGCACGCACAATCTGTCCTCTTTTACGCTGAGCGATTAGTGGAGACGTCACATGATCCTCGAGTGTTTCAGGACCGAGTAATTTGAGCGCCCATGAGAATTTAAAACTTGCCGTGACAAAACTTGAGACCACTCACACTTGCCTTTTTGCGTACAAAATATCATGAGTGCATCCAGGCCCAGTGATGCTTGTAGCCAAAAAGAAACGCAAAGGAGAAAAGCTGCTTCGTCTCTATCTAACCGCACTTATATCGATAACAAGTCCGGAATAATCCTAGTGTATTTAGGGCGACGTCAGCCTGAAAGCTTGAATAGTTGGGTTGCTACCTGCTACGTGTCTGTCATTAGGAGAGCTACGGACAGCAACTTGTTTCCTGATTGCAGTTTAAGGAGACTAAACATTCTCTGTTTGGTCAGAGCCTCAGAGGAAGCAACAGTGCTATTGGAGAATGCCACTTGCAGAAACATTGAGTTGGTATCTGAACTCTGAACTTTGTATTGCATTTTGTCGGAAATGGCACAGGACCAACAACCCTGTTTCATAGTACTTCATTTTCAGCATTCTTATCTTGTTCGAAAAGGGATTTTTCATAGATGGTTAACGATTTTGTAACTGAATTGATGGAACTGTACACGTGGTGACACGATGCGTGTATTTGGAATCTAGACTCCCCCAACATATCAATTCCCACTGATAAGGAGGTTTCTTTTTATTCCATCACTCCTGGTCTTCTGTGACTTTTTTTGTGAGGGAGATGCATGATGCCCCCCTCAAGGGCAAGGCACCACAAATGTTTTTTTTTCTACTTCTTTTGTTTTGTGGATGGGATTTGTTCTCGCACCTGAAGATGCTGGACCTGGCAAAAATATGAATCATGAAGCATCTGGAGAATTAGAGGGATGTTTTGGTTGCTGGCCTTGCCTAGGTTTCATGTCAAATTTCATCTAGCACAACAAATTTACCGAAGTATTGACTGTGCCCAAAGCACTGTCAACATGTCTATTTATGATTAAAAAATAATGTTTGTTGAGCGATTTTTCTTTTCTTTTAAAAACGCTTAGAGCTAGATATTGATACATATATGATTCTGATTCTGATATCTACTGTCCCTAAAGTATTTTTATTTTTATTCACACACCTTACATGGAGATATGATTAATCATAACCATTTCATGTGTTCATCTGCATACCACGTCCTAAATTATGCATATAAGTTTTATCCAAAAACAAACTAAAGATCCCGGTTGATAATATATTATTGTGTATGACACGTCTCAACTTCTGACAACACAACTCTTCTGGCCAATAAATGGGTGGACTATTTTTAACGAGGTAAAAAATACTAACAGGGACGAATTGTAGGGTGCCAACTTAAAATCTTTCTGCCCGCTTTTCACATGTGCACACAGTAGAACCACCGCAAGATACGTGTGCCTTTAATTCACTTATATTAATACTCTTTTCGAGCATATGTTCTTTATTCTCTCATTGCTAAGTGGCATTCCATCTGATCGTTCCTATGTTAGGCACTTTGTTGCATGATCAATGATACAAAGCTTCAAGCTAATTCGATTCCCAGGAATATCGCCTCTGAGAAGATAATCGAAGGAGATAACTACCAAGATGAAGCGTAAAACCGCATCTTTTGTGTTGATTTGTTTAGTTGTAGCCTTTAACCTTATTTGAATGTTGAAATATTTGAGCCACATATAAATTGGACATTTTAGTTTATTAATTTGCCTGCCTCGTTATGCCACAATATTTGCTTTAAACTGTGTAGATCAACATTACAGATAGAAGACAGCACACACAGGTCAATCAAGGAAAAAGTATGTATATATAATATAAAAATAAACAAAATACTATATTTTAACTAAGGTTTGTTATTAAAGGGAGAGTTAAATAATCATATTTTAACTAAATAAAATCATATAAACATTTTTATAGATAAAGCACTGACTTACCCTCAGTACTCAGAATTTAGTTATGCAGTTCTCTAGGCCCCCTCATCAGAATTCACATATGACAAAGGACAAGGAGTGAAGGATATGGAATAATTCGTCACAGAATGACATATCAAATCAGTAAATTCATTTGTAGAATAAAGTAGTAGTATCCATAGAATTAGGCAAGAAGAATTAAGCATCTTGTTAATGAGACTTTAACTTTCACTAAAGTTGCAAGTATGTGAGTACTCAAGAGTGCTTCTACATACTCTGTCACATTTCCTTCAAAAATTCCACAAGCACATTCCAGTTGACTTTTAAAGTCAATTTGCTTTTGTTTTACACATTTATATTTTTGTATACTTCACTTTTTAAGTTGACTTATAATTATGCATATCTCTCCTCCCAAATAATTTTGCTCCTGAAATAGTGTTTCCTACAGAAAAAATAAAGCCAACCAAATTTAATGCAATCTGCATATTACAACACAAAGAAGTGCTAACTATGGATGGTATTTATTTTAAAACCCCCAGAAACTTGTTCTACTTGTCTTAGTAAAGTCAAGTAATTTTTGGTGTTTGCGCTTCTGTTTTTGTGGATCATGTACCATTTACATATACTACACTTGTGAGTTACATTTGTAGTTATGCACATTCTTTCTGTCCCAAAAGGATATCTATTTTCTATTGTCTCCTCGCAAAAGAAAATGTTTTCTATTTGCCCCCAAACTTTTAACAAATAGGAAACCAACAAATCCAACAATGAAATATGTATATTAAAACCCCTTTACCAACATGTACTTACAGAAAACAAGTACAATGTTGGTCATCTTAGTCAATCATTAAATCATAACTTCCTCCAATTCAGAGTATACATGGTTTTAGGATTTATGCCGGTTAAACCTTTTTAACATTGACTGACTAAGATAGATGTTGATAGATTAGTCATGAAAAGTATTTCATAATATTTACTTATATTTATTTGAAATGTCATATCAACAAAATTAAATTATCACTAGTCAAGGTGCCACTTTTATTATCTGTAGATCGTGTAGATGTCCTAAATGTTATATATGTTACGAATTGGAGTGAGTGTGTACCTATTTTAATTCATATTATCCATTTCTAGTGTGGCCTAACCAATGTTTATAGGAGAGTGGGCCCATTGCAATGGACAAGCACCTCAATCAACGAAAAGCTTCATGGCCCCTGTCCTGCCTTTCAGCTTTGTACAAAGTGACCACTTGGATGGCGTCACCCTCCCCATCCAAATCCAATTGGCAGCCTCAGCCACAAATAATGCAACGTTACTCGCAACTTTAATTTGTGGGCAATGCTCATTCCTTCCCATACGACTCCGGCCACAATGATTTTACATGGACAGAACGCCACGTCCGATTAGCTTTGGTGTCACTGTATAGGCTGATGGTCACCCTATATTTTTGCTTAGTGACAAATACTGCAAAGTACTACGAACTACTTCTTTTTTTTTTTGCGAACGTGCCTTGACACGTGTTTCATTAAGAGGAAAGCAATTTTACAACAATCCGGCCAAAACCATGCAGAGGATGGTATGGCCCTGCGCTAACATCGACTATACGTTTAAAAGATTCGCGACCTCAGTATCATCCACCTCATCTACAGCTATCCGTAGAAGCGGCGTGCAGGCTTCAAGGTGATGCCAACCGGCCATGACCCAGCACCTCCCTTCCATCCATATCGCTTCCACCAACTGCGCAGCCGTGCGTGATCGTCGATTGAAGATCCTGTCGTTACGTTCCTTCCACAACATCCATGAAGTGAGACTCACTAAGGAGTCGAACACTGGCCTTGATGACTTGTTTATCCTCTTTCGGCTCTCTAGCCACCAGACCGTGAATTGCATTGTATCTGGCGTTGGTGAGATGTTTTGCCACCCCAGTACCGAGAGAATTATGAACCATGTCTCTCTTGCAAAAACACATGTAACCAAAAGGTGAGACATGGTTTCAACCTGCTGACAGCACAAGGTGCAGCTGTCACTGTCCTGTAGGCCGTGGCGCTTCCTTCGATCGTTAGTCCAACAGCGCTCATGTAATGCCAACCATAAGAAGAACTTGCATTTGCCAGGAGCTTTCGTTTTCCAAGTCTCTTTGGCGCCCAAAGTTGCCTGCTGCCCAAAGAAGAGCGCCTGATAGGCCGACGAGGTTGAGAATTGTCCATCAGCCGACCATTTCCAAATCCATGTATCATCCGCATCCGGGTCTAGTTGAACGTCTTGCAGTCCAACTGCAATCCTCAAGTATTCGTTTATCACCTGGACCGTGCTAGCGCCAGTGATGTCGTCCACCCAACGATCTCTAGCTAGCGCCTCATGGACGGTGCGACGGTTACGGGTCCTGTTACTTACTGCACGAACCAAGCATGGAGCTATCTCCTCGATGGATCGGCCGTCCCACCACTTGTCTTTCCAAAAGAGACAAGTGTCCCCTCTACCAACGATCACCTTGACCGAAGCCTGAAAGAACGCAAGGACCTCGGGTTCAACCGTAGCTGATAGCAGTGACCATGGCCGATTGTTCGCGTCGGTGCGACCATACCACAGCCAACGCAACCGCAATGCGAAGCCGTGTAACTGAAGATCAACGATGCCTAAACCCCCAAGTGGCAATGGTCTGCAGACCCTGGGCCAGGCGAGCAAGCAATGCCCACCTAACACCACCTCGGCACCCTTCCATAGGAACGCACGTCGTAGACGATCAATGCGGTCGATCACCCAAGGTGAAAGAACGACCGCGATCGCCGTATGCACTGGAATGGCTGAGAGCTTAACCTTCACGAGAATTGCCCTCCCTGCCTTGTTCAGCATACCGGCCTTCCACGTTGGTAAGCCTTTCCCGACCTTGTCGATGAGCGGTTGCAAGTCACTTTTTCGCAACTTGAAGATGGAAAGAGGGATGCCCAAATAGGCGCACGGAAAGGACTGGAGCTTGCCGTGGAAAAAACTTGTCAAAGTGACCGTGGCCTCCAAATCACATTGAATCGGAGTGATGAGACACTTCTCAGGGTTCACTTTCAGTCCGGATGCGTCGCCAAAGATGTCGAGGATGGACTTGATTAGGAGCAGATCTTGTTGTTGTGCCAAGGTGAATAGCACCACATCATCCGCATACATGAAGATCCGTTCTTTGATGCGCGAGGGACCAAGTGGGGAAAGCAGCTGATCCCCTTCGGCTTTCTGAAAAAGGGCGCTGAGTACCTCCATCACTAGAACGAACAACATGGGTGAAAGTGGATCTCCTTGCCTTAGCCCGCGCGCGTGGCAGATGCGCTCTCCAGGTTGCCCGTTCACTACGATCCTGGTGCTAGTGGTGGAGAGAATCATGCATATCCAGTTGATCCAGCGACGAGAAAAACCCAAACGTGCAAGGACAACCAGTAGGAACGACCAATCGACCGTATCAAAAGTCTTTGCGATGTCAACTTTGAGCAAAGCCGATGGCCGGTGAGCCTGGTGAAGCATTCTCGACGTGAGCTGTACTGCTCGAAAGTTATCATGAAGCAGCCGACCCCGGATGAAGGCGCTCTGGTTAGGCCGAACCAAATTTGGTAGATGCGTCGCTAGACGCCTCGCGAGCAGCTTAGTGATGAGCTTTGAGAAGCCGTGAATTAAGCTGATCGGTCTGTAATCCCCAATGCCTGTCGCGTCCGGCTTCTTCCTGAGCAGTATCATGTATGCTTGGTTTAAGAGGAAGAGGCTCCGGCCATCAAGGGACCAGAACGCGTGGACAGCCGCCATGATATCGTGTTTGATGAATTCCCAAGCAGTTCTGAAGAACATACCCAAAAATCCGTCCGGGCCTGGCGCCTTGTCCGTTGGCATATCAAAAACAACTGCCTTAACCTCCTCCTCCGAGAAGCAACTATCAATCCCATGCATGTCCAAAGTTGGCAAGTCCAGAACATCAAAATCCAGTTCCACCCCCGGCGGCGCTCTGCAACCCATGATGGAGTTGTAATGTGTTGTGATAGCCTGGACCTTTTCTCCCTCATGTACATACACGACATTGTTGAGTTCAATGCTCTGGATGGTATTCTTGCGTTTGCGATGACAAGCTTGCAGGTGAAAGAATTTGGTGTTGGCATCCCCCTCGGCAAGATAAGTGATACGGGATCTCTGTCTGATGATCGTTCGCATGAGAGAAGCCAAACCTAGGCATTTGAGCTTCATACGCTTGCGGAGTCGATGCTCACGTGGAGAGAGTTCCCGAGACTCCATGGCCAGATCAAAGCGGTAAACAAGCTCTCTAGCAATTGCTAGCTGCAAGCGCACACCCCCAATGTGCTTTGCACTCCAACTTTTTAAAGCTTTCGCCGTGGCACGAAGTTTGTGATCAAGCGTACGCATGGCGTCCCAAGCCGGCGGAGTGGGAGCGTTCCACGCGGCCTGAACCGTCTCAGCATAACCCGGGATCCGAGGCCAGAAGTTCTCAAAATGAAAACGTCTGAAGACGCTGAGAGGCGAACAGGTCCGCAGCAGGAGAGGCGCGTGATCCGAGTAGTCCGATGACAGTGCATGTAACGAGTGATCGGGGAAATCAGCTAACCAGTCCTCGGACACAAGGAAACGGTCCAGACGTTCAAGCGTTGGCACGGTGCGTTCGTTGCTCCAGGTAAACCGCCTTCCCAAGAGCGAAACCTCTTGGAGCTCTGCATCGTCAATAAACCGTTTGAAGCGACCCATCATTCTCTGATCGAGCCTGTTGTTGCTCTTGTCGGCCGACTGATAAATCATGTTGAAATCTCCACAAACCATCCATGGACCCATATGATTCACGCGGATGTCACGTAACTCCTGGAGGAAATGGACCCGTGCCTCATCAGTGTGAGGTCCGTAGACCGAAGTCATCCACCAGGAGACATCCAGATCAAGCCGCAGGGACAACTTAACCGTCACTGATCGTCCCAAGACGAGTGGCGACGATCCAACCCAAACATCTGTGTGCCAGGCAACCAGGATTCCACCAGCAACATTAACAGCAGGCAAGCATACGTACTCGAAACCGTAGCCCAGCATTTCCATTACTAAAGAGTCAGTACAAGCTTCAAGCTTAGTTTCTTGAAGCGACACCAAGGAGACATGCTCCTGCGCGACCAATGATCGAACCACATTGCGGTGAGCGCGACCATTAATACCCCGTACGTTCCACACAAGGATGTTGTGTGCTTCCATGAGAAATATTGTGCGACCGTGCGAGATGGGGATCAGCAGCTATCCCCGGGCTCTCCAAGATCAAATTCCGACGAGTCCACCGGAATCAACTCATCGAGATCATCGCACTGTGTGTCAGAAACCTTGCCTTGAAACAACTTCGTGTACTCCGTGAACGCCTCCGCGTCGGGTGGCGAGTCGTTGTCCTCCGACGAGGTGGAGATCTTCAGCTTGCGCATCAGTACGTTCTGCGCTTGTACGACCGGTTTGGACGCCCTAAAGCGTGATTTGCGAGCCAGGCGTTCGCTGCGACGGGGTGGGGCGGAAGTGCAAGCCTGCTTCCTGGCCCTTCTGAGGCGCGGCGAGCGGATCAAAGCTGCAGTGGCGATTGAGCGTCTACGGGTCACAGTGCTCGCAAAAACCTCCGAGCTCGAGCGCGAGCGCAACCGAGTAGGGGAGGCAGCAGCATCACCTGGTGGGGCGTCCACGGATCCACGTGGAACGGAAGCTCGTTGATCCGGACTCGCCACCGGAGCAAGCGTCGTTGGCGGGAGCTCCCTGGTTTGAATTTGAATTGCCTCCATCACGTTGGCGGGAGCGACCAGCGCGGATAGAGAGCCCACATCAACCTCGGCCCATATGGGGTCGAACATCCGAGACGGGGGTACCGGCCCAGTTCCGGCCCAGGTGGAAAGCGCCACGGGGTCGAAATAGTCGTCCTCCTTAGCCGTTCCCGGCCCGGCGCCTTTCCTGCCGCCGGTCCCCCACCTCGTGCCAGCCTGCCGCCCGTCGTGCGCCCGAGCCGGCCTCTGACACCATGGGATCAAAGTCGACCGGGGTAGGTTCGGGAATCCTGCCGGCGAAAAGGTGACAGGTGAGGGCGTCATCCACAGTGGCAGGACAAGCTGGCACGTCGCGCCCCTCCCCAGGCATGCTCTCCACCAATGGGCGCACGACAACGTCCTGCGTCTGCAGGCCGCCCGGGCCCACCCGAGACCCGGCGTGCGCACGCCTCCCGAAGCGGAGCCTCCCCGAGAGCGACCAGCCGAACTCCGGCGGCGACGCCCGCCATGGTAAGACATCCAAAGACCTCATCACCCCCGCGCCGCCCCCGGATGGCGTTGGTGGCGGAGCGGAGGAGCTGGCGCCGCCATCGTCTTGACCGCGATCATGGCCGGCGAGCAGCGTGCGCCGCGGCCACGGCTTGCTCCGGCAAGATGGACGAGAGCCCGGAAAGTCGCCATCAGAGTCGGTGTCCGACCTGTCCGGCGGCCTGAAGGGATGGTCATCTCCATCATCCGAGTCCGACGGCTCCTGCCAGTCGAGCACTTCAACAATGGTGACCACCACCCGGTAGCGCATGGTTGGCAGTCTGTTGAGCATGAGCTCCTCAGGTCGGAGAAACATGCCTGGCGCCCACTCCAAGCTGATCGCCTCCGGGATGGCAATGATCACCTCATTAGGAATCAGGTCCGGATCCGAGACCCAAGTAACCACCTCATAAACACGATGATCCCCGGATGCCACCGTCGGTGGAGTAGGATGGAGCTCTGCGCACACTGAACCGAGGATGATTTGAGCAACCTCCACCGACCGTGCATGAGAGGGGATACCCCGGAGTTCGACCCGCGCCTGGAACATCATGTCCCCGGCACTGGCCATGGAGGTTCTCCGCCATGGCCGGAAGCGCAGTACAACGTCCGCCCTCGGCAGTGGTGGCGCGTTCAGCACACGCTCCAGGACCGCCCTCTCGTTGAACACGATGAGGAAGTCTTCGGGTTGATATCGATGAAGCGTGAAGTCTTGGCGTCGTAGTTGGTAGTTGTCGACCAAGAATTGCCTGATCTGCGGCAATGTCACCTCCGGCCTCGTTCCCACGACCAGAGCGACCAGGGCAAGGGATGACAGCGCATCATCCCTCGCCTGCAGCTCCGCCGAGAGTGGCACCACGCGCAGCTCCAAGCGAGGACGTCTAGATGGGTGGCCACGAGGCAACGGTGGAGGCGGCGGTGACGGAGAAGGTGAACGTGGCCGACGCCGCGGCGAGGGGGGCGGCGAGGCCGCGCACACCGCCGGCGGGGTGAAGGAATCGCGACCTGTGGAGGAGGAACGAGCGGACGTAGTGGACGCCGACGCCGCCGAGTGACGAAAGAAAGTGGATGGTGCGTCCCTGAGCCCCTCACGGCGACGAACGGGACGGCCCCGTCCAGCAGCGTTGGCCCGACCAGCAGCATTGTCTCGGCCACCACCATGCGGCGCTATGGGAACCGGTCGGCGGCGCTTGCATTTCTTGGCCGCATGGCCGGTCTCTAAGCACCTCAAGCAACGTGAAGGGAAGGTGCACCTGGCCGCGACGTGGTGCGTGGATAGGCAGTTGAAGCAGCGTCCCACCAGGTCGGCGGGCACTGGCCGGCGCGGTGGAGAGGGGCGTCGAGGGCGCCACTCCTTCCGGCGACGACGACGGACGACCAGCTCAAAGCCATCAGCATCCACAACCCTGGATGCAGGCGGCGACCTCGTCGTGCGGCGCGCCGTGGTCGAAGGGGAGCGCCGTGGTGGGGGTGGCGACCTACCCGTGGGCCGCCCAGACGGCGACCTCGTCGTGCGGTGCGCCGTGGTCGATGGGGAGCGCCGTGGTGGGGGTGGCGACCTACCCGTGGGCCGCTGAGAGGCCGGGCGACGCGCATCCGACATGAAACCCACCCGCGGCCCCGGGGGAGGGGGAGGGGCAATGCGGCGAACCGGGACATCCGCGACCGCCACAGCTTTCCCTTTTCCACCAACGTCCGGGGGCCCCGGCCGTGGCGTGGACCAGAGCAGAGGCTCCTCAACATCTTCGTCATCTTCCGAGTCGGAGAAACGCAGGCCCTCGGGGAGTGCAGGCCCGTGGGATGGTCCCGCGCCCACCGCCGGGGAGAAAGGTGGAGCTTCGGGGTTCAGAGCACTGTGCCGTGAAGGGGAGGTGGGGGAGGGCGGAGGGGGAGGGCCCTCCGGCGGATCTGTCGGTGATCCCATGCCAGGTAGCTGGTCGGACAGAGCGTGGACGCCGGGGCCGGGGTGGCCACCGGCGGGAGGGTGGGGGGGGAGGGGGGGCGAAGTTCAGCCGGTGGACGCTGGGGCCGGAGTGGCCACCGGCGGGGGAGTGCAGCTCGCTCAGTTGTCGTACGAGGCCTGGAGCTGGCGAAGAATCATCAATCACTACGAACTACTTCATATTGAAAGGACAAAAATGAGTGGAGATTCTTTGAACGTCCACTAAGATGTCAAATAACTATATCTGCTTTAACTGTGGAGCTGTCCTCCCATGGAAAATTACCACATATACCATCACAAAATTGCAGTGTTGCCTAATCGCTAAATAGTTGGTCACCTACCTTTATTCGGGCTCAGCCATTTAAACAGGTTAAATGGTCTTTAAATGGGTGATTAAATAGACACGCATAGTCACCATGTGACGTTTACAGGCGTGTAGACAGGCTAACGGCCATGTAGGGAAACGGTAAAAATTGTCACATTAATCACTAGCTAGATCGTAACAAAACAATTTACTTAGTGTGTGCATTTTGAATATTATTGATTTTGCATGTCTATTAGGTATTTAGGTGTTTACTGTTGCGATTTTACATTCCACACGAAGTATGCCAATTGCGTGAGTGGATTGAGCGCTAAAGGATTAAGGCTAGGGTGCTGAATATTGTGCTTTCAAAAGCACAATCCGACGCCGTTTCTTCCCAAGTTGCTCCACTAATGATGCTATTTTAGTGTCACAATGCCTATCAGCGAGCTAGGCAGCCGGCAAGGGGTTGTCTCTTGTTACTTCGCACCACTCCATCTGAAAAGACTCTTGCATAAATTAGGACATGCATGCAATAATCTATACTCGACAAGTTAAAAAGTGGTAACCGAAAGGAAAGTATATCTCTAGAGAATACGTAAAAGCCAGGAGGAGGTTTGGCATGAATATATCCAGAGCTAAATTCATCTACGTTGATCCTGACTAGAGTCAAGTCGTGCAAGAAATAAAAATAAAAAATTCAATCCAAATATTCTCTTGGGAAGACAAGATATGAAGTGATCTATAGGAGAAGGATCTACAAAAACACATGGAGTGCTTGCATATGC
Organism: Alloteropsis semialata; assembly: GCA_004135705.1. Lineage (NCBI taxonomy): Eukaryota > Viridiplantae > Streptophyta > Magnoliopsida > Poales > Poaceae > Alloteropsis > Alloteropsis semialata. Next base: position 10,460,485 of record CM014275.1, read on the forward strand.
TCGTCCTCTAAAGCTCACTAGTCATGCCCATAGTTTGCAAGCTACCAATGCAAACTCTACTCAACAAGATTCTGAAAACCAAAAAAGAAAATAATAAAATAAAATGCATAAACTAGCTCAATGTGGTGGACCAAAACCAAAGTCTTCTCTCTCAGATGGGATAGAGCAAAGAGATTATCTCTCTCTCTTAGGCAAGCAAAGCAACTGTGTGTGCCTCACTATAAAAGGCCCTCACCAACCCAGGCCTTCTTCTCAAGAGCACCAAGAGCAAACCAAGCTCAGTCATCTAACCAAGGCACAGCTTAACAGCCCGCAAGATAGGCATTAGCAGAGGAGAAGAGAACACAAGACAGCAAGATGTACCACCATTTCCATGGCGAGGTGGCCAGCCTCCGCTTCCTCTCCCCTCCGAGCGCTTCATTCGCGGCGCACCACCACATGAACATGGCCTTGCCGCCTCCGGCCTACTTCCCGCCGTCCTTCGAGCCGGCGGCGTCGGCTTTCCAAGAGTCCGCCGCTCTGTTCGGTGGCGACGGCGGGGACGCGGCAAGCTTTGAGCTTGACACCGTCGTCCGGGAAGCGGCCCACCTCGCCGGCCGCAATGGCTCACCCACCTCGGGCTCGGGCTCAGACGGCGCCGGCAGCGGCTACCAGCTGAACGCGGTTGCCGTGGCGGCCGAGGAGGAGCGCCGGCGCCGGCGCATGGTGTCGAACCGCGAGTCGGCGCGGCGGTCGCGCATGCGCAAGCAGCGGCAGCTCAGCGAGCTGTGGGCGCAGGTCTCGCACCTCCGCGGCGCCAACCGCCGCCTCCTCGACGAGCTCAACCGCGCGCTGAGGGGCTGCGCCGACGCCCGCCGCGAGAGCGCGCGGCTCAGGGACGAGAAGGCCGAGCTGGCCAAGAAGCTCGAGCAGCTGCTGCAAGGGGCCACGGCCACGGAGAAGAGCGCCGCTGCCGCCTCCTCGAGCAATCACAGTTGCTCATCGGGGCCATGCAACATCACCACCACCAATACTGCTGAGTGATCGAACACATTATTATCCTACCCAGTTTTTACTTGAGAGGATAATTGGAGGAGTATATCAATAAGAAGTTAAGAACATGTGTGATTAAGCGAGGATAATTTAAGATGGAGGCATGCATGCATATGCACCTTCAATCGATTTAATATTTCTAGGAGATTTTGTTTTTGTTTTCAAAGAGTTGTTTTGATATTTAACCTAAGCATAAGTTAACCTGGATCAGATTATCATGTTACTCTATTCTCTGCAAGTTGCAAACCTGCAGCCAATGGAGCTGTAGGAACAGTAGCTTTCCCGAATTACTGTGTTCCCGGCGGTAAAATTCTGGCCTTCCAAACAGATTGCCATAATCCTGTGCAACTGATGAGTGATGAGACACGGCTCCAACTCTGCTAAATTTCCAAATTAATGGACTGTAAAAGAGCTCTCTCTTTAGTGCCAGTTAGGCCTGGTTTAGTTCTCCAAACTTCTCCAACTTTTTTGAAAAGTTACAACTTTTCAACTAAACACCTCCTTCAACTAATTTGAAAAGTTACAAAAGTAACGTATTGGAAAACGTGCCCCCTCTCTACTTCTACGCTTCCCAATGCAACTTTCAACTAAACACCCCTTTCAACTTGCTTTTCAAACTTTGGCACACGCTTCCCAATGCACCAAAGTTTGAAAAGTTTTGCCAACTAAACAAGGCCTTAATCTAGTAGCTTCTGCTTTTCTATTTCAGTACAGCAGAAGCAGAGCCCGCATCAGTATCAGACAAAGACAAGTTTCGGCATATGTATCGAGCAATTTTGGTATATGAATATTGCAGCATCAAGATCTTGAACCGAACCAACCACATCCTATTCATTGAGATGCTCATCGCACAGGATTCCAGAGAACCTTGAGCAAAAGTTCAGTGACATGTGCCGCAATACAAAAATCTACGCTTTTCCAGCTTATAATTCTAGTGCTCAAATGAATTGAAAATGGGCACCATGTTTATCCAAAGGAAAAGGATGGACTGGTTACTCATAAAAAGACATAAATAAGCATGACTCTTTATTCACATACAAATGATATTTGAGCTTAAAAATGGGCAGTAGACACAAGAATTTTGCTTGTGAGGCATATGAATTCTTATACAGTTTTCAGTTGCAAACATGCCCGAGACCTCCAGGGATTTCACTGTCAAATGTAGATATGGGCTATGGCCATGAACTCTTTGACAGAGCATGAACTCGCACGAATTCCAAATTTCCAATTGACCAGAATGGAGGAAATATATATAATAACTGCAAAATCGTGTGGCTGAAGATAGGGCCGACCCTGTGCAGGAGCACTGAGAAATGCAGAACAAAACAGATCTAGACCCTGAGCACGCATTGCGAGTGCAAGACTGCAAGTGCGGCATCAGCTCAGGCATGTCCAAGGGTACGTGTGAACTCGAGGGTGAAAGGCAGCCACCAGCCTGAGATGCTCACATCACAGGGCCCAAGCAACAGTGAACAAAAGGTCTGGGGCACTGGCTCACACCAGGCGCCGGTGGAAGAAGCACCAATGCACCATGCGATGTCTCGCAGTGGTGGCCATAGAGCTTTCCTTATAGCAAGAAGAAACAACTGGAAAGTACAAGAGGGAAGAGCACTTCAACAAACTGCCCCTACCAGCTTACCTGCAAATGTGCAGTCGCATGAAGATAAGAATGGCTGCAGTTCAGGTGTGTTCATCCATCTGCTACTCATCATGAGTCCATGGTGGCAATTGAAGATCGCAAGCTGTAGCTTCCCATTGACGTTGCAGATGCATTGCAATAATTGGCATCAGAGGCGGTAGGATGTCGGTACTGCAAACAGAATATTAGGCGACAAGATGCTAGTGCCCAACAAATTACATCATCTCAGCAGAAAAGGAATCAGAAATATGCAGAGGTCGTCGATATGACACCTATAGCAGGTAAAAAGTTGAAACATCCCAATGGAGGAATAATATGGATATCAGTGTACTTCGATAGATATGTGTAATGGGTTTCAGTATACCTGCAAACATGTCTATAAAACGAAATTCAGCTTTGTTTCAAATTAATATAAGGTTATTTCGGGCCTGCTGAAAACATACAAGCTCCAAGTCACTCATTTGAAGGACAACAGATAGAAGTTAGTCACGCAAACTAGCGAGCCCTTATCCATCAGGTGGTCATGATGGGTTAAGATATTTCTTCATCTAAAAATGAGATGCTTGATTATTCGACATGGCTGCACCAGCCAGAGATGGAGAAGTGTCTTTCTCAGTATAGCTCTTTTCTCGGCAAAATTGTGCTGGATCTGCAAATATTCTTGTAAACGGCCACCTGAAAACAAAAGGCAAATGGTTGGTTGCGATTGCGATGGAACTTCAGATCAATATTCCAATAAGTAAACTGAGAGAACAGCACCTGCTTAGTCGAATGGTCTCAGATTGTATCACGATTTCTTCAAACATGTCTCCTGTTCACAACATGGTGAAAGAAAAAGAATAATAATTACGCATACAACTCAATTGCCAGTACAGAACTTTCACTTGCAACCTACTAACCAGAAATTAAAAAGTGAACATGACTATCACAGCTGTTTTCTTGTTTGTACAAAATGAACTGATTAGTCATGAAACTACAACTTTTTATATTATGGTAAGGATTACTGATCGGTCAATCACTCATTGTAAAAAGACTCGTAATATAATGGATCAGCTTATGCAATTTTAGGGATGTTAAACTTGCTGCTAAGAAAATACTGGAATTCAATCTGCATATCATCATTGTGTCAACTTGCATTTTCAGGCCAGAATCTTGGTTCAGATTAGGAGAATGGCTTTTCGACATGTAGTTGTTGGTACATGCACTATCAACACCATCAAATGTGCCTCAAGACTGATGTAAACTTTCAAAATTCAAACCAACCAATACATATTCAATTCATTGTAAACTGAGACGCCCTTCCCCAGCTGTGTCTTTCTCCCTTAGCTCTGCTTCTCTATATGATACGGATTAGCCTAGGAAGCGTAGGATTTTTAGATTTTAGAATACATTTCACTCACACTTAGTGATATTTAGTGCTAACAAATGTAAATTCTCAACTGTGACTTTCATTTTAATTAATGAGTTTACTTCTTAATTCTATTAAAACATTCTGAAAGACGATGAACTACATGTTAACAGAAAACGCTGGCTAACATTACACCGAAAGTGAATATACTATCTGAAACAAAATAAGCAAATTAATTGTTCGTCTTAATTTACCAGGTCATTCAGTTCTTATCAATTACCTTTTTCAAAAGTCTTGTTAGAAAAATATTTGGCCTTCAAACGTGCTGCAAGCATACCCTGATATTTGTTGATTTTCACTCCATGCTCCTGGGTCTTTACCTCTCTACAAAGAGTAATAAAAGGAACGTTTAGGATAAGCTTTCATAATTTTTCACAGTAACCACGGAACAGCTTAACTTGGTTTGTGTAAAAATCCAACAAATTATTGAAAAGAAGTCAGAATCACTATTATTTTTTCGATGAGTGTAAGGATCTATTATTGATTTGTTAGGAAGAAAAATGGCAACAATGTAAAAACTAAAATAAGACCTAGATGAAAAAATATAAATCGAGTTGCTTTCCGAGGGCTAAAAGCTTGTTCGATAGCCCCAGATGGACTAACGTGACTGCTGACATAAACAACCTGGTGGCAGTAAAGAGTAAAGACTGAAGAGGGCTTAAGGTGTCTTTAGATTTATGCTGTCCAATATCACACATACACCGAGTGCAATAATTCTCTACTATCACGACTTGTGAAGGCATATGAAGTCGTGAGATGCATTTACTGTAATGTGAAGTCAAAGTTAACTGCGAAACCAGAAAGATCAAAGCAACCCCATCACATCTTTCTCGAAGAACAGACACTGTATTGTCAATGGTTCTAAACTGATATTCTGCTAATAATAACTAGCCAAGCTTCCTACAGCCAGTTTATCCATTGTAGGAGAAATAATTGCTATGCCAGCAGCAAGTTGGTCTAGGAAATAATACGGATGTATCACTTTCTTGCTCATAATACAGCTGCATCTCACAAGTCACATAAAGATCTTGTGCACATTTGCCGTGGACCTCTGCAATCAAGTTTCTAACAACAAGGAAAGGCAAATAAGAAACTGCAAGACTAATCATCTCAAAGCGTTTATGTAAGTTATGAACTATTCTTGTCAGTTCGCAGATCACTTAAGAATACACAATTGAGCTCACGTATACAGACAAAGATACCATAAGGTGGCTGAAGCACAGTGGCCATGGACATTGCTTATCACCAAAATGTTCCAGGAAACCATTCTATCAAAACAGAATATAACAACGCGCTTAATTCGCGAACCCAAAACCAGTCGGGCAGTACGCCAGTATCCGGTGTAGCTGCAGAACTCCAGGCGACAATTGCACAAACACAGAGCACGACAGAGGAAGGGCAGATGAGAGGGCCTTACGAGAAGTAGTCCACGGACGGAAGCCGAACCCTGTCCTCCTGCGCCGAGCCTGCGGCGGCGACGTGCCCTCCCTCCTGCGCCAGGGGAGATCGGGAACCCTAGGTGGCGAGGTCAGTGAGCTGAGCGCGAGCTGAATGGAGACTAGGGCTTGAGAGCGAGAGGCAGAGAGGGACGGGAGTTGTACCTCGGCGGGGCGACGCTCCAGCGCCGCGGTGGAGGCCGTATCCCGCGGCGCTTGCGGCGGCGGAGCTCCGGAAGCCGGAGGCCACGGGGAGCACGGCATTGGGAAGAGGGAATGGTGGTGACCGATGACCGATGGAAGCGGGCGGGGTCAATTTTGCGTAGAGACAAAAGAAAAAATGTTGGAAGCTCGTCCCGTGCAATTCGATCTGGACACTCCATTTTAGATCCGACAGCATTTATAATTGGGAACATATCAGGTGCAAACCAACCTCTTCGTGCAAACTATGCAAACCTCAATCTGGACCACATGATCTTGATCCAAGGGGGCACGTAGAGAGAGGTGGGAGGGGGATTTGCAAAATCACCGCCCACCCTTAATCACAGCAAGATCACTTTTGCAAATCCCCCCTCCCACCTCTCTCTACGCGCCCCCTTGGATCAAGATCATGTGGTCCAGATTGAGGTTTGCATAGTTTGCACGGGGAGGTTGGTTTGCACCTGATACGTTGCCTTTATAATTTGAGCATTTCGCGAATAGTTTGAAATATTTGACGTGGAAGCACGGCAAATCAAATTGCCCGTACCAAAAAGATGGCTGAAATTGTTCAGATAAAGACGGAAATACATGGGGTTGCGCCAGGATAGATTTCAAGAAAAAAAAAAGGAAACACTCCAATTCCACAAATTTGGATAAAATTTCGAGGAACACAGGGGATATCATGGAACACGACTCCGCTTGTTATATTGAGTTACATGAATCCACTATCATAACATGTACCCACATCCTTCTTTGCAACAAGATTAAGAATTAGTTGGCCTGTGACTTTAACTGTGATATTTTCATTTTTATTACATTACATTTAGTTTTGATTACCAAACTTTTTAAAAATATCAAAGAAACAAATACAACAAAAAATACAACTACAAAAGTGTCGAGTTGTTTTTTTTAAAAAAATATCAATGTCTAGTACACTACTCACTAGATTAATTCTACATTATAGTCATTTCAGCTTTGCTCTAACTTTGACGATTTGTTTAAAAAAGTATATTGACATCTATACTATTTTTATGAAACTATTTAACATCACCAAATAAATTCAAAATCAAGGCACTTTCATGCCTGATTTAATGAAACTGGTTGGGTCTTGGATGTATTAAATGTGTTTTTCTATAAAATTGATCAAATTTTTATCTAGGATAAAACTAAAGTGAATTACAATTATAATGGAATATTCATTCTAAAATTATGGGGAGTGTCTATAAGGCGTGAAAAATAAGTTTGTCTTTAGGGCAACATGGAATATAAGTTAGGACTAAAACCAGTCTCAATAAAAGTTTCATGAAGAGTTTAATGTGCATTAAATTCTATGGTGCATAGCAATTTGCTGATTTGGCAAGATCTTTACAAAGAAAGAGGAGTTTCATGTGAACATGCACAGAGTCTCGAACTCTCGATAATAGTGCATTCAAACTGTACAATAAGGTCAATCTCAGTGCAAGTTTCATTGCACAGTTACCTAGACTCAGAAACTAAGTAACCACGTTGATTGAGTTTAATGAGGATGAAACTCCTTCTTTCTCTCTTCTCACCGCATCAGCAAAGTTAATGATTTGGCATAAAATTTAATGCCATGAAATTTTTTATGAAACCCTCCATTGAGACCGGTCTGAGACTGGCTTAACTTTAGTTACCCGAAAATTTAGTCAAAAATATAGTCGAGCTCGCATAATTAAATTTCCGCCGTCGGATGATAAAGCCTGTTCGCTTGGCTTATCAGCCACCAGCCAGCAGTACTTCAGTCTCACAACAAATCAGCACCAACCACCAGCTATCAGCCAGCCAGTAGTACTTCAGTCTCACAACAAATCAGCACCGGCCACCACTAGTGTGATCTCACACGTCCTTCGTGGGTTCGGACCTCTAACCTCCCCTCCACGTGATAAGCCCCGCCGGCCGCCGCGGCGGTGCCACCCTCTCGCTGCCGTGCCGCCGTCGTTGCCCATGCCCCCAGTCATCCCGATGTCCCATCGCTATGGCCCGCAAGCGCTCCTTGCCGGCTCACCACCGTCTGGGCCGTGCCGCGCTCCGCCGCCTTCGTCCACCGCTCGGGTAATTAGTAGCGGGTGAATAGGTTGGGGGAATTTGGGAAGCGATCTGAACTATCTCCGGATCCTCTCTTCCTCCTGTCCCTGTTTCAAAAGTCTCTCCACGGGGATGGTTCGTTCGTACCATGTGATTCGTTTGCTTATTTTTTTTTTCGACGCCGAGTATTTCGACCCAATGTGTACTGTTTTGCTTGCAAACCTAGTTGCTACAGGCTATGTAATGTTTTTTTTTAAGATTAAAGGTTTTACCCTGGTCAACTGACCATGATGTGCAACATAGAAAACCTTCGAGTTCTGAATCAATTATGGTCCACTTGATGTTCTGATGGACTAGGGTTATTTTTTAAAAAAAAATAAGAATTTTGATGTTCTGATGATGAACTATATAAAGTAAAAAGGGGGGTCATTAGCTTTTTGCCTCGTTTTACTTGCAGAGTTTGTGTTCAGGTGGTCCCTGTTAATATTCAGTGACTTGAAATCAGGATTATGAACATTTTCTGTATACAAGCATTATTTTTATTCCATGTAGCAAGAGATTGGTAGTATGGTCAGAAGGTAGAACAGAAGATTATATAATTATATATGAGCACTGAAGTTCTGCTGTTTTGGTACCACAAGATGTGTAGATCTTTTTTTTCCTTTTCCACATCTGAAACATTGCTTATTTTGGTTTTCAGCCGATCTCTTGCAGTGTCCACTGTCACTACCATTTCCCATTTTTGTTCTTTCCCTGAAGAGATAGTACCAAACTATTACTGAAATGGTTCTCGTTGAATGCTTCTCTTCCAGGGATGAGGATGACACCTTGCTGTTCAGAGTTCAGACTTCAGAGGCATATCTTTGACTGCATGATTTCCAGTGACGGACAAGGAAGGAAGATTATCGAATCGAAACGCTGCCAAAGTCGCCTTTCGACACTTGCTGCTCTGGACTGAAAAGAATCATACATGAGAATAGCAGGTGATAGCTGGACTCCCTTGTGCATCTTCTGTTGCTTGCATGCTTTATTGGGCTGTGCAGACCCGCATTATACGTTTCTATGATCAAGTTTGTTCATGGTGAATTATTGGCGCGAGGCTTAATTGCGGCATGTTGCTGCCACCACACATTAGAGGAGACGCAACCGTACCTTGTTTAATTCTTGTATAAAGTCTAGCAGCTCATTGCCACCATTATACAAGGAGATTGGTGCAAAAAAGAGGTGCATTAGCTGTAGTCATGTTGCCCTTTTACATATATTCTTCTAGAACATGAGGCATGAGTATTTTTATATTTTTTTTGTTGATTTGGTCTGGCAAGAAAAAAAATAGATAAGGGGGCTGTTTTAGAGACATATATAAACCGGGTTACATCATTGTAGGTTTGTTTATTGCCATTAATTAGCTTGGCCTGTTTGATGGGCAAATCATTGTTTCCACCCTGTCCACAGCATGTGCAGCAATTGCTGCCTTGATGCTGCATGAGTGGTGTGGTTAGACAAATATTCCTCTGCTCTGGAGTTTAGGCCACATAATTCATTCCTCTGCCGCATTGCTATATAGGATACTTACCACATGATGGGCAGCCATGCCATTCCATGCCCAACAAATGATCAGTTGAGTTCAGGCTACCCAAGGCCACCTGCTCTCAGCATCTGCTTGGGGAATTTGAGTTGGCAAGCTGATGGCTTGGAAAGCTAGCAGCAGCTAGCAACACGTTTGCCTGTGATCGATACATGTTCCTGCTTCTTTATGTTTGGTTGAACTTAGGTTGTGATGATTGATGGGTATCACTATTTGGTGAGATGTTTGTATATGGCGATTTTGGTAGGAAGGTAGCATGTGTGCATGTGCCCTCTTTTTTCTGAATAATATTGTATTGTAACAACAGAATATGCACACACATTCCTGACATTCTAGATACTGGGGAAACAGAATACTTATCTTCTGTTTACTGTTATGCCCATAATGACTTGATGGAACCTAAATCCATCTGGCCAAGGTAGGTTCTGAGCTAGAGCAGCTGTTCATTAATATCTAGAAACACAGAAGGGGATTGCAAGCAACATTAAAAGCACAATGACCAGAGGTTACAGTAGATTTTTACACGGCAATGGCTAACCTACTAGTGGCAGTTGGTGGTCAACGAGGAGGACGCCATGGAAGGCAAAATTAGGGACCAAAAAAGGGCCTTCCCTTTGATCTCCATGAATGCATGATGCCTGATGCTTCTCCTAACAAGGTTTCGAGCTCGACCAGCAATGGCGAAAAGATGCATGTGACGTACAGCATGATGCTAGTACAGTGAAGCTAATACATTTAGCCGATCGTTTTACCAGAGGAAGAAGCTTCTCCTTGACGAGCTGCCTCTCTTGCAGTGGCCTCGCCTTGACGAGTTGCCTTCTCCGCCTTTCTCAACCTTGGCGCCGGCTTTCTTGTGGGAGGCCGTCGGGAACTTGGCTCTCACGTCGCCTTCGTCTTCCTCGTCCTCCTTGCCGGCGCCGCCGTTCTTCCCACGACCGCCATCTTCTTTCTTGCCGTCTTCCGGAGGGGACGAAGGTGCCCTCACTTTGGCAGGCCCGGTCGAAGCGTCGGACGCCAAGGAGTCATCGTCGTCGGCATCGGCGTAATCTTCGTAGGCCTTCTTGCCGCTCCTCCTGTCGCTGATGATGCATCCATAGCCATCATCCACGCTGCTCCCTTCGCTGCCGCTTCCTTTGCCACTGCCACCGGCGTCGTCGCCGTGCATGGGGGAGGCGAGGTACATTGTCCAGCCGGACTCGCAGCTGTTGCATCCCTCGCCGCCGTCGTCCCCGGTGACATGGGAGGAGGACTCCATGCCCGGAAGGATCTCGGTCAAGGGTGGAGAAAGAAACGAGACCAGGTCGAAAAAAAGCAAGCAGTCTAGACCAGACCAGAGCTGGTCAGCTGGAGCTAGCCGAAGGGAAGGAAGAGAAGGAGAGAGGGTCGTCAGCTCTGAGCCTGGTGAGCTTGAGAGGGAATGAGTGAATGGATATATTTATGCTTGCTGTGGGCGCCCCATCAATGCAAGGCCGAAGAAGCCATTGTTCTCGCCCTGGCCTGCGCTTCTTGGACAGCCACAGCCTCAAGGGAACATTGAAGCCTCTGACACCCGGCCACCATGTTCGTCTTCTTCACAGGGAGAGAGGAGACGAGCTGGGGAGGGGTCTCGACTCTCGAGGGTGAGGACACACACACACACTGGACACCGGACGGGGCAGGCACGGGGTAGGGCCAGCCGCGAGAAACGCCAAGACTTGTGCTGGGCGCGCGGGCGCGGCCCTGTGCGGAGCCCCTGTGTGCTCGTGTTGGGAGGCGTCAGGAGGAGGGAGGAAGGAGAGGAGGGGAGAGCGGCCGTGAGAGGGCGGCAGTGTCCTTAAATGGGAAAGACAGGCTATCCGTCCAACTGTCTCTCATAACTTTCCCAACCATTTTGTTCTGTGTCTTGTCAAGAAGCCCAGAGCAGAGCAGGCGGAGGAGGAGGCCTCTGTTCCCGGCGTGGCGTGGCAGAGGCTTCCCCCGGTGCGCTGCGCTGCTGCCCATGTGGCCTCCGCCTCGTGGTGGGGGCCGGCCGACGCTGGCCGCCACCCGGACTCCCCTCTCCTCTGCCCGGGACACGGCGGCACGGCCGCACCGGGCAATGGCGAAACTGAGAATGGGGCAGCCTCCAGGAGGAACTCGAACTGCAATCATGGAGGAGACTGGACATGAGCGAGTGCCTTGGGAGATTTTCAGTGTTGGGCTGAGCCCAGTAGAATTGGAGCTCTTTTAAGGTACTTTATACTACCAACGAGTGGTATATAGTATAGACCCCCATAAGTAAGGAGTAGTTTAGTAATTTCACTCAGATGAAAATAAAATTAGAGATTGAAAATGCAAAAATATATATCAAGGATCAAAGTGATTTTTTAAAATCAATTACGACATTAATTTTTTCTCAAAGTACCCATATGCTACTATATTACCCACTGTATACTACTATACTACAGTTAAAGTCTCTAGTAGTATACAATTAATCTGAACCGTACGATCTTTTCATACTAGTCCTTCTTAGACACTAGTATAGAGTAGTATGAAGTACCGTAAAAAGAACTCTAGAATTGTGGAGAGTTGATGGTGCGCAGCGGCCATGATTGCAGTGATGGTTTAGAGCTAGCTGAGTTGCTTCATGTGCTGCATTATTCGGCTGCCATTGGTGTTTGTTGATGGAGTTGCAGACTCGCAGTATCTCCTTTGGTGGGGGGAAAGATCAGCGCAGGCGCAGCTCCATTTTCCGACGGTGGGGGTGGGGGTTCGAAATCTACCAGCCATGCCGAACCGATGATCCTTTTGGGCCAAAGTGAGCCATGTGCTGAACCTGAGCCCGGAACTGCTCACCTGTCATTCGGGCATGCGGATTTGTCGAAGAATCCTTTCCCGGAAGAGCAACAACGATGACACGATCGATCGATTGACAGCGCCGATTTATCTCCGAACTCAACTCGTTTCTCTCGTTTCTCTCTGTCCATCAGCAAGTTGACCTTGCTTCGCATTGGATGCGTCCAGGGCCATGTTTAATTCCATAAGTTTTCCCTATTCATCCCGTCACATCAAATATTATGACACTAATTAAGGGTATTAAACGTGGATTAATGACGGAGTAATTAGGCTTAATAGATTCGTCTCGCGATTTCCCGTCCATCCGTGTAATTAGTTTTATAATTAGATCATGTTTAGCCCTCTAATCTTCGATTTAGTTTTGCTACAGTAAATTTTCTAAACTTATCTTGCTGGATTAAACGTGGCCCAGAACTCGGCATGGCGGCGAGACACTGATGAAACAAAACGGCACATCCATCTGTCTATCCTATCCAGTATCCATCATCAGTCGATAAGCCCCGTCAGGGTTCGCCGTGATCGGTGCCACAGTGACGCGGCGGAGCTGTGATGTGTGCGGTGCAGCGCATCGCCAGAGGAGAGGGGGCTGTGCCGTGGCCGGCACAGTGGAAGCGTTGCTCGCCCCGTCCCCGATCGGAGCACGGCGCGCGCACTGGTGCTCAGGCAGAGGCGCGCGTCCCCGACCCCGGCCGGCCTGTGCCTCGCGTCGCGTCGGGTCGCGTCCATCAGCGCCGTCCAATCCGTGCGCCCGCCCGGCACGTGCGCGCCTCTGGGCGTCGCTGCCGCCCTGCCTCGGAGCGCGCGCGACGGAGGCCAATCACGCCGCGCCCGTCGCGCGCAAGCGGACACGCGCACAGGCGCGCGAGAAGCTGGGTCCGCGCTGCCCGGCGTCGCCTGCTACAGGCGCAGAGCATCACATGGCGAGGAGGAGGAACAGTCGAACAGAGCTGCGGCAGGAGGAGCGGCGGGGGCGAGCCGAACGGCCGAACCGGAGCCGAGCAGTAAATGTTTCGTGCAGAGGCAGGCCGGCCGGCCGGCGCCCGGCGGAGGCCCTCCGCCGGGCTCGGGGGGCCCTGCCGGCCAACGCGTCGCCGTCCCGGGGTAGGTGAGGGGAGAACACCGGGACATGCCTCCTGGTTCCCGGCGTCAGGCTGGATTTTCCTGATGCCCTGCCTGCCGGGCCGCTGTGCCCTACGCGATCCTGCCGGGCCTTCGGATTCACCGGTCCAATCAATCACGACGCATAATTGCGCCCTCCCTGCTCCGCTAATTTTTCTTTCTCCGTTCTTGATGATTGGGTACGTTCGTTCTCGCCACCTTCGCCTGGTGATGGAAAAGGTCAATGGATAAAGCGAAAAGAAAAGGATTCGATGGGAGGAGAGTAGGAGACGTCGAGGGCGGCAGCCGGCAGCGTCCGTGCTGTGCCGAGGATCGGAGGATGGGATGGCGTTTGCGTGCGCTGTGTGCAGTGTACTTGGGCCTTGGGAGGAGACGGACGGACGGGCGGGCGGCGGCCATGTCACGCTCACGCATGTGGGCTTCCGTGCGCTCGTGCGCTCATGTGTCCGGCTGCCGGAGCGCCGCCGGTGCCCCCCGGCCAGTGGCCAGGCCACATGCGCACACGGGCACACGGCAGGCTACGCGCGCGGCAGCACGAGCCGGGGTCATCAGCGGGAGATGCGCTGTGCTGGTGCTGCCCTGCTCTGTGCTCCTGCTCTGGTAGAGTGGTACCGTGTACCTTGCCGACGCAATCGCAATCTGACCGTTGATCCGAAGATGCGAAGCCTTAGATTAGGAGTGACGTTAAGGTGCTGTCATGGAAGCTCATCTCCACGGCTACGAGCTACCCCAACGCCCAACGCCCAACGCCGCTCGCTTCGTTCTCCGGCGAGCGGCGACGTCCCCACAGCTTTACACAGCCACTCCCACCTCTTTCTTGGCCATTCCCGTTTCCCAGTCCATGGTCACCAACTCACCAAACGCCAGCAACCAGAGCCCCCGGCCCTCGTCGCCTGCCGATCTGCTGCCCCGAGCCCCCGACCTACATCTCCGTTTAAGCTCGACGACTATGGAATTGTTGGGCCCAAGTGCACGGGCTAAACCTCGCCGGCGAAGCACGATTTTTTGTACGGTCCACGTAAGTTTTTGGTATGAATGCTCACTATCTCCGTATGAAAAGAAGCATGGCAAACACAATGCCATGACGTCCTCACGAGCTAGTATGATAATAAAAGGTACATTCATCTCTTTCACCATTTATCCTTCTCTTGAGTTTATTTCTCTACTTATACTACAAAATGTGTGCATACACATGTGAATTGCACGGACAAATCATGGTTGATAACAAGATGGACCTTATTTTAGTTGTGTTTTTAGTATGACACCATGGGGTTGTGATTTGTGGCTAGTTGGATATTTGTAGGACTGGCTGGCACGAAGAGGGGCACGCCGACGAAAACACACACACAATATTATGTGGCGTGAGCCGTGAGGTACGAGACGACCGGTCTGCGCTAGCATGGCACGGCCAAGTCGCACCTCCGTTCAACGCGACTAAAAGAGTTCATGAATTTCAGCGATCTGAACTGAAAATGTACGAAACTTGAAAAATTGAAAGACAAAATCACTAGTGGTTCTGTTTGGCAGGGCTCCCATTCTCTGTTGAATCCAGCAGAGCTCTGCCAAACAGTTTTAAAGAAAAATGATTTTTTTTGCTGATTTTGTGGAGTCATTCTCTAAAATAAAAGGCTGAAAACTGAACAAAGTAGTTTTTGTGATTGTATAAAGTGATTCTATGTCCTAACTTTAAGAGTTTATATTTTGGAGAGTTAAAAAAATCACTTTCAGCCACATAATTATTTCTCTCGTAGAATCAGAATTAGATGAAACCATTAGTTATACTTTCATGAACCCTGAAATATATCGCTCAAGCACATTGATTTTTTCTATATGGGTTTGCCTGCAATATATCGCTCAAGCATATTGATTTTTTCTATATGGGTTTGCCTGAAACATATCGCTCAAGCACATTGATTTTTTCTATATGGGTTTGCTATTGCCTTGCTAGCGCCTAGCAGCCAAGCATGACTCGGTGAAGGCTCCTGTGAACAACTGGTATCACTTGTTACAGAATGAACACAGAGCTTGTGTCATGTAATTCTGTGGCAGACGCAGGATAAAGCTCGTACAGAAAAAAGAAAACCGCGAAGTCGTGCAAGCACAGCACATGCCCCCCAGTGTACGTGGACCAAGTACGTGCTTTCTTTCCGTAGCCGCGTTCTGGTGAGGTCAGGTCGCTGGGATCCACTTGACCTTGTAGACTGACCGAATGAAGGTGCTGCCAGTGTTACCCAACCAACGGGTAGATTACCAAACTGCCAAGTCACTGTGTTCCTGTGTGTCAAAAGGCAACAAGGCGGCAGGACGCAGGAACAAGCAGACATTCAGACAAGATGTGAGTGACACCATCACGGCTGATTGCATTTGGTTCAATGCGCAAGAACACGTATCTTGCCGATGATTTCTGTGCCCATTCTGCCATTCATGCACTGATTGAGCTCTATTATATGCATCAGAGCACTGTCATTTTGGCATGGATGTGCGGCATTGTTAGTTCTCGTTCAAAAAAAAGGGTATGCACAACGTTACAAATTTACAATGTGGTAGGTGTGGAAGCCATGATAAATTTTATCATGCATAAACCGAGAATATTACTTCATGCCCAGTGTCAATGTCACAAAAGATTGCAATCGGAACGCCCCAACAATGTGGGCGGCATCTTACCTGAAGGTGAACCACCGCGTTGTTCTGAACTGTCCAACTCCTAATCGACCCATAACAACATGACAAGGGTAGAGTGCTGGTCTCTGCAGCATTTGCAAAGCAAACCAACAGAAAAGGGTAGAGCTGCAGACTAGTATTTGTTATCTCGCAGAAAAATTCTAACATTTCTGCACACAATCCATGACCCCATTCTTTAATTCCTCAGATGAGCTCAACCATTTGTCTTTGCTATGTTTGTCAAATTATTTTGCATCAGTTTTTCTTGTCTTGCATCAAACCAACTCCACTCTGTGTCAGTGATCACTTGTTATAATTGCTTTGGCTTGATATAAGTATACTAAATGTATAAAATCCCATGGAATGAATAAAAGCATAGATTCTCTGTCACTGCCGGCCTTCATTTCATAGCAGTTATAACTTCTCTTTTGCAGACAACCACAAACTGCGCGGTCCTTTTTAGCAGTTGCAGCATGATCAGAAACCCAGAGCTGCAAGTAAGAAGGCAGTTGAGGTGAGGTCGATTGCTACAGTTCTTTATCACCATATATGCTTATAAATTAAACTCTGGTGACATAAGAATCTTGAACAAGTAGCCACACATAACCTGCTTGCTAAAATTTTCTTTTGATGGCTAGCCCATCAAACAAGGAAGCTTCACCAGGCTGGCAATCAGATATATAGAAATATCAAAAGCCAGTGCCCAGTGGTAGCATACTAGCATTGCATTTTGGTTAATGCTTGATAGTCTCTAGCACAGTGATTTGTGTGTTTTTCCTATGTCCTTAGCTTGTTGCCGACAACAAATGATGCAAGTTTAGGACAGCACACAGGAACAGCCTTGCAAAAAGGGAGGAGCAGAGGAGAAAAAGACTTGCATTGACTTGTTTAGTGTCTGATCATGCCATCCTGCTTCTAGCTAGGTCCTGTCCTTCTTGTGGGTTTAGTTGGCTCAGTTAGCCTTTTCATAAACTAATAAAGATGCAGTTTAGACTTTAGACTAAACTTCAAGGCAAGTACCTTTCTACCTAAGATGAAATTTAACTTATCCCATAATTCAAGTACTAAACTTGAACATCCCACATTATTATCTTTTCTCTTTCTTTTCTTTTCCTTTTTTCTTTCATTTTTTATGTGTGAAATGCAGTCCACAACCCACGTCAATATCTCCTACAAGCAATGAAGTAACCATTAATCTACCATATAAACTTGTTACACAAAAATCATATAAGATTGTACTGCTGGTCTCAGAGTGCTTGGCAAATAATTAAAGCATGACATTGTTTTTTAGCATTCAGTTTGCCGAGGTAAATGTTTAGAGTTTCCATTTGTTCTCTTTTATGATCTCATAGTTCTTGCCTTTTCGGATCAAACATTCGAGAGGACAGAGGTAGGCTTCATGCACCCTATAAGTTCTTAACCAACCAATCTACTTTCCCAAAGAACAAGAACAACTCTGGGTCCTACTATAGGCCATGCAGGTTAAATGGTTAATTAGTCATCACTTCCTTCCAAGATATTTTGGAATGCATTCTTCTTGTCTATTAAGGGACACTGTATGCAGTACGTACCACTAATGCTGCATCAGGCGAGGACAACAATGAGTTAGTAACAAAAAGCAAATCTTGACCGAGGGGAGAAGACATTTTCCCCTACCTTCGTTTTTAAGGAGTATACTGAAACCTAGCTGTCCTGGAAGCTCGCTGAACCAGATCAAGGAGCTATAGTTATCCACAATTCCACAGGATCTGTGAACATTTGGTTTGAGCCTCCCTGTGCACCCTCAACTGGAGTCTCGAGCCGTCACTAGGTTCTTTGATCTAGCTAACACAATCTTTTCTTTTGTATTCATTATTCTATTCCAGAATATCAGATTAATGTAAAGTAGCCACATCGTTACGAATTCTTGTTTCGCGTTCAATGTATCTAGTCCATAATATCAAACTGTCAACCACATTAGGCTGAATACGCTACTGAAAGTCTGAAAACCTACATGCATGTTGGACTGAATGCAAGCAGCCAAGCAGACACATATGACGTCATGGATTATGCATAAAGGCTAACCTTCGATCCAGACACTTTGTGAGATGAGAAGATCATCGAGAGGAGTAGTACGCACCTGCAGCCTTTTATAATGAGCATCAGATCTGCAAATCTTCCATGAGCTCCAAACAATTTGCTGCCATGGTTAAGGCACACTGTTCTTGAATCTTGATGTTACTTCTAACTATCACCTAGCAGGTACGTACTGGAGTAGATAGAGACTACTAACCAGGTCAAAGATTTACATGCCCAATATGACCTGAACACGTGTATCTGGTACACCACACAATATGTGAACCGTGCATCTATCCTAAGTTATTGGACTAGAATATGTAAGATGTACCTGGAAACATGTTGGCTAGTTAACTGTTGACATTACAATTATAGTAGTTTGCTGCAAGTCCTGCAACATGTCAATGTTTTAACCCTTCATGGGGTCTACGAATCTACGATGATGCCGTGTAGACGGGTGTCGACACTAGGGAGCAGCATGACATAATCTACCATGCAAGTTCTCGACAAGTGCCGTATAATCTTCATCACTTGTCTACTTTTTTTCTAGAAAAGGAAAATTTTAATCTTCTTCACTTGTCTATAAATAGCAGCCAGCCAGCCACATATAGGAGTAGTAGGGATTTTGTGAAAACTGAGTGCTGTCTTTCTGAAAATTGTCGATCAATTAGTTACAAAAAATTGTAATCGGTCAATGGATAATTGGATATACAACTATACAAGCGGACCTCTTATACGAACAAGATGCATGCAACAAGGTCTGAGGCATGCAGCAATGCAGGATACAGAGGTCTGACTTTCATGTATGCTGCTCATCAGGTCTCCGTGGCCCATGCTTATTCTGCATTGAGTCGTTGACAATTTCTTGTTACTCTTGGTTAGTTGAGCAACTGGACACTTGCAGTGTGCGAGCGAAAAACATGTACCTTCCCGTAGAGTCAGGGTTGACCATGCGTGCTGGCCGGCCGCCTGGCCGGTTACTTGGGGTGCTGGCTATTTCTGCAACTGCAATGCAGGCATTTCATAGAGTAGATCGTGTGTTCGAAATGAGACCTAACCATGACTGTTTTTTTTCCTCGAATACGCAAAAGACTTAACTCTGACAGTTAAAATCACAAAAGGCAAAACCAGTCGAACTGGGGCATATACCTTTGGATGATTGTGGGAGTAGTCCTTGTGAGGACCAATGGTGGTCATCCCTAGATGATGAGTGATTGACAACCGTTGAGTGGATTGATGTGTCTCTTGGCTCGTAATGTGCAGGTGCAGGATGCGACATGACGGCCGACGGCGCGCGGTGAAAGTCAGGCGCGAAAGGTTCATGCCGATGAACCAAGGGCGGTGAAAGATGAACGAGTAGGCTTGGACCGAGGGACCCGAAGAAGCCGGGCGGAGTCACGTGCGATCCGCATGGTGCATGGAAGAGCAAGAGTTCACGGCGTGATGAAGACGGCGTCGGTCGAGTCAAGCGGGACGGAGGCGTCAAGGCTTGGCGGAGGCGGGACACGCGTCGACATCGAGGAGGTCGCGTGGCGGCCAAGCGGAGATGGACGGTTTGGGTGGTTTGGGTCTCAAAACCACCAGGCAGGCAGGTTTGCCGGTTTGGGCCTCAAAACCGGGGGCGCGTCCGGTGCGGCCGGATGGCGGAATGGAGGGCACGTGGCGCCATCGCGAAGCTTGCGTCGAGACGAAGCGAAGTCGTGAAGGTCCCGTGTCCGTCCGATGAGTCTGCGAAAAGATGGACAACTTTGCCCCTCTGCGGGTGTGTATCTTATTTTCTGCAGTAGGGGTAGTTTAGACTTTAGGCCAAGGACTATAAGTAGTGAAGGGGCTGAAATTTTCAGCCACTTCTCCCACTATCTCTAGTTTAGTTTTCTCTTTCAAGGCTAGGGTTTGCTTCAATGAGAGAGGATTAGGCTTAGAGAGTGATTACTCTAGGTTTAGTGCTCCAATCCAAAAGTGGGAGATTGAGGGTGGTTTCCTAGCCACGAATCTTGTTAAGATTTCAATCTATAATCTTTCATGGTGGATTCAAGGCTTGTGTCTCCCGTTTTTCTTTTTTAAGCCATTTTCGGGCTATTTTCTTGGAATTTTTGTTCTTCGGATTTGGGACCATTTCTTTCGGGATTTCTTTGAGGGGATCACTCATAGGTACTGTGTGACCAATTTCCTCGTGATCTTTCCCCCTCAAACCCACTGAATCGCCTCAGATTTGAAGTTCCCCTCTCTTCTTTCCTCTCTAGTGTTCTTGACCGATTTCACGAAATTAGTGGGGAAGTCTTGGTCTTTTTGAGAAGATCTTTTGGAAATAGACTCACCACGAAGTAGTGATGTTCTGGTCCATGTTTCACGAAGATTGGATGCCGTTTGATTGAGTTTGATCTTTTCTTAGGTTTTTCGCCCGCCCAGAAAAAAACAGGAAGTTCCGGTTTTCAAATCCGGAGGTTCCGGTTTTTTGTTTCATCTTTCTCTTTTTGAGGAGATCTTTTGGGTACAGATTCACAATGGCCTAGGAAAGTTGGGGTTGCAATCTTGTGATTTTTGGGGTTCGTTTGATATGGTTTTGGATTTTTTCTTGTAGTTCCTATAGGCTGTTCTGAGTGAAAATCGGAGGTTCCGGTTTTGGAAACCAGAGGTTCCGGTTTTGGGAATCCGGAGGTTCCGGTTTCAAATCCGGAGGTTCCGGTTTTTGCACTGCAAGTGGTGCATTTTTCTTGGTGCTTTTCTGTGTGTTTTTTCGCTGCGTTTCAGAGACTTCTAGAGTTGTTCCTAGGTCCAATAGCATCTCAAATTGCTATGTGGGTTTGGTAACTCTAGAAGAGAGGGTCATTGGGGTTTGACGAGGATATAGGCCTTATTCTTGAGAAAGAATTTTAAAGGCTCCCATTCACCCCCCCTCTGGTCGCCGTTTCGGTCTTTCAATTGGTATCAGAGCTTCGGTTAGGATCACTCCACCTTAACCGGCTCTGTGATCCAAGATAGCGACCGCTGAACGCTCTGCCTCGACTGCGCCTCCTTACTTTGATGGGACTGATTATCGATATTGGTCGATTCGCATGCGAGCCCATCTCAATAGTAAAGGAGCATCAGTCTGGGAGATCACTGTGGATACGACTTATGCTATTCCTGTTGTTCGTGCTTCTCAAGCGGATAAAGACAAATTTCACGCCAACAGCAAGGTGGTCGATATCCTGCTTTCGAGTTTGAGTCGTGCTGAGTTTGAGCGTGTTGATGACATGGATGTCGCTCACAGAATCTGGACACGCCTCAAGGAGGCTCATGAGGGGAACAGCCAGGTCAAGGCACGTCTCTTTGAGACCTACCGGCGTGAGCCCGGTGAGTCTACTGACTCTCTCTTTCAGCGCTTTAGAGCTATTGTGAACAAGATGAGAGCAAACATCACCGTTCTTCCCTATACCGATCATGATAGTGCTTTGAAGCTCTTACATGCCTTGGATCGAGGTGTATGGGGAACGAAGGTTGATGCTATCATCGAGTCCACTGGTTACACAACTCTTACTCTTGATGAGCTCTTCTCGAAGCTGAAGTCGACAGAGGTTGACATACAGCTTAGATCCAAGCATGTGAACCCTACTGATCCTCATAGTATGGCTCTCATGACAGGATCTGGACAGTCCTCTTCCTTGGCTAACGCTAACTCTTCTACCAAGTCGTTTGCCTTGTCTTCTTTGTTGACTGTTTCAGAGGAGCAGTTGGACGAGCTGGAGGACGAGGAACTTGCCTTGATCACAAGGCGGTTCATGCGCTTCAACGACAACCGCAAGAACCGGCGGAAGGGCCACAACAACTGCTTCGAGTGTGGGAAGCCCGGCCACTTCATCGCCGACTGTCCGAAGAAGCATAAGTACAAGGAAGAGAACGACTACAGCAAGCCCAAGTCGAGGGACAAGAAGAAGAAGAAGCACGTGGACCGCAAGAAGGCCAAGGCACGAGCCTTCATCGCCTCCCTCAGCGACGTCGACTCCGACACTGAAGATCAAGCTGATTCAAGCTCAAGTGAGGACGATCGCAAGGAGAAGAAGAAGGACGTCAAGAACGTCACCGGTCTCTGCTTCTACTCCAAGGAGAAGCGTGGAGGGTACTGCGTCATGGCTCTCAACGCCGATGACAAGAAGGACGACATCGACAGCGACTCCGAGTCGGACACAGAGGTACCTCGAACCTACGAACAACTTCTTCTTGAGAATGATGAACTGAATGATTTCTTGGTCAATCAAGACAAGCTGTTGAAAAGGGCTGCTCGTGAACGATCCGAGCTGAAGGCCAAGCTTGAGAATGCTTTGTTGGAACTAGAACTGCTTAGGGCTGCTCCTACTGTTTCTGAAGTTCCTGAATGTGATGAGTGCTCAGTTCATATGGTTAGTCTAGCTTCTTTGCAATCTAAGTATGCCTCATTGGTTGAGGAACTAGATTTGGCTAGGGCTGCTTTAGATGAAGTTAAGACTAGACCTGTGTTGCTTGGTGCTTGCAAGTCTTGCCCTGCTTTGCAAAGTAAACTAGATGTTGCATGTGCTAGGATTTTAGAGCTTGAAAAATCTGCTGTTTTAGCTAAGTCTAAAATTCCTGAATGCACTGTTTGTCCTGCACAACTAGTTGAATTGAATGATGCCAAGTTTGCTTTGGGTCTTGCTGAGGATGAGAATATCTACTTGCGTGTCATTCTGAGTTGGGTCTCTAGTAGGGAACCTCAGTTGGGTATGATGATTCAGCAGTTCAAGAGAGCGGATGGTGTTGGAGTTGGGAGTGTGCCTTATGACAAAAAGTGGAACTGGTTGTATGAGAAACTGGATGAGTGCCGAGGGGTGAGTCTAAACAAGAAACCAACAGATGCCAGCACCTCAAAGCCACCCATTCCAAGTGAGGAACAAACCAGTCCCATGAGTGAGGAAAATCCCAAGGATGGAGTGTTCACTGAGCCACCAAGACACCCACCTAAGAAAGCTATCTGGGTAGAGAAACCAAACTTCCTTCGAAACAAGCTAGACACTCTTCCAGATATTGCTAGGGAGCACCCTCCACCAAAACCAAAAGCAAAACCCCAACCAAGAGTGAATCCACAACCCAGAGTGAACCCTCAACCAAGAGTGAATCCACAACCCAGAGTGAACCCTCAACCAAGAGTGAATCCCCAACAGAGAGTGAACCCACAGCCGAGAGCAAACCAACAGCCAAAGGAGCGTGTGAGGTTCCACTGTGAGTTCTGTCACAGGGATGGTCATCTTGAGGAGTTCTGCTTTCGCAAGAAGAAAGCTTTGAGGCGTGAGCGTGAGTGGGGTAACCAGGACATGTACCACCCTTCCCATGGTGTACATGAGCCTAGGCCAGCTCCTTTGCCTCGTGGTGGTAGATGTGAGGTTGTCAGGCGTGATCCAAGGCCTCCTCTGTTCGACTTTGGACAACACGGCCTTGGTTACTCGTCTCAGAGGTTTCACGGACCTCGTTACCCTCCTTTCGGGGAACGTCCTCCTCCGATGAGACGTGAGTTTGTGGATTGTGCTGACCCCACTTTTGAGCAGATGGCTCGACACTGGTACTATACTGGCTACACTAATCCCAGTGTCGAGACGTTTGCTCATCCTTATTCTTACCTTTCTTACTGAGCAGGTCGGAGGCCTGGAGAACACATGGCTCATCGACTCCGGTTGTTCTCGTCACATGACCGGTGATCATAGATGGTTCTCCAGCCTCACCCCGGTGATGACCAAGGAGTACATCACTTTCGGGGATAACAGCAAAGGTAAGGTATTGTCTGTAGGCGCCATCAAGGTAAGTGATAATTTCATGCTGAAGCAGGTAGCTCTTGTTGATTCGCTTGGTTTCAATTTGCTCTCTGTTTCGCAACTTCTTGATGATGGCTTTGAGGTGTGCTTCAAGAAAGGAGCCTCTCGGATCTTGGACTCTCGAGGCGATCTTGTGTGTATGATCGTGCCCGAGGGTCAAGTTTTTCGTGTTGACTTCTCTAAGTCTTTCAGTCTCTCTCGTTGCCTTATTGCTGGTTCTTCGTCTGAGCTTTGGAAGTGGCATAGGAGGTTGGGTCATTTGAGCTTTGACTTGCTCACTCGCTTGAGCGCTCTTGACCTTGTCCGAGGATTGCCCAAGCTCAAGTTTGAGAGAGATCTTGTTTGTTCTCCCTGTCGGCATGGCAAAATGGTTGCTGCTTCTCACCCACCTGTAAATCAGGTGATGACTGATCATCCAGGGGAGCTGTTACATATGGATACTGTTGGTCCAGCTCGCGTTTGTTCAGTTGGTGGGAAGTGGTATGTCCTTGTCGTGGTTGACGATTTCTCGAGGTATTCTTGGGTTTTCTTCATGGAGTCTAAGGAGGAGGCTTTCCCTTTTGTTCGAGATCTGATCTTGAGGTTGAAGAATGAGCACCCAAATGATGCCATGAGAGCGATTCGCAGTGACAATGGCACGGAATTCAAGAATGCTCGTTTTGATACCTTTTGTCGTGATCATGGTCTTGAGCACCAGTTTTCTTCGCCTTATGTCTCTCCTCAGAATGGTGTTGTTGAGCGGAAGAATCGGACCCTTGTTGAGATGGCTAGGACGATGCTCGATGAGCATCGGACTCCTAGAAAATATTGGGCCGAGGCCGTGAACACTGCTTGCTATATTGCTAACCGAATCTTCTTGCGAGCATTCATAAAAAAAACCTCATATGAGCTGATGCATCGTCGAACCCCCAAAGTGAGTCACCTAAGAGTATTTGGTTGCAGGTGCTTCATCATGAAACAAGGTAATTTGGACAAATTTGAGTCTCGGTCATGTGATGGTATCTTTCTTGGTTATGCTTCTCATAGTCGTGCTTATCGTGTACTTAACCTTGAAACTAACCGGATCATGGAGACATGCGAAATTACCTTCGATGAAACTATGCCTTGCACAACCCCTGTCTTTGAGCTTGCAGGTGACCATGAGATGGGACAAAGCATCTTTGAGTAAGAGGTTGAGCTAGCAGATGGTGGTGATGAAGATGAGGATGTGATCAATCATCTTCCAGTTGTTGCACCTGTACCTTCTACTTCGACTACATCACTTGATGGTCCAGACCCTACTTTCACTACACCAGGCCATCAAGATGTACCACTACATGATCAAGATGGAGAAGATCAGGTTGACACAGCTGCTGTTGAGGGGGAGGCTACTTCAGAACGTGAAGCTCCACGGCACATTCAGCGTTGCCATCCACCTCAGCAAATGATTGGTAACTTGCATGATCGCACCACCAGGCACAAGTCTAAGCATATTTCACATTTTGCACATTCTGCATTTGTTGCCTCTTTTGAACCCCGAGATGTTGGACACGCTCTGTCTGATCCAAACTGGGTCAATGCCATGCATGAGGAGTTAGAGAACTTTGAGCGAAATCGGGTTTGGGTGTTAGTTGAACCTCCACCAAATTGCCATCCTATTGGAACCAAATGAGTTTTCAAAAACAAACAAGATGAGGATGGGTTGGTTGTGAGAAACAAAGCGAGGTTGGTTGCCCAGGGTTTCAGCCAGAAAGAAGGGATAGATTAGGTTGTGAGAAACAAAGCGAGGTTGGTTGCCCAGGGTTTCAGCCAGAAAGAAGGGATAGATTATGAGGAAACCTTTGCTCCAGTTGCCCGTTTGGAAGCGATTAGAATTCTTCTAGCCTTTTCCGTGGCTAAAGGTTTTAAGCTCTTCCAAATGGATGTTAAGAGTGCCTTCCTAAATGGGTTCATTGAGGAAGAGGTGTATGTGAGGCAACCCCGGGTTTTGAGAATCCTAAACACCCTGACCGTGTCTTCAAACTCCAGAAAGCTCTTTATGGGCTAAAACAAGCACCTAGAGCCTGGTATGCTAGGTTGAAAACTTTCTTGCTTTAAAATAGGTTTGAGATGGGCTCAGTTGATAAAACTCTGTTTCTTCTTAGGCAAGGCAATGACACTTTGATCGTTCAGATTTACGTGGATGGTATCATCTTTGGTGGTTCTTCTCATGCTCTTGTTGCCAAGTTTGCAGATACTATGAGCAGGGAATTTGAGATGTCCATGATGGGTGAGCTGACCTTCTTCCTCGGGCTGCAAATCAAGCAAAGCAGAGAAGGCACCCATGTGCACCAAAGCAAGTACACGAAGGACGTGTTGAGGAAGTTTGACATGGCTGATGCCAAGCCCATGTCAACTCCCATGGCGACAACGACAGCTTTGGATGCCGATGAAGATGGAGAACCGGTGGACCAGAAGGAGTACCGGAGCATGATCGGCTCCCTCTTGTACCTGACGGCTACGAGGCCGGACATACACTTCGCCGTGTGTCTGTGCGCTCGTTTTCAAGCTTCACCAAGAACCTCTCATCGCCAAGCGGTGAAGAGGATCATGAGCTACTTACTCTTCACTCCTGACTTTGGTTTGTGGTACTCTGCCTCCTCGACACTCACACTCCGCGGATACTCCGATGCGGATTTTGCTGGGTGTCGGCTGGACCGCAAGTCCACGTCTGGAACTTGTCAGTTTCTTGGTTCTTCTTTGGTCTCTTGGTCTTCCCGCAAGCAATCCAGTGTAGCCCAATCTACCACAGAAGCTGAGTATGTCGCTGCTGCTAGCTGTTGCTCCCAATTGCTTTGGATGCTTTCCACTTTGAGAGATTTTGGTCTATCCTACTCGAGAGTTCCTCTCCTATGTGACAGCACCAGCGCCATCAGTGTAGCCAAAAACCCAGTGCTCCATTCCCGAACCAAACACATAGATGTGCGCTATCACTTCCTGAGAGATCACTGCGAGAAAGGAGACATAGAGCTTTGCTACATAGACACCCAGAACCAGCTTGCAGACATATTTACAAAACCGCTAGATCAAGTCACCTTTGCTCACCTGCGTGGAGAGCTAGGAGTTTGTTTTCCTTTCTGAGTTGGTTCCTGGGGGGTCTTTCGCTTGTATCATATGTTTCATACGTTTGCATGTCATGTTTCATATTGCATTTGTATAATAGATTGCATTAGATGAGCTTCTCTTATATATCCTGAGTATTTGTTTATGCTCTTGAGAAATAGTGCATAGGATTGTGGTGATTTTGCAATGTACTGCTTATGCTCTTGATGATATTGTCATAAGAAATCTTGTGAGCTAAGCTTGTTTATAAAAAATGAATCTTGAATGCTTATCACCCATGAGTAGTCTTTTGTCATGCGCTGCTCTTGCTTGAGATGCTAGGTTGTGCTAGCTTGTACTCGGGCGATTTATTCTTTGCATATGGCTTATCATTGTGCTTGCGTTGCATTACCTAGGGGGAGCATGATTTCTGTGCTTCACTTGTGTCAAGGGACACCTCATAAACCTTGGTTTATATGTGCTTAATGAAAAATTCTAGTAATATGAGAATTTGAAAGAAAGCAAATAGTTTGCGTGAAAATGCTGTTAATCTATGTTGCTCATTTAAAATCATTCACCAGGTTGCTCTACTGTTACATGTGCTTGCCATAGAAGTAGGCTCATGATCTCAGTGAGTTTGAAAATGAGTAGGGATGTTTTGCAAGTGTTAGCAATGATCTTATGTTGAGAATGTGTCATCCTTATATGAGCTTTTGTGATCTAGTTTGACCTTGCTAGAGTTATCATGGCTAGACTTTTGCTCATGTGGTGATATCTTTTATAAATTATTGAAATTTGAAATTCTGCCTAAGCCTCCTGATTCTATCATAATATCCTCATGTCGGCTATTTGTGCTTGCTCATGAACTGCTTCTTTGTGCTTTAGTTCATTTGTAGCATTTGTAAATGCTTTGTGATATATCTGAGAAGCTTGATAGTTCTTGCACTTCATAGCATGCATTGTATTCTCTCATGTCTTCCTTGATGTTTGCATTGCCAAAAAGGGGGAGAAGTTCATGCTGCATTGCTCAAAGGGGAGATGTTCATGAGATTACATGCATTTTGTGAGATAGTATGCATTTAGCCAGGGGAGTTTTTTGCTTTCATGCATTTGTTCAGGGGGTGTCACATGATCGGTGTTGAGCCCGTTCTGCCTCTTCTTGAGGGATCATGTGTTCTTGTCTCAGTTGTGTCGAGCCGTTGCCCTTGTCTTAGGGGACTGAGACTTCTCATCTCAAGTGATCTTGTTCTTTGCCTTTGATAGGTTTTTGATCACTTGGATGAGTTCTTTCTTTCTGTTTCTTTTCTGTTCTCGTTCTGTTTCTACCTTCAAGTCATTTGTGTTGGGTGAATGCACTCATCAAGGGGGAGATTGAGGACCAATGGTGGTCATCCCTAGATGATGAGTGATTGACAACCGTTGAGTGGATTGATGTGTCTCTTGGCTCGTGATGTGCAGGTGCAGGATGCGACATGGCGGCCGACGGCGCGCGATGAAAGTCAGGCGCGAAAGGTTCATGCCGATGAACCAAGGGCGGTGAAGGATGAACGAGTAGGCTTGGACCGAGGGACCCGAAGAAGCCGAGCGGAGTCACGTGCGATCCGCATGGTGCATGGAAGAGCAAGAGTTCACGGCGTGATGAAGACGGCGTCGGTCGAGTCAAGCGGGACGGAGGCGTCAAGGCTTGGCGGAGGCCGGACACGCGTCGACATCGAGGAGGTCGCGTGGCGGCCAAGCGGAGATGGACGGTTTGGGTGGTTTGGGCCTCAAAACCACCAGGCAGGCAGGTTTACCGGTTTGGGCCTCAAAGCCGGGAGCGCGTCCGGTGCGGCCGGATGGCGGAATGGAGGGCACGTGGCGCCATCGCGAAGCTTGCGTCGAGACGAAGCGAAGCCGTGAAGATCCCGTGTCCGTCCGATGAGTCTGCGAAAAGATGGACAACTTTGCCCCTCTGCGGGTGTGTATCTTATTTTCTGCAGTAGGGGTAGTTTAGACTTTAGGCCAAGGACTATAAGTAGTGAAGGGGCTGAAATTTTCAGCCACTTCTCCCACTATCTCTAGTTTAGTTTTCTCTTTCAAGGTTAGGGTTTGCTTCAATGAGAGAGGATTAGGCTTAGAGAGTGATTACTCTAGGTTTAGTGCTCCAATCCAAAAGTGGGAGGATGAGGATGGTTTACTAGCCACGAATCTTGTTAAGATTTCAATCTATAATCTTTCATGGTGGATTCAAGGCTTGTGTCTCCCGTTTTTCGTTTTTAAGCCATTTTCGGGCTATTTTCTTGGAATTTTCGTTCTTTGGATTTGGGGCCGTTTCTTTCGGGATTTCTTTGAGGGGATCACTCATAGGTACTGTGTGACCAATTTCCTCGTGATCTTTCCCCCTCAAACCCACTGAATCGCCTCAGATTTGAAGTTCCACTCTCTTCTTTCCTCTCTAGTGTTCTTGACCGATTTCACGAAATTAGTGGGGAAGTCTTGGTCTTTCTGAGAAGATCTTTTGGAAATAGACTCACCACGAAGTAGTGATGTTCTGGTCCAAGTTTCACGAAGATTGGATGCCGTTTGATTGAGTTTGATCTTTTCTTAGGTTTTTCGCCCGCCCAGAAAAAAACTGGAAGTTCCAGTTTTCAAGTCCGGAGGTTCCGGTTTTTTGTTTCATCTTTCTCTTTTTGAGGAGATCTTTTGGGTACAGATTCACAATGGCCTAGGAAAGTTGGGGTTGCAATCTTGTGATTTTTGGGGTTCGTTTGATATGGTTTTGGATTTTTTCTTGTAGTTCCTATAGGCTGTTCTGAGTGGAGGTTCCGGTTTTGGGAAGAGGTTCCGGTTTCAAATCCGGAGGTTCCGGTTTTTGCACTGCAAGTGGTGCATTTCCTTGGTGCTTTTCCGTGTGTTTTTCCGCTGCGTTTCAGAGACTTCTAGAGTTGTTCCTAGGTCCAATAGCATCTCAAATTGCTATGTGGGTTTGGTAACTCTAGAAGAGAGGGTCATTGGGGTTTGACGAGGATATAGGCCTTATTCTTGAGAAAGAATTTTAAAGGCTCCCATTCACCCTCCTCTGGTCGCCGTTTCGGTCCTTCACCTTGTCGCAAAAAGGATTCTCTTTATCTGAAACTTTATTACAGCTGATACATTGAAAAAAGATCATACATACTAAATCGACAGTGTGTCGCCTTCGAGAGGAAAAGAAAAAAAAGAGGCAACAATGTGTCCAGAGAGAGAGAGAGAGATAGAGACTTATGCAAAGAGGATCAAAAGATGCAAGGTTGGGGAAGTCAGCTGAGGCCGCCTTTAGGGGTTGGGAGGGTGGGACAGGTGATCCGAAGAAAACTATCTTATGTTCTTGCGTGCATGGTCCTCCAAACCAAAGCATGCATGGATGGGAACAACCTGCACTGACGCAACGCCCGTAACCATTTCACAAAGCGATGGGGAGGGAGGAAATCTTTGGATTTGATGGGAGCTGCTGGCCTTGGACTGGAGAAGAATAGGCCCTCCGTCGTCTCGTCGAGCAAGACGAAGACATCCCAAGGAAAGCCCTTCATCAGTCGTTGCTTCACCGTGACTCAAACTCTCCAGGCATCCCTGGGAGCACAAGGGCCAAGCAGCTACATGACAATTCTGCATGAACTCAGCCAATCATTTTATATATCGTGTGCTATTATTGTGCTGCGTGTGCGTAGAATGCGAAGTTGTCATCTAGTATTGCACACCACCTAACCAACCGTGTGCAAGCCGTATTGCTTCTGAATAATTCAGGCATATATATACGTGCATGTTTTCTTTTTTAAAAAAGAAGCATGTACTATACTGTAGGTTGCAACAGTGTTTACTACATGGCTGTCTAGGAGCCTGATAATCATACAATTTTATAACGAAGAACTTACTGAATTATATTTATAAAAAAGTGTGCTTCAGTTAAATTACTTCTTGTTGCAGAGAGGTTGGTGGTGCCAGTCTGAAGTCTGAACCTTTGGCAACTTCGCTTGGAACAAGTCAAAAAAATCTGTGTGCTAGCTCTGTAAATCAGGGAGCATAGACGAAGCTTCTTGCTTGTGTCTCATGGAGACAACAATTATACTAACCATCATCTAGTACTCTTCTGCCGGTACTCTCTCATAACTGTCTGAATTTCGAGCAAAAGTCAGCATGAGAAAGTAGGCAGTGTCATAGAATATCGCCCTGAATTTCTTTCAGCACGACAAGAGCCATGCTACACTCTACCTGAAACCATGCTCTTGCGTGCGTAGACTGACAAGTCACGATCTCTCTCTTCTGCGCATACACCTCAGCACGGCGACGGCAAACCCATGCTGCAAATAACAAGGGACACAGACCACAGAGCTAGGGGACAACGGTCGCAGGCGCCAGCAGCCAGTATATAAGCTGGCTGCCCGGTGGCCACTACTTGATCAAGGCGGCAAGCAAGCCATTCAGCATTCAGTTGGTGGTGTCGTTGAGCCTGTGGCCGGTGGACACTTGTACTTGAGGTTTGGAGTCGATCGCCATGGGGAGATCTCCTTGCTGCGACGAGAGTGGCCTCAAGAAGGGCCCGTGGACGCCGGAGGAGGACGAGAAGCTGCTGCAGTACATCCAGAAGAACGGCCATGGCAGCTGGAGGACCCTCCCGAGGCTCGCCGGTACAGTTCTGCAGCTTCTGTTCAGTTCTCCATGGACAAGAGCTAGAGCTTTGAATTTCACACCAGCAGCTGCATTCAGATGATCATGCATAGAGTTTGCATGATTCTAGTGATCGATCAATCGACGCTTTGTTCACAAGTAGTTGCGTGGTGCCATGATTTGCAGGGCTGAACAGATGCGGCAAGAGCTGCCGGCTGCGGTGGACCAACTACCTGCGGCCGGACATCAAGCGGGGCAAGTTCTCGCAGGAGGAGGAGCAGACCATCCTGCACCTCCACTCCGTCCTCGGCAACAAGTGGTCGGCGATCGCGGCGCACCTGCCGGGCCGGACGGACAACGAGATCAAGAACTTCTGGAACACGCACCTCAAGAAGCGGCTCATCCAGATGGGCTTCGACCCCATGACGCACCGCCCGCGGACCGACTTCTTCGCCGCGCTGCCGCAGCTCATCGCGCTCGCCGCGCTCCGCGACCAGCTCGCCGCCGACCCGGCGAGCGCGCAGCTGCAGGCCGGCGCCGGCGCCGGCGTCGACGTGGCCATCCAGGCCGCCAAGCTCCAGTACCTGCAGTGCCTCCTCCAGTCCGCCGCCACCACCATCGCTTCCACCACCGCCGTCGTTGGCTCTGCTTCCGACGCCGAGGCAGCGGCTCTCGGCGGTGGCGCCCTCTGCTCGCCGCAGGGGACGCACGACGACAGCACCGCCCCGGTGTCCGCGGCCGGTGGCCAGTTACCTTCTTCTTGCACGTTCCCTGAGGCGGGCGTTAGTAGTGAAGAAGCCAACCAAGGCGTCAGCTGCTACGGTGCTGATGTCGTCGACGTGTTCGCGTGCCACGGTGATGGCTCGCTGTCGCTGCCGCCCCTGACGGACCTCTCCGACGCCGCGAACAACCCAGCCGACAGGTGCAGCGCCACGGCGTCGTCCAGCTTCGGTGGCGGCGCGAGCAGCCCGCTCCCTTGGCCCGAGTTCTTCCCCGACGACGACCCCTTCATCACTGATTTCCTATGACGTCACTGCGCATCGTACAATTTATACCATACCTTCCGTACTACACTGATCTACGTATCTCCCTCTGAATTTTGTAAGATTTGGGTACAAACATACGTACACGTGCATGCCATTCAGTGTGGACTATGGAGTAGTCCATCTGATATTCTGACAGCATTGCACATTCAAACAGCAGAATAGATTATACTCTGAATACTAGCCCAGAAAGAGAGGAGTGTATGTGTGAGTTGCTCATGAGAATAATATACACCACTACAGTGCTTGTTGTACTGATGATGAAACAGAAATACTGCAAGGCTCTCAATGCATTTTTCAGAACGCAAATACATATTGGCCGTGCTTGGTTTCCGGCCTCTGTCGGCCACGCCACAGAGTTGTGGCGCTGTTTCCCACCGCCACACCCGCCACGACACTGTAGCGTGGCGAGGTGTGGCCGGGGACCAAGCATGCCCATTGTGCAAAGCTGAATATACTCCACAATTCTGCAAGTTCCTTTAGCGCTAGATCGTCGCCTCTTCTTTTCCCTTGAGTTGTAATTTTGTTTTGTGTATTTCAGTTTGAGAACGTGTGTTTCTCCTAAGATTCTTGCATGATATAAATGATAAAATGCTTGTTAAAGCAAGTTCTCATGCAAAATGCACGTCTCCCATTTACTCTTTTTTGCTCATCTTTTAGCATGATACTGACCAAACAGAGTTCGAAAGTAGAGAGGCTTTTGTTGGCGACCAAACCTCCTAACAGTGAGACTCTCATGTCCCTCACAAAGTCACAACACATCGTGTGTAAAAAAAGGCTTTGGAAAATAAAGAACCACACAAAACAAATTTAAATCAACATTACCAATCCTCCTCTCCGTTTTTCCTGGCGAGCAGGTCCGAGTTGATTCACTCACTGACGCTAGCAAGATCCAGCCAGTCTCTTTTACTCAAGACACTTCAACACTGCATGCCTGTTACGTTAATTCACATGGTCTGGATAAAAAAAATAAAAAAATTACTCCCTCCATCCCAAAAAGAATGCAACTACGTGTTGCGTGCCACTTAAAGTTGTTCACGTTTGACCAAGTTTCTAGCGAGTTATATTCATATTTATGATTTTAAATAAATTTATTATAAAAATATATTTTGTAACTAATCTAATGATATTTATTTCATCTCATGAATATTTATATTTTTTAATCTATAATTAGTCAAACTTGAGATACTAAAACGTGTCACTGTGCTAGAATTGCATTTTTTTTGAGACGAAGGGAGTACACCGTGGCATGGCATGGTCCACCGATCATGTGGCTACACGTGGGACATATTTTATGATTTTTATCCAGTCCGGAGTGAAGAAACTGCCCGTGCAACGGAAGGTGGAGTTGGTCGCGGTTGCTGGGGAAAATTTTAGGAAGCTCACGTCGAGCAGAAAGAGAGATGCTCGATTTGAGACCTGACCAGTGCGTGCCCTACGCTATGCCCCTACCTAATGCCGGCAAAAATTTTAGGAAAATTCTGTTGGCCTAAGTTTTGCAAGCCGCCGTAACGGGCCGTGCAGCCGCCACCAAGTGGCCTGGTGGTGGTGGTGGTGTGGCCCATGTGGGCACGGGCCGGGCGAGGAGCTCGACGCGACGGCGCCTCGGCTTCGGCGGGTGCGAGAGGGAGGGTGGAGTCGTGGGCCCACCTGGAAGAGCGAGACGATAAGCTCTCCCTGTCGCTGAGCCCACCCACTTCCACTCTACCCACCCGCCTGCTCGGCGGCTGCTCTCCCTCCCCAACCCCGCCGCGGCGGAGCGCTAAACCCTAGGCGTCGGCGGCGGCGGCGGAGGCGCGATGTCGCACTTCGGGAGGTCGGGGCCGCCGGACATCCGCGACACCTTCTCGCTCCTCGTCCTCAACATCAGCTTCCGTGAGCGAGCCCTAACCCTAGCCCGCTCGAGCGCCGGCGCGCGCCCTCTCTCTCTCTCGCTAATCGCTTCCTTCTCGTTCTCCCCCCTCCTTCGCTTCGCAGGCACCACGGCCGACGACCTCTTCCCGCTCTTCGAGCGCTACGGCAAGGTCGTCGACGTCTTCATCCCGAGGGACCGGAGGTGAGGAGGCACCCCNACCCACCCCAATTCCGGACGTCTCGAGTCGTGCTTTCGGGGGTGTTTCCTTCCTCAGATTTTGTTGGTGGTTCTCAGGACCGGGGACTCGAGAGGGTTTGCGTTCGTGCGGTACAAGTATGCTGAGGAGGCCCAGAAGGCTATAGACCGCCTTGACGGTGTGTTTTGCCTCTTCTGTTGTTATATTTCCCCTTGGTGGGGGTTTTGTGCGTGTTGTTGCTCAACTTCGATTGTTTTGTGCAGGGAGAAATGTTGATGGGAGGAACATCATGGTGCAGTTTGCCAAGTACGGCCCCAATGCTGAGCCAATGTGAGTACTTCTCTCATGTCATGTTGATATCCTGTTACTTGTGACATGCTTGTAGCTAGTGTTTACTTCTTTAACATAACTACATATGAAGCCTGTTGCTTAACCCATTTGTTGTAAACCACTCTTGATTTGATGGGACAGTAATTATATGCTAGGAACAGAGAACATGATTAGGTTGATGTTTCTGAATTTTTTTTTGTGTTCTTGTTGATGGTTATATGATTGGTTGTCTATCTTATATTACATTATTACCCATACATATTTTAGTTTAATCATTCTTATATGAGCATATGAATGGACTGCTTTGGCTCGTTCATTTAGTCTTCATAATGTGAATGGATATTTTGGAGTTTGGTCCTTAACATGTGGCTCCAAAAACAAAATCAAGGAAACTCTTGCCCTTCTCTGTATATTTTAGATTACAGGAAACAGGCTGAAAAAAATTCAATTGTTTAATAATCTGTATGAAGAGTTGGACATTGTATTTATCTGGATTAAAGATGTACAATTGTATATACCTTTTTTTTTTCTTTTTGCATAATGGCACCACATACCATACTCATTATGTGCATCTGGTTTGCCAATCTTTAATTTGCATGTGCACTTACATGGTAGGCTGAGTAAATCAGTTTGTTGAGGTCAAGTAAACCCAACACAAAAAATGTAGATTTTGATCTCCTTTTATTTATTTATTTGTTTATTTATTATCTCATGAAACTATGTGCAAGAGAGTGTGTGCATTCATTTATCTTATTCTCTACTCATGTGAATTGAATAACCATAGGTCACTCCTGCCTTTTGGTTTTGTAGCCGTAAAGGAAGGGTCATAGAGGCCGTTGAGAAAGCACGAGACAGGTCCAGAAGCCGTAGTCCAAGGCCGAGGTGAAGATGACCTTACATTATCTTCATAACTACATTAAATCGTGTTTTATGTTTCTTTTACCTTTTGCTCCAGTAGCTCTCCCTCCCTCCAGGTCTATGCTGTTGCCATTCATGTCTTTCTCTAAAACTAGGTGTCGGCATGAATACTGCCTTTGCTTTTGTTGCAGATATGCATATTTTCAGCATAAAAACTGCTTTTTGTTTTTATTGCAGCCTTTCTTCTTAATATAGCAATTTAGCATATCCGTAGTTGCCTTCATCCTGGTTTTCTATATCAGTACGCAAGGCAACTTATTGTGCATCTATTGCTTTAACTAGGCACAGAGAGAGAGATCATAGGAGGCGAAGTCGCAGCAGGAGCAGAGAAAGGCATGCCCGTGATAGAGACAGGGACTATCGTCGTCAGAGCAGAAGCCGAAGCAGGAGCAGGAGCAGAAGCAGAAGTCCGAGTTCAAGTCCTGATCACAAAAGTCGTCGTAAAGCAAGAGATTATGGTAAGCGCAGGAGCAAGAGTAGGAGCAGAAGCAGAAGCAGGAGTAGAAGCCGGTCATACCATAGGTGCTTCAATACCTTCTGTAATCTCATCATTTAATTATTCTTTATATGGCCATGTTTAGTTGTGCAACTTTGCACAAAAAAATTCACACTGACAACCATGCCCCTCTCACAGGCATTTCTCAGTGTCAAATTTTTTCACACTTTTCACACAACTTACACGAATTAAACAGGCCCTATGTTTCCAACTCCTAATTTGATTCCTTTCAACAGTGCCTCTCCTGCTCGGCGCAGTGCTAGCCCTCGCAAGAGCCCACCGCCTCGGAGAAGCCCCGCTCCTGAAAAGCACACCAATGGAAAAGATTCACCTCCGTCACGCGGTGCTTCCCCATCACCAAAGCGACGCAGTGTTTCCCCATCACCAAAGCGACGCAGTGTTTCCCCATCACCAAAGCGACGCAGTGTTACGCCATCACCAAAGCGACGCAGTGTTTCTCCATCACCAAAGCGACGCAGTGTTTCTCCATCACCAAAGCATGCGGGCTCCCGTAGCCCAGGCAGTGATGGCCAGGTTAGATTGATGTTTAACTGCTGGTTGTGTAGTTTCTTTGTCATGCATTTATTTATGTATCTAACTTTTGAAAACAAAATATCATGTCAGGAGTAAAACGTTATTGATCTGTTGATGCCTAAGAACAATCTTCCCATGGGGTTGAAGAAAAGTTGACTGAGCACAATGGAAGAAGCACTCAACTGCTATTCAAGGTTGCTAGTTGTTCTTAATGGTTTCTAGAATTGTGTTTTCCAGTTGTCAAATTTATGCTATTGGTTTGTATTTCGACCCCTATTGTGTTTTCATGCTCTTCTACTGCATCTATTTTATATGCATTAGACTTCTTGATACCCTCATATTAACATATTAAAACATTTGTGCATTTTCTAGTTATCTGTTCGTGAGATGGGTTGCTGTTTACTGGTAGAATGATATTGCACGGGACTAGCCTTTATCCTTGGTGTTGCTGTTCGCGATGGTGCAGCTGATGATGCGGCGATGCTGATATTGTATCAATATTGACGCTGATGCTGATGCTGCTGGCCGTGATGATCTTGATGCAGTCTCTTTTAATTTGTTCAAAAGATTTCATGTCAAATCATGAAACTCCAGATGCATCTTATGATTGGTAACAATTTGACTAACAAGTTGTTGGTTCCTACCTTAGTTCCTTATTTTTTCCTTTGGCAAATGCTTGCCAGCAGTAGTTGGAACATGGTGTTGAGTGGTATCTGTACAGGAATGAAGGTGTCATTTATGGGTAGGAGTCATGTTGAACTGGTGGCAGGTCCTGATGCTCGCCTAGTTTTACACAACTAATTTATTCATTCTCGTAATTAACTTGTAATAAAATTTGTGAAGTTGGTTGTATCAAAGCTCTAGCTGCAGTTGTCAGAGGTCTTTATTGAGCATGTCTTATCTATCAGGAGTTGTATTTATCAAGGATTGTTTCTCTGGTAATGATTTATGGTAGTATGTCGTGGAGCACAATTGGTCGTTCTGTTGGCAGCAGAGCATTTAACAATAAAATTATCTAATCGGAGTTCTACTTAGTTTTTGACATCGGCATGGTCTTCAAGATAACATTGTAACGTTGTTGAATTATTTAAAATAAAGAAACCTGTATACTATGCAAGTATTTTTCATGATGAACCTAGTAACATCATCTGCTTAGGCAATCCTTTTAATTATTTTATATATTAATAGGCTGAGCTAAAGAAGCTAGGCATCATTTGGAATTGGAGTGTGTGTAAACTTTTAAGATGCATCCTGAGAGCAAGGCTAATGGTTTAGCCCACTGCCGACTGGGAGAAGCTGCCATGTCACTTACAGCTAATCATACAG
This sequence comes from Alloteropsis semialata, assembly GCA_004135705.1. NCBI lineage: Eukaryota > Viridiplantae > Streptophyta > Magnoliopsida > Poales > Poaceae > Alloteropsis > Alloteropsis semialata. The sequence continues at coordinate 10,498,660 of CM014275.1, forward strand.
TCAACCTGTATAGTAAGCCGGCTGAGAGGTATACTATAATAAAAACACAAGCATTTAATGTCATATGTAGAAGCCCATGCACATGCCATCAGCTGTGATCGATATCTTTGTAGCCATTCACCAAACAATAATAATCTGACAGGAACAGGACTGCGTACTGAACTGAGATCCACGGAACTTCAGAGTTTTTTTTCTCCAACTAGTGAAACAACATAGATAAGTTCCAGCAAGAGTTCGCTAGCACATAGATCATTAACTAAAAACAATACTAAATAAGTTCATTGGCACACAAGCCATTAACTAAAAACAGTAGTAAATAAGTTCTGGCACACAAGCCATTAACTAAAAACAATAGTAAATAAGTTCATTGGCACACATGCCATTATTTATTGATGATCTAGACGACGGAGATAGAAGCAACTTCAGTAGAATGGAGCAGCCAACCCATTTGCATCAAAAGAGACAACACTGCAAGCATAATAGTGTCAAAGTTAAACATATGGGTCCTGAAAATTAGCTAGAAAAGTTCAAGTTTATGGACAAGTGTGGATCAAATACGTTCAAGACAACATGTTTAGAATTTTAGAGTGGATACCTGCAAGTAGCATCTGCAACATCCAGTACACCAAGCCCAGTCTTGATTCCTAGAAAAAATACATGTATCATGTTAGTTCTCAGTATGGAGGAAAAGAAACAGAAACATGCAGGTTTCAGAATTCTACCATGACTAGTTACGTTGCCTATTTCCAAACTTGTGCCAAATGTGCTCAATGAGATCATTTTTAAGCTGGGTATGCTGTGGACGATCTCGGATAGCAGCTTTTCTACGCATGACATCGGCAAAGCGTGGATTACGACTAGTGTTCACTTCTGGAGGTAGAGCAAAGGATGCCCCTGGATTCTCATTCAAGTCAATATGAACTTTAACACCCTCTCTTTCATCTTCCACTATCATATTGTGAAGAATCACACAAGCTAGCATGATCCTTCCAATACTCTTTCTCTTCCATAGGCGTGCAGGCCGACGAATAATGGAAAAACGGGACTGCAATACCCCAAAAGCACGCTCCACATCTTTCCTTGCCCCTTCTTGATGCTCAGCAAACAACTGATGTTTCTCTGTTTGGGGAAGTGTTATTGACTTCATGAAGGCTGCCCATTCTGGATATATACCATCAGCAAGGTAATAACCAGTGCTATACTCATTACCATTGACTGAAAACTGAACTTGAGGGGCTTCTCCTTTTAAGGCATCAAGAAAAAGTGGAGACTGGTTCAGCACATTAAGGTCATTGTTTGACCCAGCAACTCCAAAGAATGCATGCCAAATATGAAGGTCCTGGGAAGCAACGGCTTCTAGGATTATAGTTGGAACTCCATAATCACCACGGGTGAATTGCCCCCTCCAAGCTAAAGGACAATTCTCCCAACGCCAATGCATGCAATCTATGCTACCTAGCATTCCAGGGAAACCACGAGACTCGTTAACTTGGAGTATTCTCTCAACATCCTCACGTGTGGGGCGTCGCAAGTACCGCTCACCAAACACCTCAATCACCCCTCGTGCAAACTTGTCCAAGCACTGCAATGCAGTGGACTTCCCAATCTTCAAGTACTCATCAAGAGCATCTGCAGGACTGCCATAAGCCAGCATGCGCATGGCTGCTGTACACTTCTGCAGTGGTGAGAGCCCTATTCGACCAGCACAATCTGCCCTATAAGTAAAATAGGGGTTCCACTGACCAAGGGCATCAACAATTCGTTGGAAGAGACGCCTATTCATACGAAATCTAGTACGAAACATACTCTCGGGGTAGAGTGGTTCTTCAGCAAAGTAGTCCGCTACAAGACGCTCGTGGGCACCTGCATGATCTCTCCGGATGCTCTTTCTAGGACCATATTGTCGCTGAGGTGCCCCACCTGAGAAGGCAGCCTTGAACTTCATTGCAAGACTCCTAGCAAAGGAGTCGAGGACACTTTGCTCAGCAACATGCTTTTCAAGGATTTTGGAAGGGGCTAGCTCATCAGAATCATCTGAGTATGAGGATGAATCTGACATGGTTTGTGCTGAGTAGGAAGATCAGAGAGCACGATTAGAAAGACAAGAGTGTTCTGATGGGTTGTAGAAGTAAGGTGGGTTTGGGAGGATTATATAGCTCGGCACTGCATTGTAATTAGGTGCATTTTAATTGTAGTTGTGGACTATTGACTGCATTGTAATTAGGTGAATTTTAATTGTAGTTGTGGACTATTGACTGCATTGTAATTAGGTGCACTTTAATTGTAGTTGTGGACTATTGACTGCATTGTAGTTAGGTGCTAATTAGGTCCTAATTTTCAGCAAGGCTGTGAATGTACCAAAAAAACAATAATGTCCACATTTTCAGCAAGACTAGACTAAATGCAGCACATAATTCAATGATCCACAATCTCAGCATAGTAAATCATTCAGTAAATTGAACTTGCTTCAGCATAGTAATCACAGAATAATAAATGGAATAGTAAGGAATACCTTAGTCATTTTTTTTAAATAAGCTCTCCCTCAGGCACCTCAACGCCAACACATGCTCAGCTTTTACATCTTCATCCATTCCACTTGTGTCTTGCGTCAGTAATGATCGATATGTTTCTAGCATAACTGCCTCCTTGTGTTCTTTTGCTGCAAGGTGAGCAAGCCTCCGAGATTCAAGCTTCTCACTGGACACATGCCTTTGTGTTTCTAACATCTCTTTACGCCCTTCATTTGCTGCTTTTTGAGCATCTAAAAAGTTGAAGCTCATCTTCGATGTTTATTATACAAGGCTGGTCCTTTTTCTTTTTCTTGCGCTGCTCTCTAGCTTGCTTGCCCCCCATTGGTCGTTCATCTCTAACATCATCCAGAGAGAACTGCTGCTCCACTTCCTCATCAACACTGAACTTTCTCTTCTCTGGCTCTAGATCTTTAAGACGTTCCAAATACGCTTCCCATTTTGGTTCCTTGCAAAGAACTTCCCAACAATGCCTGTACGCAAATGGACCATCTTTTTTGTGATCTTCTTCGTAACTTGCCAGTGCCTTCTTCATTACATCTTCTTCTGATTCACCACTACCCCACATAGAATCAGCTTCCTTCCAGTTACCACAAAACCAACCAACCCTTAACTTAATTCTCCACCAATGATCCTTTACTTGCTTGGCTGATCTGACTCGATTTTTTGGGATGGTTCTGTTAAAACCATCAGCAACACCATTCCAGTACTGATCATTTTTCTTATAATTGGCTTGGATGGGATCATTTGAATTCATCAGCCAAGCACTAACCTGCAACATTATCAATAGATGTCAATTGATATGTCATATGTGTGCTAGCAATGTAACGCATGATGCCTTTTAAATAAAAAACACTTACCAGTTTAAGATCCTCCTCTTTTGTCCATGTCAAGCGCTTTTCAGACCTACTGTGACCAGCATCATTTTTGTCACTGTCAATATGGATTGCCTGTGATGCATTCCCATTGCTTGCAGCTTGTGGCGTGCTCTTCAACATATTAAGGAAACCACCAGGAGGGTGGGAATCTAATCCCCTGTCAACAATAAATATGAATACTCAATTTTTTTACTGAAGAAGTGTCTCACATGGAAGAAGCCATCTAATTACAGAGAATCTAGTAAATATATATCTTCTTTCTTCTATGACAAATCTATCTAAAATTTTGAATAACAATAGCTTGTAGAAATACTACAAATCACTAGGATTAGTCAAAATAAAAAATAACATGCTACAAATAGACAAGATTGCAGGCTCCATTGGTTTCAATGGCCTCGCTCTAAATAACTAAGAATAGTTAAAAGGCCACACTTCAATATCAATCAAGAATGGATCACGTACCATGCCTGCACACCAGATTCTTCAGGAACGTCAGCTGCAGACCAAGAATGGCTGGAGCCACCAACACCAGCCGATGTCCACCAAGGACCTTGAGCTGCCGAACCTGTCATGCCTGGTTGCTGTACGCCGCCGCCAAGCCAGTATGGTGCCGACGAAGGAGGCAGGGAGTGCGGTGGGCGAGGCAGGCACCAAGCGGCGGGTCCAAACATGGAATGGATGGATGACGGTGGAACGTGCTGAGTGCCCGGGGCGCGAACAGGCTGAGGCACCGGTTGGGGAATCTCCATAGGTGACGGCGCAGAGGTTCTCTTCAATTTCTTACTCATCTCGCAGATGAACAAGCACCGGTGGCGGCCAACAGGTGCGGCGTCTAGGGTTTGGGCGAGGTGTCGATTGGGGACGAATTGAGGCTTAAATCCTTCGATTTGGCGCGGAAACTATCGATTTGGCGCGCAAGGAAGCAATTTGGCGGGATAACTTGGTCGATTTGGCGCGAGAATGAGGGAGCGGAGCACGAGATCGGGGAGGGGAAGGACGGGGGACGGAATCGCCGGCCTAGCGCTCGTAGCGGGCTGGGAGACGACTGAGAGAATTAATTTTTTTCTCGTAACCTGAGCCGGAGGCGGGCGAGAAGGGAAACGCCGGCTGTGCAATCTCTCTCCAACGTGGCCTGCTTTTTTGTTTACGTGGACTCTTGCAGCCGGCTAAAAATAGCTTATTATACTTGCTCTTACTCGTTTTGATTTTTCTTCACGCTTTTCCTCGTGACTGGCTGACTGAGAAGAAAAATATCTGGCTTTGTGTGCTTTTTTAAGAAGATGCAAAAGTTGTGCGTACCTTCTAATTTAGACGAAGAAAAAACGAGTGAAAACTTTTTTTTTTGAGAGTTTGGGGAGGGTATGGGACAAATGCGAGGGGAACTTTTTTTTTGCGAAAAATGCGAGGGGAACTTAAAATCTCGTGATTTTGCTAAGTAGCACGACCTAAGCACATGCACGCTTA